>CM033390.1:42785395-43385395 GCA_019426215.1 Buddleja alternifolia | reverse complement strand
AAAAATTTCTAAATAAATAAATCTCTATATAGAACTACAATTGATTAATTTTTAATTTAGAAATCTAAGGGCAATTAAGTCCATAAATTTACTAATTTTACATTCGATTTTTTGGAATGAAAAGTTGTGAAGTGGGTTTTTTATTGAAAATTATTATTATGATTTTTTTTTTGATATAAAAGTTTATTTTAAAGGGTTTTAGTGATTTTCTCTAAAATAAATTAGTAAAAAAATTGGTTTATTATTTTCAGCACAAAAGTTAGTAGAAAATGATGCCAAAATGGGTAAAAAGTAGTAAAATTATAAGCACACAAAAGATCCATTTTATAAAAAGCAAGTGAGGGCAAAATCAACAAAGTTTTTCAATTGTCACATTGCAATGGTCAAACCAAGTGTCATGTCAGAAACAAATAACGACAAGCCAAACCCCCGTTTATCCGAACCTTATTGGAGTACATGGATTCCATGACTTCTAGCCATTTATCCGAGGCCTTCTCGAATGCTGCCTCCCTAAACAATTTAGGATCTCCATCCAATGGGAGGCCCTTCTCATTATCCTTTAATAAGAGATTATAATATCTCTCAAGATATCTTGGGATCCTCACGGATATCCTTGGAGGTACGTAGAACTTGTGTATTTTCAGGTTGTGGTTCAATTTGGCTTTCCTCTACTGCGTGTGGGATTTGTGCCTCTTGAGTTTCCTCAAGATCTATTACATTTTCGCTTTCTTTCATGAAGAATTGCTTCTCTATAAAGACAGCATTCCTCGAGACAATCACTTTTTGCTTTGAGGGGTAATAGAAGTTGTTAGGAAATTTCATGTTAGATGTTTTGATGATGACAAGATAGGATTTTATGTTAGACCCCAAAAATGTAAGTTCATGCTTTCATAGAAATATTGTATAAGCGTTTGAAAGTTAGGAAATAGGTATTGAATCCACATACTGAGCCAACAAAGGAACCTCATCTCCGGAAGGATATGATGCTTGTAATTTTTATCTTTATAGATTTTAGACTAAATATTTAATACCAAGTCATTGATAGAATTCTGAGTGAGTCTATCAAGGATGAAGTTGAAGATCAGCGTCTGAAGTCAAGAGAAGATAAAGATTTGCTTTGAGCGTCTGTCAAACGCTAAAAGACTTCTTCAGGATTCAAGTTGGTTCAAGCGTCTGATTCAAGTTGGTTCAAGCGCTCAGCATGAGCTGGTTCAAGCGTCTGATTCAAGTTGGTTCAAGCGCTCAGCATGAGCTGGTTCAAGCGTCTGATTCAAGTTGGTTCAAGCGCTCAGCATGAGCTGATTCAAGCGTTTGATTCAAGCATCCGAGCGATTCAAGCGTCCAGTTTTCAGATTCACCTGAAGGATTAAACCCAAGTTATCAAGGACTTAAATGCAATCACCAACGGACATTTATTTGCAACGGGAAATAAATTCAAAATGCATTAAATGCTTGATAAGTACATTGAATGTAAACAAGACAGTATGACTTGTGGACAAGCCACCTTTTGACTAGACTGTCAGCTTTTCAGAGTTCAAGTCTGCTCCTATCCAATCGGAACCAGCAGAATTTCAGGAATGTTAGAAAGGGACTATTTGACGCGCTGCGTAAGAGACACGCGCCTGATTGTGTCCAACGGACAAATCCCAAGATCTCTATAAATAGTACCCTCAGCAAAACTTTAGAGTGTGAAAAAAAAAAGGTCAAAACTTTGCTGAAATTATTTAAGAGAAAAGCTAAGAAACCCCATAGCCAAAATCCTTCAAGCTTCTCAAATACATTCCAAAGACAGTAACAGATATCTCAAACATCTTCAAAGAAGAACCTTAAACTCCTATTGAGATATCCCAAGTTGTTTGAACTTCCCAACATCAAACAAATCTGTGGCATACACCTCAACACCTTTTATCTGAATGAGAAAGTGTGTTGATTCACAAGCAGTATTTTTGTGTAAAAGAAGCTTGTTGAAGAAAGGTTTTTATTGGAGCTGAAGTCTGTGTGTTCAAGGAGCTCAAGGCCTTCTTGGAGAAGATCTTTATTGGAGCTGAAATCTGTGTGATCAAGGAGCTCGAGATCATCTTCACCTCTCTCCCTAATTTGTAGAAGATTCTGTGTGATTCTTTGAGAATCATTTTAGTGGATTGCCTCCAAGTGTTCAAGGAGAAGAAGGACGTAGTTGGGATTACACCATCCAACGAACCTTACAAATATTGTGTTCTTTACTTTACATTCAGTTTTCATATTGTCATATCATAAACTGATCAAGTAGAACTTAATCAAACGCTAAGCAATTAAATACCCTTTCTGTGACGCTAAAGCTTTTAAAGAGAAGACTACAAAAATCATTCCGCTGTGCTAACCCTGATGAAAGAACTGAACGCTTAAACCTGAGTGGTTATAGTATTCAAATCTTGAGTCTAAGTTAACTTTATCAAAACAGTCTTCAAGTAAACGCTTAGCCAAGCGTTTACATTTTCAAGCGTCCAAATCAATTTTAATACGAAAAACTTTTGAAATCGAAAAAGACTTCAGGGTCTATTCAAACCCCGCCCCCCTTCTAGACCCTTTCGTATGCCACTTGGGACCAACAGAAGTAGTATCCATAGGATTGTTGGGAAAAAATAAACTAAAACGCAGCGGAAACGGTGTAATTAAATTTTTTGGATTTTCCCAATACAGGATCAATCCCGGGATTTTATCACGCGTATGTATGATAAAGATATCGACA
Source organism: Buddleja alternifolia (assembly GCA_019426215.1). NCBI lineage: Eukaryota > Viridiplantae > Streptophyta > Magnoliopsida > Lamiales > Scrophulariaceae > Buddleja > Buddleja alternifolia. The sequence goes on along the minus strand of CM033390.1, from coordinate 43,382,667 downwards.
ATTTACTAGTTGTAGCGAAGTGGTTGGAGAATCACTGAATTTTGAATTCTTCAAAGCTTTCGCGAACTGATCCGGCAAATTGATTGATAATCCAAGCAGTCCAAAAGTGTTGCCTCTAAATTGTCTCATCAGAAAAAACAAAACAGAAAAAATCCTTCTCCTCTTGGCAGAGTGGCCGACGGCTAAACAGTGGAGAGAGAGAGGGTGTTTCTTTCTTGTGGCTCAAATGTGTAACTTATGCTATGACCTAGGTATTAACTTATTTGATATATTTATATCACTTAAGTTATAACCTTGGGCTCAAAATAGCCCATGTAGGACGCCTAGTAGCCGCCCCTACACGGTCACCAATTTGAGCTCGGTCCAATCCTTTATTTAATTAATTAATTCAATCTAACTAAATAATCTAATTAAATAATAGATAGGATATTTAATTAATTTTATTTCTCCAAAAATAATATATTAATTAAAGCATAAATGAACTAACTTATTTCTTCAAATAATTAATTCAATTTAATTAATTTTAAGTATCCAATACTTAAAATATTACCACAAGAAATATAGCACATTTTCTTTCGATTTTTTCTTTTTAAGCGTGACTCTTTACGTTCATCTATATTTGGAAATGAGAGGATTCCATTGAAGGTGGGTTGCACCTAGCCAATCAAGTGGCCCACATCGTATCCCAAATAAGATAAAATAATTTTTCATTTGACCTTTATTATTGTAAATACCGTGTGGATACAAACTCCTCATTTCCTTATCCCGGTCAAATGAGAGTCATGATTCAGGTCAAACTCATAAACTCAACTCAATGCTATATTGATAATAAGTTTATATTTGTGAATGTTTTGGCCAAAGACTTTAAAATCTATCTTACTTATAAATGCTTAGGATAATTTCTCGTTCACTTTTGAGGGAACAAATCCCATCTTGGATATCAATTAAGACCACTACTTTTCCATTAGGTTGTAGTTCAAGGTCGACCCCACCTAAGGGTGAATTGGGTCTAACTACTCTAATAACAAGCCTAATGTCACAAGTACATCTTCAACTTGATTCCTCAGGTCTAAAGTTCAGACATATCTATTACAATTTAATCAATTCTGTCATTGACTGTCAAAGAGTGAAAACTCATGTGACAGACTCGATGCGAGTCATGTCTGAGTGCCACTATCTCCATCAGTGCACCTATGATATGAGTTCTTCACTTTTTCTTAGTAATTGGCAGGCACTTCTCTTGTCAATACTTATATCATACAAGTCTTGATGATTTTCAATGTCCAATTGGGAAACCTTGACTTGCAGACCATTTTAGTACACAAGTATTGAATTCCTCTAGTGCCTTAGAGAGTTAACTCTAGTCTTCATGGACTTATAGACAATTACAATATATAAATGTCAATATAATAGTAAACAACTAAAATGCCTTTTATTAAAAGAATAAAAACAATTACAATTTCACAATGTCCGTTCTTTCTCTAGTCCTCTTATGGCATTTGAGGACATTAACCTAACAATCTCCCACTTGTACTCAATGCCAATCAGTATAGTATCTAATACCCATCTTCTTAAGATGTCGATCCAGCACCGCCTGTGGCAAAGGCTTGGTCAATGGTGTTAGGATTATGCCCTCTATGCCATAGAGGAATTAGATTATTAGGGCATTACATTTATGTTGTACAAACTCTTATTCATTAATAAATGCATAGCTTTTGTTCATATCAATCTTGATGACATTAATATAAGTATTGAACAAATAAGTTCAAGATAATCAAGAAAGAGTTTCTACTCCTCAACGATCTGAGGAGATGGACACTAGAAATATCAGTTCCCTATTTACTTAATCCAGAGTTCACAAGTCGACGAGTTTTAATTGGACATTAAGACCAGACTCATGTGACGCAAGCTTTGACAAAGAGTGTCAGTCGGTCACTTTGGATGGTGGGATCTTGGTCATAGATTTGTCAATGGAATTGACATATGTGAACAGCCGTAATTTAATCACATGGGCATTTACTCTTGGATAGTCAATGATTGAATTATTGGTCGCGGTAGTGTGCATGAGCCTTAGACCTGAGGATTCACGAAGATTGGACTTGTGACACTGAACGAGTTATTAGAGTAGTTAGATCCATTTCACCCTTTAGTGGGATTTACCTCGAAGTGCGGTTCAGAAGGACAAGTGGCAATAGTTTAGTGATTGCCAATAGGAGATTCATTGTCTCGGGTAGTAACGAACTAATGTCCTGTGCGATCATAGGTAAATGAAATTGTAAGTCTTTGGCCAAAGCAGGAGAACTAACTTATGTATAGTACATAAGGGTAGTTCAGTAATTTCATCTTACTATGATTCCCTAAAAGCACAGCATCGAGCTGTGAGTTTGACATATTCCATGACCCTCACTTGATCGAGCTGTTATAGTGAAGGGCTTATACTCACATGGTATCTGTGACCTAAAGGTTTGTATTGATCCATTCATTTCAATTGGGTTTCGATGTGAGTCCACGTGACTGGATTAGTGACACTCACATCCTTGGTTTCCTCCCAATGCTAATTGAAATGAACCTAGAGAGTCGCGCTTAAAAGAAATTGAGCAAAGAGAATTCTTTCATTGTCAATAACATAAATTAGGTAATTTGCTATTTGATGAGTAAACTAATTTATTTGATTAATTGGATTAATGTAAATAAATTAATAATAAATAATTAGATGTATTTATTATGAACGCATTAATTTTTTTGATTAATTAGATTAATGGAAATAAATTAATTATAGTAAATAAATAGACTTATTTATTATACTCATCCTTTATTAAATAATTAGATTATTTAATATGGAGGAATATTAATTAGTATTATATTTTAACTGGATTAAAATATATTGGACCTAATTAATAACTGCACTAAGTTGAAAGTCAACTAGGCCCAATAATAATAGGGTGAGGCGTGTGGTAGGCGAATTTTATAGGAGTTGGGTGGGCTCAAGGAATTAGTTAATCTCAAGCCCATCACTCCTTATAAATACATGTCGCTGGTTCAGTCAAAACCTAACTCTCACAATTAGACTTGACAACAAAGAAAGAAGAGAAAATTTTTCTCTCCCCCCTTGCATAAGTCGTCGGCCATAATGGTTACTGAAGGTGGAGGATTTTTCTTCAAGCTCGTTCCATCGTGATATCTAGAGACAGGAGTTTTGAATTGCTGCTATCTGAAATATTGATAGGAGTCATTTTTACGTGTGTTTAAGCCCATTGTGTTTAGGTTTTAGGTTCATTTATCGCTTGATTCTTGCCATATGTGCATTTAATCCGCGCGTTAAGTGATTTCAGTCCTTATATGGATGCAAACGAGGAAAAGGGCAAAAGACAACGTATCAAACAAACTCAAGAAGAAATGCTTGAGTTATGTCAAACATTCAACTTTCAATTCATTAAATTTCATTATGTCAAACATTCAACTTTCAATTCGTATGAAACTTCCATTAAATTCATTAAGGCTAGATCATGTGCAATGTTTTATTCAATTAGGCTTTCTATGACACCCATGTAACAAGTTTTAGATCAATGACTCCCAAACTAGATAGTTTTGGGAGATTAAGTGTAGAGACACTCCTAAGGATTTAATCACTCGAGTGTCAAAGGCCACGAAATAAAACTAGATCTTTTAAACAATTCACTTCTTTTTGGCTTGAACTTAGCTCAAATTAGCATAATAGTACAGTATATAGGCATGAAACTTTTCACCTCCGGTACGTATTAGCCTGACCACTTTTGGTCATACCAAAATTCAACCTTTTCACTTCATTGTTTAGCATATAAAATTACTACTCAACTTATAACCTTATGAGAAATCTAAGTTAATATTTCTGGGAATAATTCCTTAAGTGTCTCAAGATGGTTATCCTCTCAACTCCTCTACCTTCGATTTATGTGCATTGTGAATCATCTAAGGAAATCATTCTCATCTAGAGTCTCCATGAGCAATTTCAAAGATATATATGTTCCATTAAATTCAATTTATTTTAAGAAATCGTGTCATTTTTCCAAGTCAATCAATTTTAATTTTCAATGCATCAATTGGAAGGACTAAAAAATTTTTGTGCTTGATTTTCTCAACAAAGAAGCATATAAACATGATATCAAACAAACTTTCCCCCAAAATTAAGCTAAAAATTAGGATTGCACCATCAACGTTCAAAATAAGTACTCTTCTACCCCCAAACTTAAATCCAACATTGTCCCCAATGTTGTTACAACAAGCATACACAACGGTAAAAGAACACCTATAACCAAGGATGTTGAAAAACATCCTTAAACTTCAAATACATAATCCTATAGCTTCCTCTCCTCTCAAGTAAAATAAGCATCTCTTAAACATGGGGTCCAAATGTGCATTATATCTAACACTTCAACTCTTTAAACCATTAAGCATAAGACACATACATGCCAAAAGTGCATGCTTGAACACAACAAAAAGAAACAAATTAAACAAAACAAAAACAAAAGCAAAAGGAAAAACAAACTTACAAACTTGGGTTGCCTCCCAAGAAGCGCTCTTTTAAAGTCATTAGCTTGACTTTACCGAGTTATTTTAAGGCGGTTTCCGAATGAATGCCTTGTTCATTCTCCAAGTAGGGATGAAATTTGGCCCGATGTTAGTAGAAAATACGATGAGTAGTGACCAAGCAATCATCCACTCACATATTTTCTCATAGTTCATCACCACTTCCATCACTCTTTCTTCCCATTGCGCCGAGTGATGAGTTGGACTATTCTCCAAGTTATAAGTAGATGACCATTTTTCTTCACCCATCGAGATGGAAAACTTGGAGTTTGTGATGTAGGACTCGAGAAGGTTATTGGTTCTTCTTTCCTGAAAAAGCTCAATACTAAAAGGATCAAAAACATCAATGCGTAATGATAATGTAGAATCAACTGGATGCTTAAAAACCTCATAGTTATCAGAAATAACCATGTCATCTCCTACACTAGAGGACAACTTACTATCATGGGCACTAATGACCTCTATACCCATTGAGAGGGAAGAAGATACCAAGGAAGCTTCTGGTAAAGGCTCGAATGTCCTTTCCTTCAACCTCGGCTTCTTGGATATCAATTCTTCGATAAAAATGGGACCGGGTATCGCTGGAGAAAGAATACGAGTAGATTTCTCGTAGCTTGGAGATTCTGCCTCGGACGTTTGAATGTTAGGTGTGCGACGCTGAGGTGATGACTCCTTAGTAGAAATCCTCTCATTTTTCATTTCCTCAATGATCATTAGAGCCTCCTTAATTGGTCCTTCATACAAAGCATCAATGGCTTTGTGTACCAATTTCATGTTTTCCAGCTGATCCAAATCATCTAGTGTGAGTTGTAAGTCGTGTATGAGTTGTCGAACCCATTCTCTTTCTTCCAGAGTCGAGGATAAACAATATCCCTCCTGTATGGTGAAGAAGCTCAGTGATAGACTATCCCGGACAGATGGAAGTGGTTGAAAAGGAGGTGGTTGCATAGCTTGGAGAATGCCTTGTAACCACTCCCGATTCTCCAGTAAATTCAAATCCGGGAAATGTGCATTCAGATTTGGTTGATAGATATTGTCCTCCATCTCTCGAACTCATCTACAAACCTGAAGCACATGTTTAAAAAAAAATAAAAAAAAAATAACAAAATCAAGAAAAGGCTCATTTGAGGAGCGGGTCATGCACCACAAATCGAACCTATCAATTAAGCACAAGGAACAAAATTAGACTTAACAAGGAAATGAAAGAAAAGCAAGAAGTAAACAACAAACCAAGAATTATGAAAAACGTAAATGAAAATCAAAAACTAAAATAAACAAGTCTCCGACAACGGCGCCAAAAACTTGACACGCTAATAGCTAACGTGCTATGATAGCAAGTGCACTAGTCGTGTGTAGTATTAAGTGTGGACGAAAAGTCGGGTTGTCGAACCACGGAGACTTGAATTCTAGTTTATGATTTTATACAAAGAACAACTACAATAAAAGTAACTTAAATGTAAAAACGTGTACAATAAAAACAAGGTTATGCAAATGAATTAAAACCAATTATAAAGGGAGACTAAGGCACATGCTAGGTCCAAATTGATCAAATATACTTATAAAGGCTCTTGTTGTAGAATTACTCTTATATTGTTATGGTGAAAACTCCTAAGGTAGAGAATAACCGATGTCTCGCGTATAAACTCCTATACTTAGATCGTGATTTCCCAAATATCCCTATCCGGAAATCTAACCACTAAACATGCATTAATGTACTAGAGTTCACTCGATTTGAATCGAACGACTTCACCCGGGAATCTTTACCTATGTCTAGGGCAATTCCTCATTAGTTGCGGGTCATGATGTGAATTTCTTGCACCCTAAGTCAATTTTCTCCCGTAATATTAACCTAGGCATAAGATTCTAACATATAGTGATCAAGTATATGCAAGATAGACAAAAACACAATTCACATCACATAACAATATAAGAACAACCTCAACAATCATCTATTGTAAGCATATATCACAATTTGGCCTTACATGGCCCTAGTCTTACAAGATTAGCTCATCATCAATGGCTTAAAAGAATCTAATGTTTTCATATACATAATCATGAACATAAGAATGTAATGAAAAACAAAAACTCCCTCAAGTGTGATTGATGATGATCTTTAAGTCGAATCTTTCTTCTCCAAGTTGATCTTCATTCCTCTTCTTCTTCCAAGAATGGTGATGGATGAAGAATGAAAAACCCTCCTCCAAGAAGTGATGATGATGATGATAAGTCAAGAATGAATGATGGCTTTTCTCTCTCTCCCCTCCTCCAAAATGATGAAGAATGGTGATGAATGATGGTGAAATCAGATTAGGGGTTTCCCCCCTCCCTCCTCCAAGAATTGGTCAAGAGTGAAGCCCCCCCCCCCCAAAGAGTGATCGGTCAAGAGGAAAAAGATGCCTTCAGAAGACAAGAAATGATGGGCTCTTTATTCTACTCCACACCCCATTTAGGTGTGCAATAAACAATGCTTTTTCCCCTCAAGCATGTCCCCCAACACATGTGCTAACATCTTGGCTTTAAGTATTCCATTCCACCATCAAATGATGAACTTTTGGCTGAAAGGAATCAAAACTCGGGTGTGGTCACGCCTAGGCGCGGGCATGACGGCGCTTGGGCGTCGTCGGCAGAATGCTGAAATTATATGCAATGTGTCCTGTGCAGCAATCGTATTTCATTCATAACTCTCTCCACGAAACTCCGATTTGGATGATTCAAGTCCTCATTTGAATCTAACACATATTTCTACAACTTTGTAGAAGGGAACTTCATCCAATTTGGTCTCTAAACATACGAAAATAGCGCTCAACCGTGGAAACTAATGCAGATACGACGCCCAGGCGTGGACAGGACGGCACCTAGGCGTGGTAAGCAGAACGTTGACGTTATTTGCATCTTGTCCGGCTCCTGGGCATGAACGATAGAAGCAAATTGGCCTGAACTTGTTTTATACGTCGTTTTTTGCCTCGTTTCTTCGTATGCTCTCATTTATCACCTGTAATCACTTAATACCGCGATTAAACGCAAATATGGCATGATTTAGTCAATAAATGAATCCATAGCATAAGTCCCGTGGGCTTAAAAACACGTAAAAATGCCTCTTATCAGATGCAAATGAGGAAAAGGGCAAAAGGCAACGTATCAAACAAACTCAAGATGAAATGCTTCGCACTACGGCGCCCAGGCGCTATTTCAGCCAGGCCCAACTGCCAGACGCAGAGAACCACCAGCTATGCCACGAAGTGCGGCGCCTAGGCACTACTTTGCCCAGGCATAGGTGTCATTTCGTCCTTGCCCGAGCGCCATATTCCCCGCGTCTTGGAGTCCCATGACTTCTTCCCCAAGATAACTCCGACATATAGGTGGCGCCAGTTCATTCGTGCCTAGGCGCTGTGATAACCGAATTTCAAAGCTATAAAACCAAGTTTTCAGCACATGAAGGGATTTCGAATTCTGGGGTTTTGGAAGTATTTTCTTAGATTTGAGCCATCATATCACCTACTTTGAAGGGCAAAACGAAGATAAGAGCTAAGGATTGAAGCTCCACTCGAGGATCCATCACCATTCGACCTTTTAGGTAGTTTATTCATTGTTTGTTGCATTTTGTGTTTATACTTATGTGTATGGATAAGTTTAATTTTCAATGTTGATGGTTATAGGCTAAATTCATATGACTAGGGCCTTGTAAGAATTGATTTGTGACTTATTCGTATAATTGATAATCGTTGAATTAATTCCTATGTAGCTATGTGTTATGAATTCGTGTTTATGTTTCTTACATGTGATTGATCTCCATATGTATGATTAATTGCCTAGTTTAGTGTTTTGAGAAAGACTTGAACTAGGGTGCAAAGGATTCATAGCATCAACGATCAAAATAGGAATTGCCCCTAGACATAGGTAGAGATTCCCGGGTGTAGTCGTTCTATTTATGTCGAGGAAGCTCTAGTCCGTTAATGCATGCTTAGTGGTGAGATTTCCGAGTATATATACTTAGGAAACCGTCATCTAAGCATAGGATAGCTACCACGAGACATCGGGTGGTTATTATTATAGGACCTTCCACCATAGCAACTAGGTCTAATAATTCAACGAGAGTCTTTGTACGAATACAGATCAAATCGAGTCTTGCATGTGCCTTAGTCTCTTTTCACACTTGAGTTTCAATCTGTTGCTTGTTCTTACTTTTGTTCTTCGTTTGATTAATTGTTTTACTCTTACTTTTCTTTAAATTGTCTTTTCCTTTATTGCAAATCTTAAACTAGAATTCAAGTCTATGAGGTTCGACAACGCGGACTTCTTGTCCATTTCTATTACTATCACGACTAGTGCACTTGCTACCAAAGCACATTAGCTATTAGCGTGTCAAGTTTTTGGCGCCGTTGTCGGGGACTTGCTTATTTTAGTTTTTGATTTTTTTTTACGTTTTCATAATTCTTAGTTTTTCGTTTAATTCTTGCTTTTCTTTTATTTTCTTGCTAGTATAATTTTGTTTCATTTGTTTACTTTATAGGTTTGTTCTTGGTGCATGACCGGTTCCTCTAACGAGCCTCTACTTGAATTTGAGCCTGAAATTGAACGTGTTCTTCGGGCTAGTAGACGAGTTCGTGAAATGGATGATAATATCTATCAACCAAATGCACGTTTCCCGAACATGAACTTACCGAAGAATCGGGAGTGGTTACAAGGCATTCTCCAAGCCATGCAACCGCCTCCTCCTCAACAACTTCCATCTCTCCAGGGTAGTCTACCACCGAGGGTCCATACCATACCGGGGCCCGTGGTCTTGCCCAATTTCTATGCACCGAATTATCACATCCCGTCACACATCTTTAGTATGGTGCAAGGCGAACCCTTCTATGGAGAGCCTCATGAATCATCTCATGCACATTTGGAGATTTTAGACGATGCCTTCATGACTATCTAATTTCATCCACGGGATCTCGATGCAATTCTTCTAAGAATCTTCCTTTTCTAGTTAAAGGACAAGGCGACCACGTGGTACAAATCTCTACCACCCCAATCCATCACAACATAGGGTGAGTTAGTCGACTCCTTTTTGAACAAATTCTTCCCACCCTCCAAAATCAATGAGCTCCGGAGCAACATAAAAGAGTTTAGGCAAAGGAATAATGAGTCCTTAGCCAAGGCATGGTCTAGATATAAAGGCATGCTCCGAAAATGCCCGAATCATAACTTCGGATTGAATGAGCAAGTATTACACTTCTATGATGGAGTCCGGTCACACACCCAAAATAGGCTCAATGCGGGTGCGGGTGGTGATCTACTTAGGTTAGATTGCCAAAATGTATGGGACAAGATCGAATATTTAGCCCAGGAAGATGAGATCTATCCCGATGTTGAAGAGATCACACCCACTAATAAAGTTGTTTGTGTCCAAGAAGTAGTAGAAAAAGCGGTAACTTTAGAACCGGTGGTCGGTGACATGAATTATGTTGGAAATGCCAACCGACCTCAAGTGAGCTTCTATGTGCCCAAAAATTTTCCAAAGAGACCCAATCCAGCATAAAACGCCCATCCCGGTATCTATCAAGCACCGAGGCCTCCGTTCAACAACAACCAAGCTCAAAGGCAAGGAAATTTTCAAGGGCAAGTGAGACCTCAAACAACTGATGAGCGTCTAGATGAGCACATTAAAAAGTTGGATGCGTCGTTCAATGAGCTCTGAAACATGATAAAGGACATGTTTATGAAAATGAGAGATATGAAGACACATATGGGCCATTTATCAAGGGCGATTAGCGAGAGAACCCGGGGAACTTTGCCAAGCTATACGAAAAAGAATCCTAAGGAACAATGCTATGCAATTACCTTGAGGAGTGGAAAGCAATTGGAAAATGACTTAGTCAGCGTATCAGCGCCCAAGTGCCACTCAGACGGCGCCCAAGCACCGAATACAGCCTGCCCAGATGCTAAGATTCGAACTGTAGTGCCCAGACGCAACTCAGATGGCGCCCAGGCGCCGCCTCTTGCTTTTTCCACTCCTAGTCCTTCGTCTCCGACATCCGCTCCACCTATCTAGATACGTCTTTCCTTCCCAAATGCACAAAAAAAAAAAGAAGGAGATGGATCCAAGCTTCCTTCGTATCTTGGCTATTCTTCACGAGGTTTGGATCAACATCCCTTTCATTGACGCTATTTTGCAAATGCCGAATTATGTTAAATTCTTCAAAGATATTCTATCTAACAAGCAAAAGTGGGAGGAAAATGAAACAGTTTATCTAACCGAGTAGTGCTCTGCTGTCTTGCTTAACAAATTGTCTCACAAGCTCAAGGACCCGGGGAGTCTTACCATACCGTGCACTATTGGCCATCTCATTTTTGAAAAAGTTCTATGTGACTCGGGAGCAGGTATTAATCTTCTCCCCTACTCAATCTTCAAAAAGCTTGGCCTCGGGAATTCCAAACCCACATCTATGTCACTACAATTGGCTGATCGCTCTATCAAACACCCAAAGGGCATTATCGAGGATGTCATTGTACAAGTCGAGAAGTTCTTTTATCTGGTTGACTTTGTGGTTCTCGAAATGGATAGCGACATTGATGTCCCCTTGATCCTAGAAAGACCTTTCCTAGCCACTGGCTATGCCAAGATTGACATGGGAAAGGGTAAGTTGACATTGAAGATAGGAGATGAAAAGGTAATAGTTGATTCTCATAAAGACATGAAACCATCCATGGATGATCTTACTTTTTTAAATGTCGATGCTATTAACCCTTTGCTTGATGAGAAATGTGCAAGTGGCAACATTAAGGGCACTCTTGAGTTGGAGGATGAGGTTCCCAATGAGAACCAAGACAAGGTGAGGAAGGAGGATTTATGCATGAAGTACATTTCACCACATCAACGTATTCATGAAATCGATAAGACAAATCTGGCACAAAGGGCTAATCTCAAAACACCGCAATATGAGTGGAGGCGAGTGGGACATGAGAAAAAAAGGGGGAATGACAAGGATATTGTCGTTCTGAATGGGCCACCTATTTAAACCTCAAAGAGCACAAAGTCAAGCTAATGACTATAAAAGAGCGCTTCTTAGGAGGCAACCCAAGTTTGTAAGTTGTATCTTTTTCTTGCTTTCGTTTTTGTCTTGTGTAGTTTTATTTCTTTATGTCATGTTCAAGCATGCACTTTTGGCATGCTTCTCTTTGAGTCTTGATGGTTTTGTATTGTGAGTACATGACATGTAGTAGCCGAGTTTTACTTTGGAGAATTTTTCATTGCGGATTTGAGCTTGGAGCGGATTTCACGTGATTGAGGTTTGCTTTCTAGCACCCTTGTTGTAAGTACTCTTGTTTACCCCCTTTTGAGTGTGTATGATTGAGTCAACATTGAGGGCAATGTTGAGTTTAAGTTAGGGGGGTATGAGTAGTGTTTATTGATTTTATGTGTCGTGTGATCTTGTTTTTAGCTTAAGTTTGGGGGAACCGTTTCTATTGCATGTATTTTGTTCTAAATGTTTGAGAAAAATCAAGCATAACAAAGATTTGTTCTAGGATATTAGCTTGACAATTGGTGCAATTAGACTTGTGAACTCGAGACAATGGCATGATACCTTGTATGTTTCTATTAATGGTCTAAAATGAAAAATTACACATTTTGATTATGCTCATTTCAACCTTAGTTGAGAGTTAATCTTCCTTAGATGATACACGTTGCACATAAGTCGAAGGTATAGGGATTGAAAAGGGTTCCCCATCTCGAGACATGTGAGGAGCACCCTCAGATATATTAACCTAGATTTTTCATGTTGTTTTGAGATGATTAGTTGCTTATGGGTTCATAATTGTGTTAAATGAATAAATGATTGAGACGAGATTGGTATGACCTCAAAAATTAGACCAGGCCAACGAGTATTGGAGGTCACTAAAGCACCATCGCCTAGATACTATACTCGTTGAGCTAATTTGAGCTTTGCTCAAGCCAATTGGGAATGAGTTGAATAAAAGACCTCGTTTTATTTCGTGGTCTTTGCCACTCGGGTGATTAAGTTTGTAGGAGTGTCTTAACACTTAGCACCCTAAAACCGTCCAATTTGGGAGTTGTTGACCCAAAGCCTGTTACATGGGTAGCAAAGAAGATCTAAAGGTGTATAAAGTTGCCTATGATTCGATAAGCTCTATGATCTATCGAAAGTTGGTAGATATGGGGAATGTTTCCGAGCATGGTAGGGATGCCTTTCGATCATAATACCCTTGATTGAGCATTGTCTTCATTTGTATACATACTGTTGATCTTTATTGTCACTTGATTCGTGTCATTGCATCATAGTTATTATTTCAAGTTATCTCGGTTGGTTTGAGCTTAACATCCTTCGATTTTGTGGGTATATCGTATGCAAACCCTCACGAGACTACAACTCGTCCTTTAGGGTAACTCAAGGGTTCAAAGGCTTGTTGCACCTTGCTAAGTGCAACCGTTTACTCCACAAAAGTGAGTTAGGTAGTTTTGTTTTTGTTCCTTCCTTTGGTGGATGATGTTGTTCCTGCCCTATAGCTCTTATTGCTCGAGGTCGAGCAATTGATAAGTGTGGGGAGGTTGATAGGAGTCATTTTTACGTGTGTTCAAGCCGATTGTGTTTAGCTTTTAGGTTCATTTGTCGCTTGATTCTTGCCACATGTGTGTTTAATCCGTGCATTAAGTGGTTTCAAGCCTTAAATGGATGCAAATGAGGAAAAGGGCAAAAGACAACGTATCAAACGAACTCAAGATGAAATATTTCACACTACGCCACGTCCAGGCGCCATACGCAGAGAACCACCAGTTATGCCAAGAAGTGCGGCGCCTAGTCACCACTTTGCCCACGCCTAGGCGCCATTCCGTCCGCGCCTGAGTGCCATGTTTCTCGCGTCTGGGCATCCCACGACTTCTCCTCCAAGACAATTCCGACACGTAGGTGGCACCTAGGCGCCAATTCATCCGCGCCTAGGCGCCGTGATAACTGAATTTCAAAGTTATAAAACCAACTTTTCAGCACATGAAGGGAGTTCGAATTCTAGGGTTTTGGAAGTGTTTTCTTGGATTTGAGCCATCCTATCACCTACTTTGAAGGGCAAAACGAAGATAAGAGCTAAGGATTGAAGCTCCACTCGAGGATCCATCACCATTCGATCTTTTAGGGAGTTTATTCATTGTTTGTTGCATTTTGTGTTTACACTTATGTATATGGATATGTTTGATTCTTCTATGTTGATGGTTATGGGCTAAATTCATATGACTAGGCCCTTGTAAGAATTGATTTGTGACTTATTCGTATAATTGATAATCGTTGAATTAATTCCTATGTTGCTATGTGTTATGAATTCGTGTTTATGCTTCTTACATGTGATTGATCTCCATATGTATGATTGATTGCCTAGTTTAGTATTTTGAGAAAGACTCGAACTTGGGTGCAAGGGATTCATAGCATCACCGATATAGGAATTCCCCTAGACATAGGTAGAGATTCTCGGGTGTAGTCGTTCGATTTAGGTCGAGGAAGCTCTAGTCCGTTAATGCATGCTTAGTGGTTAGATTTCTGGGTGGACATACTTAGGAAACGGTCATTTAATCATAGGATAGCTATCACGAGACGTCAGGTGGTTATTATTATAGGACCTTCCACCATAGCAGCTAGGTCTAATAATTCAACGAGAGTTTTTGTACAAATACGGATCAAATCGAGTCTTGCATGTGCCTTAGTCTCTTTTCACACTTGAGTTTCAATCCGTTGTTTGTTTTTACTTTTGTTCTTCGTTTGATTAACTGTTTTACTCTTAATTTCCTTTAAATTGTCTTTTCCTTTATTGCAAATCTTAAACTAGAATTCAAGTCTCTGAGGTACGACAACCCGGACTTCTTGTCCATTTCTATTATTATCATGACTAGTGCACTTGTTACCAAAGCACGTTAGCTATTAGCGTGTCAAAGATCAAGACTTTTATCGAAATCAAAAAGTTAGTAAAAATGATGAAATTAGATTTCATCTTCATGCTTATTTTTCGAAAATTACATGAAAATTATTAAAACCCAAAGGTGATCCAATTGTGAATCCAGATTTGTTTTTATCATTTTAGTTGCGCAATAATACATGATTCACAACAGTGGTATCAGAGCCAACTTTTGGCTTTTAATGATTTTTGATATGAATTTGTTGCAAATCATGTTTGTGATGAAAAATGTAATTGGATTGATATTTTTCATGGTTAGATTTATTTATGAAAGTTAAATCTGAACCGATAAATTTGTTTATGTAATTCATGTTTTGAATATGAATTAATATTTTATTGGATATGAATATGTAATGAAAAATAGATTGGATTTATATTTTTCGTTGTTAGATTTACTTTTTTGAAAGTTTGAATCTGAACCGAAAATTTGATTTTGCTATTTATGCTTTGAATATAAATCAATATTTTTGTATTGGATATGAACTTTTGCATGAACATGAATAAGTGGTTTTGAAATATGCTGAATTTCGGCTTGGGGAGTCGGGACGGCGCAGCCCAACGGGTAGCGCTGCTACTCGCATGCGGCGCCTGCTTGGCAGGCCACCTTGCGGCCCATTAGGGTTACATAGTGCCTGCCCAGCACACATGTCTAGCGACCCGGTATTTTATTTTTTTAAAAAAAATTATAAGACCGGGTTTGAACCGGCGGGTCAAACCACGAATTCGACCCATGGGTTTGACCCACGGGTCAACCAATGGGTCAACCCATTTTTTAAAAAAATAAAAAATTTATTTTAAAATGGTTTTAAAATTTATTAAAGTATAAAATAATTTTGGAAATTAGTTTTATGCCTAATTTTAAATTAGATTTAAAATTAAAATAATCCTAGAACAAAATAATTTATTTTGAATCAAAATTCTTTTTCAAATCAATTTGGAATTGATTTTTTGAAACTAAATTGGATTTATTGTCAAATAGGATTAGAGATTAATTAATTCTTAAATTGGATTTAAAGTAATTCAATTGTTTTTCAAACCACATCTAAATAAAATTGGATTTTAATTTAGTTCTTTTTGAAAGAACTCCAACATATTAGCTATCTTTTAATCTTTTGATGTTTGATATTATGGGATACCTTCCATGGACTAGGTTTCTTTATGGGTTTTGTTTTTGGCTTGTATCGGATCTTTTGAAACCCCCCAATTTGTATTTTACTTTTTATAGAAAAATGTATGGGATGCATTTATATCTATGTAATTAGAATAGGACCTTTTTGGAAAGGGATCTGCTTGGAGCTAGAAGACCTTGAAGTTAGACATAGGTTAGATCCTATAGGTCCCCTAACCCTCGATTGAGCCATTGACTTGATACAATCTGGATAAGTCCATGGAAAGCATGTATAATAGAATTTCTAGGCGTTTTCTATATTATAATCCATGTACGTGCGTTATAAATGAATAATGTGCAAAGTGAGACCAATTTAATCCCAAATTCTCCCATTGAATAATAATATTGAATTTAGATTTAAAGGAAATTGGATGTCCCGACTCTCCATCAAACTTAGGAAAAATTGAATAAATATCAATATGCACACTATCTTCCCAAGAAGTTGGGGTTATGAATTGCGACATTTATTTGAAATCTCTAAGCGCATTAGTTGCTATCAATCGAAACAAATTCCACCCCATTTATTGACAGAGGGTTGCAAGGTGGAATTCAATTGTTAGATTGATTGAAAGTTGATGGGCCCATGTTCAGATAGATCACAACCTATATATCGTTAAAGGGTTGCGGTTTCGTGATCTATGAGTCAAACTAATGATTGAATCGCATGTTAGACGATGCTGGCAAGGATTGCCACTTTAATAAAATTAGTGAGCCATATATCGTTAAAGGGTTGCAACTCACCGACTTTATTAAAGAACTCAATCACTCACTACGAAGTCTTTCCAACGAGATTTTTGAATATCAATGATTCGAAAAATGTAGTGGGAGCCAAGTGAAAATTCAAAGTTTTGTCTAATTTTACTTAGTGTACAACATAAAGACCTAATTGAATCTTTCTTTATTCTCTGCAGTTATTTTATTTTTTTCTCTCAAAATGGTTAACAACCCTCTTTCAACATTGCTTGAGAAAAATTCCTCACTGGACCAAATTATACTGACTGGCTCAGAAATTTGAGGATTGTCCTAAGTTTAGAGTCCCTTAGCTGCTATGTACTCGAGGCTGACAAACCCGCTGCTCAGCTGAAGAAGCTGAGGACAATGAACGTGAAGCATATAACACTTGGTGTAAAGATGACATTTGAGTGAAGGGGTACATGCTCGGCTCCATTAATAATGAACTGCCAAGATCCCACGAGAACATGGATGACTCGAGGTTGATCATGATGCATCTCAACGAGCTCTATGGAGAGCACAGTAGGACTGCTCGATATGAAATATCGAGAGAGCTCTTCAGAGCTAGGATTGGAGAAGGAGAGAACGTGGGAGATCATTTACTCAAAATGATTTCTATGATTGAGAAATTGGAAGCTCTCGATTTCTTCATAGATTTCCACCTTCAAACTGAACTCATCCTGCAATCACTCCCTAGCTCTTTTTCCCAGTTCATTGTGAGCTTCAATATGAATGAGATCGAATGTATATTAGCTGGGTAATGAACAAACTGATCAGTGCCTAGGGCTAAATGAAACCAAAGGGAAATGAGTTTGCTCTAGCCATCTCAACCTTTGGAGGGACTTCGACTTTTAACAAGAGAAAGAGGAGCAAGAAGAACAAAAGAGCGTTGAAGGCTGAGGGAAACATAGCAAAAGGAAAAGAAAATAAGAAGTACAAAGGGCATAGGCCCAAGAAGACAGATATTTGCATTTACTGCAAAGAGGCCGGTCACTGGAAATGTGACTGTCTAAAGCTAAAGGCTGATACTGCTGCAGGTATAGAACTCTATGTTTTAGAAACTAATTATTCTATGACTGTATTCTCCACTTCATGGATTCTGGACTCAGGAGCTAGGGCTCATAACTATGTTTTGAAACAGGATCTAGAAAGAAGTAGGAGGCTCGAGGAGCAAGAAGTGATGATCCATGTAGGCAGCGGACATAGTGTGGCAACTACTCACATAGGATCCACTTCTTTGTCTTTATCCACTGGACATTTACTAGTTTTGGATCATTGCCTTGTTTTGCCCAATGGGCTTAAAAATATTTGTTCTATTCCCGTATTAGTTAGACTCGGATACGATTTCCAGTTTTTGAACAATGTTTGCAACATTTATTTTACAAATAATTGTGTTAGCTCTACATTTTTAGTAAATGGTTTATATTACTTGAATGTCCAAAGTAGATGTATTTTGAATACAATCACCAAGAAATGAGGTATGTCTGGGACAAACCAAAGACTCATTTGGCACTTGAGACTGGGTCATGATGGAGAATACAAGATTTGTGAACTTGAGAAAAATGGGTTTATAAGCACCTTTGGGTCGGACCCACTCCCCAATTGCGAGTTGTCTCAAAGGCAAAATGACTAGGTCACCCTTCACAGGGCATTTTGAACAAGACAGTGAAGTCCTTGGTTTAACACATACTGATGTTTGCAGGCCTTTCGGGGAAGTGGCTCGTGGAGGTTTTCAATACTTCATTACATTTACTGACGACCACTCTAGGTATGGTCTCGTATACCTAATGAAGCATAAGTTTGAATCTATTGAATAGTTCAAAGAATTCAAGGCCTTGGTTGATAACCAAACAGGCAAATATATTAAAACACTATGATCTGATCGAGGTGGAGAATATATGAGTGCCGAATTTGGTGAGTTCTTAATTGAACATGGAATTGTGTTACAATTGACTCCTCCTACAACTTTACAACTGAATGGGGTAGCCGAACGACGAAATAGAACACTATTGGATATGGTTCGATCGATGCTTAGCTACACGGATCTTCCCATATCGTTGTGGGGCCATGCATTGCTCACAGCAGTCCACAGCTTGAACAGGTGTCCATTAGGTCTATTCCTAAAAATCCTTATCAGATATGGAGTGGAAATACGCCTAGTCTTAAACACATTAGGATATGGAGTTGTCCAGCTTATGTGAAAAAGACAAAGATGGAGAAGTTGGAAGATAGATCTTTAAAAGGTCGATTTGTTGGTTTCCCAGAAGATTCTGTGGGATACCTGTTCTACCTGCACAATGATCAAAGAGTCATTTTGGCCTTACATGCGTACTTTCTTGAAGATGAGTTCATTCAAGAAGGTGGTGCAGGAAGAAATATTGTTCTGGAAGAACAAAACGAAATCCCTTTAGAGACCACTGTTCAAGAGACTCATAATGAACCTAACCAAATGAAACCACCATCACGTAGATCGAGTACAGTATCTCAATCGCCTGAGAGATATGGTTATTTGCTACAGAGAGAGCATAATTTGTATACCTTAGTAGAAGGAAACTACGGAGATGATCCCTATACTTTTGCGCATGCGATGGAGGATATAGATACTGCGAAATGGCTTGAGGCTATAAAAACAGAGATGGATTCGATGTACTCGAACCAAGTCTGGACTCTAGTGGATTACCCTATGGGTATTGCACCAATAGCGTGCAAATGGATCTATAAGAGAAAGATTGGTACGGATGGCAAGGTCGATACCTTTAAAGCTAGGCTTGTAGCAAAAGGGTATAGTCAAAAAGAGGGTATTGACTATGAGGAAACCTTCTCTCCCATTGCCATGATCAAATTCATTAGAATTCTGCTTGCAATAGCCACACACCTAGACTATGAAATCTGGCAGATGGATGTGAAGACCGCGTTCCTGAATGGATACCTTGAGAAGGACATCTATATGGAACAACCCAAAGGTTTCGTGTCCAATGAAGATTCTCATAAGGTGTGTAAATTGAATAGATCAATTTATGGACTTAAACAAGCGTATTGGAGCTGGAATTTTCATTTTGATGAAGAAGTTCGAAACTATGGCTTTATCAAGAATGAAGATGAACCATGCGTTTACGAGAAATTCAGTGGGAGCAAAATATCATTTTTGGTCCTATATGTAGACGACATTCTACTAATAGGTAATGATATAGACCTGTTGACTTCGGTCAAAATGTGACTCTCAAGCACGTTCTCCATGAAAGACTTAGGAGAAGCGACCTATGTCCTTGGAATTCGCATCTTCAAGGATAGAGCGAATAGGAAAATGGGTCTCTCCCGAGCCCTTTATTTGGAAAAGGTTCTGAAAAGATTTGGAATGGAAGATTCCAAAAGAGGCCTCTTGCCCATAAGACATGGGCTCTATCTCTCTAAATCGATTAGTCCTCAAAGTGAGGATGATCGTAAGAGAATGAGTGGAGTTCCATATGCATTAGCAGTAGGGAGTCTTATGTACGCTATGTTATGTATGAGATCGGACATTGCTATGCTGCGAGTGTGGTAAGTAGGTTCCAAGCTAACCCAAGGGAAAAGCATTGGATTGCTGTGAAGTGTATTCTCAAGTACTTGAGAAGAACTAAAGATATGTGTTTGACATATGGAGATGGAGAACTAAAAATGGAAGGTTATACCGACTCTGACTTCCAGTCGGATGTCGATGACCGTAAATCCACATCGGGGTTTGTATTCGCTTTAAATGGTAGAGCAATGACTTGGAAAAGTTCTAAGCAAAGCACAACGGCTGACTCAACCACCGAAGCTGAGTACGTGGCTGCCTCAGAGGTGGCCAAGGAGGCTATTTGGATAAAGAAGTTTGTGGCTGAACTTCAAGTGGTTCCTAGCATGGAGCTCCCGTTGCCACTATTCTGTGACAACAATGGAGCCATCGCGCGGGCTAAGGAACCTAGGTCTCACAATAAATCCAAAAATAATGAGAAAAGATACCACATCATTAGAGAGATAATTGGAAGAGGTGACATCGCCGTGAAGAGAATAGATTCAGCAAATAACGTTGCTAACCCACTGACCAAGCCACTAGTGGGGCGGTGTTAGAACGACATCTTGAGAAGATGGGTATTAGATACCATAGCGACTGGCATTGAGTGCAAGTGGGAGATTGTTAGGATTATGCCCTCCATTCCATAAAGGAATTAGATTATTAGAGCATTACATTTATGTTGTACAAACTCTTATTCATTAATAAAGGCATAGTTTTTGTTCATATCAATCTTGATGACATTAATATAAGTATTAAACAAATAAGTCCAAGGAAATCAAGAGGGAGCTTCTACTCCTCAGTGATCTGAGGAGATAGACATTAGAAGTATCGATTCCTTGTTTACTTAACCCAAAGTTCGCAAGTCGACGAGTCTTAATTGGGCATTAAGACCAGACTTGTGTGACTCAAGCTTTGACAAGGAGTGTCAGTAGGTCACTTTAGATGGTAGAAGCTTGGTCATAGATATGCTAATGGAATTGACATATTCAAACAGTCATAGTTCAATTACATGGGCATTTACTCTTGGATAGTCAATGATTGAATTACTGGTCACGGTAGTGTGCATGAGCCTTAGACATGAGGATTCACAAAGACTGGACTTGTGACACTAAACGACTTATTAGAGTAGTTAGATCCAATTTACCCTTTGGTGGGATCAGCCTCGAAGTGCGGTTCAGAAGGACAAGTGGCAATTGTTCGTTGATTGCCAATAGGGGATTCACTGTCTTGGGTAGTAACGAGTTAACATACTGTGCAATCATAGGTAAATGAAATTATAAGTCTTTGGTCAAATCAGGAAAACTAAGTTATGTATAGTACATTAGGATAGTTCAGTAATTTCATCTTACTATGATTCCCTAAAAGCACATCATCGAGTCTTATGAGTTTGACATATTCCATGACTCTCACTCGATAAGGATGTTACAGTGAACTCACATCCTTGGTTTCCTCCCAATGTCAAATGAAAGAAACCTAGAAAGTCGCGCTTAAAAGGAATTGAGCAAAGAGAATTCTTTCGTTGTCAATAATATAAATTAGGTATTTTTCTATTTGATGAGCAAATTAATTTTGATTAATGAAAATAAATTAATAATAAATAATTAGATGTATTTATTATGAATGCATTAATTTATTTGATTAATTAGATTAATGGAAATAAATTAATTATAATAAATAAATAGACTTATTTATTATACTCACCCTTTTATTAAATAATTAGATTATTTAATATGGAAGAGTATTAATTAGTATTGTATTTTAATTGGATTAAAATATATTGGACCTAACTAATAATTGGACTAAGCTGAAAGTCAACTTAGCCCAATAATAATAGGGTGAGGCATGTGGTAGCGAATTTTAGAGGAGTTGGATGAGCTCAAGGAATTAGTTAATTCCAAGCCCATCACTTTTTATAAATACCTGTCACTGATTCAGTCAAAACCTAACTCTCACAATTAGACTTGACAACAAAGAAAGAAGAGAAAATTTTTCTCTCCCCCCTTGCAAAAGCCGTCAGCCATAGTGTGGTTACTGAAGGTGGAGGATTTTTCTTTGAAGCTCGTTTCGGCGTGATATCTAGGGGCAGGAGTTTTGAATTGCTGCTATCCATAAGATCAAGACTTTCATCAAAATCAATAGGTTAGTAAAAAGGATGAAATTAGATTTTATCTTCATGCTTATTTTTCAAAAATTACATTAAAAATTATTAAAACCCAAAAGTGATCCAATTGTGAATCTGGATCTGTTTTTATCATTTCCGCTGCGCCTGAATACAGGATTCACAATAAATGGGTCAATGACGTTGTCGACTGAATTTACTCTCTGAACAGCAATCTCGCCTCTTCCAACGATTTCTCTTATTATATGATATCTCCTCTCTATGTTCTTGGATTTTTTGTGAGACCTTGGTTCCTTTGCTTGTGCAATAGCCCCGTTATTATCACAATAAAGTCGCTAGTAGTTCTCCAAGATACTTCCTAATCCAAACACCCTCTTTAGCAGCCTTAGATGCTGCTATGTATTCTGCCTCAGTGGTGGAATCAGAGGTTGTGCTTTGCTTGGAACTTTTCCAAGTTATCGCTCCACCATTGAGCGTGAATATAAACCCTATAGTGGATTTTCGATCATCTACATTAGATTGGAACTCTGAGTCAATATATCCATCCACTTTCAAATCTCCATGTCCATATGTTAGGATCATATCCTTAGTTCTCTTCAGATACTTTAGGATATTTTTGACAGCGGTCCAATGTTCTGTTCCTGGGTTAGCTTGAAAACGACTTACCACACTTACTGCGTAGGCTACGTCGGGCAGTGTGCATAACATGGCATACATCAGACTACCCACTGCAGACACATAGGGCACCATACTCATTTCTGTTCTATCTTCCTTACTTTGAAGAGATATAGACTTTGAAATGTGCACCCCATGTCTCATGGGCAAGAAACCTTTCTTAGAATCTTCCATCCTAAATCTCTTTAGGACCTTCTGTAAGTAAAGGGCTTGGGAAAGTCCTATTATTCTATTTGTTCTATTTTTATAGATACGAATTCCTAGAATATAGGTCGCTTCTCCCAAGTCTTTCATGGAGAATGTATTTGAAAGCCACATTTTAACTGATGTGAGCATTCCTACGTCATTGCCTATGAGTATAATGTCATCCACATATAAAACTAGGAAGTGATCTTGCTCCCACTAACCTTCTTGTAAAGACATAGTTCATCTTCATTCTTGACAAAGTTAAATCCTTTGACAGCTTCATGAAAATGAAGATTCCAACTTCTAGAGGATTACTCAAGTCCATAAATGGATCTCTTAAGTTTACACACCTTATGAATACTAGACCCAAATGTGAAGCTTTTAGGCTAATCTAAATAGATATCCTCTTCGAGGAATCTATTCAAAAATGCCGTCTTCACATCCATCTACCATATCTTATAATCTATGTGTGCAGCTATTGCGAGCAGAATTCGAATAGACTTGATCATTGCCATAGGTGAAAAGGTTTCTTAATAGTCAATTCCTGCCTTTTGACTATAATATTTTGCTACAAGCCTTGTTATATGTGTCAACTTTTCCGTCTAGGCCTATTTTCCTCTTGTAGATCTATTTACACCCTATAGGTGCTATACCCTCGGGACAATCTACCAGAGTCCAGGCCTGGTTAGAATGCATCGAGTCTATCTTCGCTTGCATAGCTTCTTGCCATATCATATCTTATATTGTATGTCAGGCACACTTTTAGACGGTATCCTATTCAATAGAAAAGCAGCCATTTCTAGAGCATATCCCCAAAAGAAAGATGGTAAATCTATGGACATCATTATTGAATGATCCATGTTCATCAATGTTCGTTTGATTTCTTAGCTTAGACACTCCATTTAATTGCGGTGTTCCAAGCGGTGTCCAGTAAGAGAGAATCCCGTTCTCTTTCAAATAATCGAAAAACTCACCAGATAAGTATTCTCCTCCTCGATCCGATCGAAGAGCTTTCATACGTTTTCCAGTTTGTTTCTCTACTTCACTTCTAGATTCCTTAAACTTATCAAAAGCTTCGAATTTATTTCTTATAAGATAAATGAACCCATACCTAGAATAATCGTCGGTAAAGGTTATGAAGTATGAGTAGCATGCCATTGCACTCACATTGAGTGATCCACACACATCTGCATGGATCAAATCTAAAAGACCTTTGGCTCGCTTCATTTAGCCCTCAAAGGGTAACTTCGTCATTTTCCCTTTCAAACAAGCTTCACAAGTTGGCAGTTCCTCTACTTCATCAAGCTCAAGGTAACTTAATAATTTATGAATTCTATCTTTAGAGGCATGACCTAGTCTTGAGTGCCAGATTTATGTGAAGGGTGAATTATTAGATTTACGTTTTTCTTTGTTTATTTGTTGAACATCTAGTATGCGGATAAATATAAAGATTATTTTCCATACATGCCTTAACAATCAATTTAAAACCCAAAAACATGGAACGTATTCTGTTTTTGATATTAAACAAATATCCTTCTTTGTCCAAAACAGACACAGAAATAAGATTCTTAGTTAATCCAGGAACATAATAAATATTCTTTAAAATAAATCTACTACTATCCTCTGGAACTAAAATGACATTTCCAACAGCCTTAGCAACAATAGATGCTCCATTGGCCATTCTTAGGATCATGTCCCCATCATCTAGTTCTCTGCTTCTATTCAATACCTGCAAATCATTACAAAGGTGAGTACCACAACCGGTGTCAAACACCCAAGAAGTATGGTTAATTGACAAATTAACCTCAACAATAACCTCTCCGTGGTCAGTGGAGGTCCAGGACAATCCTTGCTCCAGTGTCCAACAGTTGGGTAGTGAAGGCATTTCATAATCAGGGGCTCATCTGGGAAATTATGAGCATACATATCCTCTAACTCGAGCACGATATATCGGGTGTGATCAATCACGCCGAAGATATAGTAGTAGTCATCGCACATGACACTTAAAATAAACCCTCGTGCCTCTCTCTCGTCTCTAAGATGAATCAAGTACTCCAAAGTACGAGAACAAGTATTAGGTCTAGGGTGATTCGGAACATCATCTCTCAAGACGTAGTTCAAACCCTTCATCTCAAGATAAAAATTAAGAGACTAACGCCAATTGGGAAAATTCATCCCATGCAGTTTGTTTACTTTCATATGATTAATGAGGGGTTTCATCAAATCCATAACGAACTGTATATTAAACAAAAAGTGCAAAACATAATTAGCATTCAGATATGACATTTATATACACATTATACCTTGGAATTTTTAATAACCTGCATTTTCCCACTATTTTTCTAATTTTCATCACCCCACAGATGAATAAACGGGAAACTTAAAATTTCCAGCCGGCTCGGGCTGCCAAATGCCTCTCTAACTCATTTCATGACTCGTGAAACAATGGTCGGTAATATTTGAACAAGCACAATGGCCTCATCCACTCTCCAAGTGGTTCTCGAGATGATTTTGCCTCACTTTTCATATATGTCCCGAGATCGCGATGCAACCGTACACTAATCCGTGGTTAAGTCCGACCCAACAAATTCTCATAGCATAACAGTAGTCAAGTGGTCCCACGACTCATGAACGACTCCTTAGCGAAACTGAAACCCATGTGCTCTTCTCATATGACCTCCTTATCATATAGAGTGCCTTATGAGATTAGTACCTTTGAACTTGACAGAGCATTCCACCACTCATGAGACAATGTTATCAAACCATCGGCTATTCCCTCTCACAGCTAATGATGGAAAGATCTGGACCTAGTTGGGTTTACCCAAGCCCCCAACTTATCCATTCTGGGACTTAATATTTGATATGTGGTTATTTATATTTTTTAATCAAGGTCTCACCAAATTCATTTATTTATCTTTCTTTGAGGTGATCATGCAACGAGCATATCATACAAAAAGACATAGCAGATAAATAAACATGTGCATGATAAACAAAAGCGGTAAATGTGATCCTAGTCAAGCCAATCTTAAAACACCCTGAGCCACAAAGGTGTTGACCAATCTAATATAAAGACACAGACCCTACACTAAGGTCTTCAAATCTCCTCGATAGCAATTGCTTCCTCTTCATCTTCACGATACAAAAATACAACGAAAAAGAATTCTCACTCTCTCATATACATTAAAGGAAAACATGTTACGCAGGCCTAATCATAAAAAAAGACTAGTCTATGGCTCGACCTGGATCACGACATAATCACATAATACATGCTCGCATCATGCAATAATAAATTTTAAATTACCGATTTTAGATAAGGATAATCGATTCAATTAATGGATCATAATTGACTAAATTTTCAAAGTACCAACTTTAGAAAACTCATTATAAAGGTCTCAACCCTTTTAATTAATCCAAAAATAATAATTTCAAAATTAATTTTCGATAATTGATTAAATACCCATTTATGTTTAATTCTCAAAAATAAACGAAAACATCAATTTTGAAAATATTTAAATTTCATAATCATCCCAATTATAAAAATAATTTATTGATATTTTGAACAAAATACTATTTTCCAAAATTACAAATGAGGCCTGCATTTTTGAAATAATTGCAAAAACGACTGAAGGCCTAAAATGCAACTAAACAAACTTGGGGAGAAAAACCCTAGCCTTTGCTAGGTGGGCCGCCAACTGAGGCAGCCCGATAGAGATGCGGGAAAGCAGCTGCGCTACCCCGCGCTTGCACAGCCGCCGCTGCTGGCGACTCTACCTCGGCGCGGCAGTGACTGGAACAACGAATAGTCGATGTTCACTGTTCACGCGAACAATGACTATTCACAGCCAGCAATCGCCGTCGCGCCAGCGGCGCCACTACACATGGCTTTTGAGTCATGTGTTACTCCTAATTTTTTTAAAAAAAAGTTAACGAAAAAACGCAGCTACATATTTTTAGATTTTTATCAGTCAATCAGATCCAAAAATCCATCATAATCAAATATGCTAAAAAAACAAATTTAAAGCATAAATCACCTAAAAGAATCCAAGCCATTCTCAAAGCTTGGCTATGATATCACTGTTAGGAATCATCCCTGGGGATGAGTGCAGCGGAAATGAAAAACAATAAAAAATACATCCCCAAATTAGGGATAGGTTGATATGGTACTATTGGATTCAATAAAAAACGATAAAAACAACTTAACGATTACCTCACGAAGAATATACATAGGATGGATTTGCTTTCAGCGCTTGAATTAGAACCTTCATGTATATCCACACCTTAGCTTGCACTCTCGTCTTCTTCTACCAGTACCAGCAAAGAAGATGATGAACTCTTGGCTTCTTGAGTGAAAGAGAAAAGAATTTTTGGTTTTCTTTTTACTGTGAAAAGATGAGAGAGAAAAATCATCTTCCTACTCTAAAGAGAAGTAGGCTTATTTAATGACTTGTTGGGGAAGAGATTGGATTCTCTTCCCCTTCTAGTGGAGGACGCCCACTAGGTCTCCAAGTGACCTAGTGGGCCATGTCTTCTCTTTTCTTCTCTTATGTAATTTAATATATAACAAGTCCATTGACTTTATTAAATAGACTATGACACAATAATTTTATTAAGCCCAACTTAGTTAATATATTCCCATTTAATTAATTAGCCGACTAATTACTTTATCCCCAATTACTTTACTATGCCATTAATTTAGAGACTTTAATTAATTAAGACCACTTAATTAATTTCAATCCTTTTTCTAAATTAATTAATTCTAATTAATTAATTCCTCCATTAATTCTCATAGAATTAATTAGCCAATATGTACTATTTTAAGTTAAGTGTGTGACCCCTTATGCTCATTAACAAGCTAGCAATAAGTCATTTCCCATAAGTTAAATTAATTATCCAAATAATTAATTTAGACCTTGAACTAATTTCACCATATTAATTCAAGGCACCTATTGGTCGTGGATCGATATCTGGCAACGTAGCCACGACTTCCTAGATGTTAATGATAGAAAGCAAGGCCTATCTGGTTACGATCTACATATGAGTCTAATCCCTTCATCTTTTTCCCATCTATGGTCTAGGGTATAGCGACGGTCGAAACCCTAATAACCTTAGAAGTTATGACTGTGTTGTGATATCTAATGATCCAGTCTTCTAAGCAGAAACCACCAGTCCCTCTTCTAAGACATATGCTTTGATCAAAGGCTTTTATCGATCATTTAGATTCTCGCAACAGCATATGAAATACCAGGTTTGATTCCCTGGATGAATTCCTGCCAATGCCATCTGTTTTGCTATACTACTAGACTATACAGAACATACACCGCCGTATGACTGTCCTATAGTGCCCGTTGTACATCAAAGTATAGTAGGTAGTATCCTTTCCAGACATGACATCTCAGGTCAAAAGATTAGCCTCACACTATGAAATCGAAGGACTCCACGCTCGACCCAGACCCGACAAGGTGTCCTTGCGGGATCATTCAATTCCACACTTCTCCAAAGTATGAATCTAAATATATGCGCTGACCCAACGAGTCATTGTCTAAGGAACGAGACACTCTCCCATTTGAAAATGACACATACAGACAAGTCTTGACGAGACTATGATATCCCTTATCTCATTGTCTCTATGACTTGGAATAGGGGTTTGAGGATTACAACCCTTGAGAGTGTTCCATAGTCACACACTACTCCCCTAATACCAAAAGAATATATATTCATAAAACAAGACTATCATAGTGTTTACATTCTTGTAGACAAGTCAAACATTAGCTCGTAGGGCACCTAACATTATCAAATCAAAGGGTGAAGAAAGACACGTTAAGGACCAAACTGTGATACGATACACAATTCTAGGTATAAATTTCTTAAACTCATAACCTCACCATAATCCAGTGTTACCATGCATAGTCGCGATCCATCTTGTGGTGCGCAAAATTATTATTAGTATTTTACAATGCGGACGCCTCCCAAGGTTTAGTAGATCATAACCCTATCCAAGAGATTCATCATCAATAAGATAAACCTTTCAAAACTCTCAAGCAATAAAATTTTGCAGTAGTTCTTTGCATGAAGTTGAGTGAAACAATGCACTTGGGCTTGCTTTGATGATGGGTAGACTTGTTGTGCTTTGGTCCCTCTGTGGGCTTCCATCGAGGTTCTGAAAGATAGGCCTTAGTCTGAACTTGTAGGACTTTCTTGGATGGTCTTGTGTATATAGGCTTGTGTATTTCATTCTTTTAATGATCTTAGAGTTGTTTTATTAAGTTAAAGTCCAACGAAATTGCTCATAAAATTTTAATAGATTTTAAGACTAATTTAAATAAATTTAAACATAATAGCGAAACATTTACCTTCACTAGTAAACAACACGTGCGTCACACGTGAATCATATGACCTCTTCGAAATAATTCCACTATATAGATATTTATTCAAGTTGAAAATGCTTCTTATTCAAAATTTAATTATATAGATATTTATGCACATGCCCATTACTTAATTAGCAAAAAATCATAAAACCCCTATATTATATATGTAATACTTGGAAAAAAAAACACAATAACTCACTTTTTAATTATAGTTTAGGGTTGTAAAAGTCAGAGCGCATTTATGCAATCTACCATTCTATTTTACACCTGTAAAGGAGTGTGCGTGCCACTCGAAATATATCTGTTTTCTCGATGGGTGGAACGAAGATTGAAAAAAAAAAACTTTATGGAACTACTTTTGCAAGTTTGAAAACGACGACACTAAAATTGCGATGGAACCTATCCTATGGGACCAATGTTGTAATCTCCCACATAATAATGAAATAAATGATGTAATATAAATATACATGCGCATACATAATTACGGATATTATAGGATCAACTATTATTGAAAATTTAGTCGATGTTTAATTAACGGAATAAAACATTAAATTAACCTCTGAAACAGACAAATCAGTAAAATATCAAAATGAAATTATTTATATATTATCATCTATACGTCTTGCTCTTTGTTGGCAGCTATGACTTGGTTTTCCTATCTACTCTCATGTCATTCTGATGTAGAAAATGAGGTTGAAGAAGGTAAAATTAAGGTACTAAAGAATGTTCATCCTTATAAGTTTCCTGTTTTTCAGGCCTGTAAAACAGGCCTGTCAAAGAGTTTGTATGGGAAGAAATTATTTTATCATGTGTTAAATTAAAATTATATGGCATTCTAGACAAGAGCAAATTGTTAGTTATCTATATGTAGGTATACTCAATAAATCTATTGTCGTAATGCGTATAAGTCAACATGAATTTATATGCTTATTATATTTGATATGGACGTAAAATATCACTTTCTACAATTGGGCCTCAAGGAAAGCTCATGTGTTACCTCAAGAAAAGCTCATGGGCTACCTCAAGAAAGGCTTATGGGCTACCTCAAAGGCGATCTGAAAATAAAGGTTGAAGATAGCAAGGTAGAAGTCCGATAAAGAAGCTAATAAAACATGGAATAAAATCATATCAAATATATGGTCAAGATTGCATCCCCGAAATTAGGGGATTATTTTCTCTTCCCCTCAACAACCAAAAGAAACCATCTTGGCTTAGAGAGGGGGAGAGATGGACGCCCATAGGGCTTATAAAAGAGGGAGTGATACAATTTTTTGTCATCTTTCTCACTTATGTAAAATTCAAGAAATATTATGTACTTTTTCGCTACGAAAATTAATAAAAGTCTCATTTTTATTCTTCTTTCTCTTCTTTCCTATACTTCAAAAACCACTCTATATTAAATAAAGGTTGTTTTTAATTTATTATCATAAGTAGATTATTGATTGCATCTATTGCATTTCTTGGTGTAATTTCGAACCGCATCAAGTGGCGCCGTCTGTGGGAAATTCTGACCAAGAGACGTGAGTTTATTTGAGTGCTGTTTTGTGAAGAATCCATGCCGAATATGGCTTTTCTTCCTTCTAAAAAGTTATACATCTGATCATGATATTATCATTCTAATTGGCCTTGATTGAATCCAAGATTCGTAGCTTTACTTATGATTTTTGCACCATATCTGCGCAGCCCAGTCCGCGGCCGAATTCTTCTTCATATTGATAAACACTTTCGAACATTTATACTTTTGAATTAGGCCTGGTCGTCTCAACAATAGTTGTAGGTCCTTTTCTTGGCTTTCTATCCATATAATATTCACAGAATACGGAGGCAGTTAGCTTTAGATAGGTTGATTTTTCCAGAATAGCGCGAAATTGCCTGATTTGGTCAAAATACTTTGAACGGTTTTTTCTCAAGAGACTAGGCCGGTGACTCAACCAATAGTTTATGATAGGCTACGTGAGGCTTGAAGGGTAGATAATTCAGCTCCAAAAACTTGCATACTCTTTGGTCCTGCTATTTCTGGGCTAATATTGATGATGACTCAAGAGCTCTATGGTTCAGCTTTTTCCAGACCAGTGACGACAATGACTCCAAATCTCTCCGCTACTGCTTTTTTCGGGTCGGTGGTGAATGTAACTCCTGATACTGTTGAAGTTATCCCTTTTCTAGTGGGCCTTGTGGCCACCTCGGGGGAGGATCCACACATCGAGGAAGAGATACCAATACTCGCGAAGGATCCACCTAGTGCACTACCTAATGAGATCACCCCACCGCTAGCTGATCAGTGGGGTTGTTTGTTTACAAATTCCATAACAACAGCCCTCCAGGGGGATGGCTCTCAAATCAGGACATATGCACCTGGGGCTATCCCATCAGTAGCTCCGCCAGCAATCCCATCAGTTCTCCCTCCAGCTATCTCGGAGGTCCTCCTTCACCCGCATGCCGTTATCCTTTGGTCTTCTTCATCTGCTATAATACCATTAGCTAGAATGGACGCGGGAGCTTTCTTGCCTAGCTCAAAAGTGTCCTCCAAGCCTGCTCCTTCGCGTAGAAATGAAACATCCCCATCAGAAGACAAGCGACTAGCTTCCACAAGCTGCCTCACGCAAAGTGCAAAAACCATGATAATAATACTCAAGAGTTGTGCCCGCGAGGCTGTCCTGATACTCAGGGAAATGAAGAAAGGCCTCATAACGACGCTTATAGTAAGCTTCTAGTACTGCTAAGATTTTGACAGAATGAGAGAAGTTAGACACTGTTTCCTTACTAGCCTTTTCACAGGCTGTCTTACAAGCTCTCTCAATCCCATTAGCCTGCCCAGCTTTTAGCTGAGCATGTATACCCCTCAGCACCTCTATCTCTGAGTATAGCTCACTCCACAGGATTCACTCTTTAGCCAAATTGTCAGTAAAGGAAAGCCCTTGCTTCTCCCACTCACTCAATTTCTCGAAGTCGTTAATAGAGATAGGGGCGCAGACACAAATGCTGCTCATCATGTCACTACCCAAAAGATTTTCCTAAAAAAGCAAAAGAAACACGAGTTATGAAAAACAATCAAGAAGATGTGTGCAAAATAAAGATATGCGTAAAACAGTGAATCATAAATGAAGGAAATTTTCGTGGTCACCTGCAGAATAGCTGAAGAAAAGTCCTCGAAAAGGGTTGAGTTGGGAAAGATCACCCATATATCAGCAATCTCGAGAAGATGCCATCCCCGCCAAAAGGTCATAAGATTCCTTCTTAGCTAAGGCAGAAAATAGAGATAAGATTAGTAGTCGCTCTTGAGATCTTGAAATTCCATGATCGAAGGGTCCTTGAGGTTGCTTAGAAGGTAGCGCTAATCCATTCGAGGATGCTGAAATGGGCACTCGTGGGATAGCTGAGAAGGAGGTTTCCCGCAAGCTCGTACAGGAGCCTTACCATTAGCTTTCATATCGATTGTCTCACCAGCTTCCCTGTCACGCGTATTAACATTTCCCCATAATGGGATCCAAAATTTGATGAGACCCTACAAGCTAACGGAGGAAAGCTAAATAAATGGAAAGCACAAACAAGTAAGTTGTTCTACTACTTTCTTTGGTGATATTTATTTCCGTTAGTTTCAATTTAAGTTTGTTCATTTCTTTCAAGCATTTTTGAAGTCAGTTACATTCATTTCTTACACGTACAATTCGGGTATTAATACAATTCATGAATTTTAGTACTTATTTATTAAATCATCTGTGTGATCTCTTGTGACTCTGACATCTCATAACACTTGTTTATTAAATTTTTCATGCAATTTACTGAAATGAAAACAACTTTTAATAATTATTTATTGAGTCATTTGAGCGATCTGCTGAAAACTTGATATTTCGTACCACTCATTCATTATGTGATTCATAAAATATTTTAAGAGGTAAGTACCTGTTCATAATTGTACATTGACTTATATAACATGCTGAAACTAACATAATGAGCCGTATGAAAAATACGAGCATTCCATAAGCCTTGCATAAATTGTAAGCACTGAAACAGGTATCTAGGAGAAAAAAAGCCAAAAGAAGACATGTAGGCAAAAGGCCTACTAAGCATAAGAAAAAAGTTCTGTGTGCGAAAGTCTGGGCAACCTGAGAGCGAAAGGACGGGTTCTAAAAACAAAAGTCCCGTGTGCGAAAAGGCCGGGCGACCCAAGAGCAAAAGGCCGAGTTCTAAAAATAAAATTCTTGTGTGCGAAAGGCCGGGCGACTCGAGAGCGAAAGGCCAGGTTCTAAAAACAAAAGTCCTGTGTGCGAAAGGCCGGATAACTCAAGAGCGAAAGGTCGGGTTCTAAAAAGAAAGCCTTGTGAAAAACCAGGCATTTATCACCAAAAAAAGCCTTGTGAAAAACCAAGCACCAAGATAATCCTTGCAAACATGCAAGCACCAAAAAAGCCTTGTGAAACACCAAGCACCAAGATAAGCCTTGCGAACACGCAAGCATCAAAAAAGCCTTGTGAAATACCAAGCAAAAAAAAAGCCTTGCGAACACGCAAGCATAAAAAAAAGCCTTGTGAAATGCCAAGCACCAAAAAGTCTTGTGAAATATCAAGCACTAATAAAGCGTTGTGAAACACCCAGCACCAAGATAAGCCTTACCAACACGCAAGAACCAAAAAAGCCTTGTAACATACCAAGCAAAAAAAAAAAAAATAGAAAAAAAAACCCTTCCAAGCACAAAAAAAAAAAGCATTGTGAAATATCAAGCACCAAGAAAAGCTTTGCAAGCACTCAAGCACCAAAATAAAATAAAAAGATAAAAATAATGATAAGAAATATATATACATATATATATATAATAAAATAAAATAAAGAAGAGAGAAGAGGAGGAAGCCTTGTAAAGCACCAAACTCCCAAGAGGCCTAGTGAAAAATTACATGAAATGTGCAGGTAATTAGATAAAGTTTACAAGATGACGCAAAGCCCTACAAAAAAATGTGTAGGCATCTTATACAAAGGCCCTGGGGATGTGGGCTAGCCGTCAGCAGCCTCAAAGTAAAGCTCGCCACTAGCCCCAATGTAAAGCTTGTCAGCAGCCTCAAAGTAAAGCTCGTCAGCAGTCTCAAAGTAAATCTCATCAGCAGCCCCAAAGTAATTATATTCTCAAGACTTTGAAATTTCTTCAAACTCTCAAGAGTAGGGGGACTTATGATATGGACGTAAAATATCACTTTCCACAATTGGGCCTTAAGGAAAGCTCATGGGTTACCTTAAGGAAAGCTCATGGGCTACCTCAAGAAAGGCTTATGGGCTACCTCAAGAAAGGCTTATGGGCTACCTCAACAAAGGCTTATGGGCTACCTCAAAAGCGATCTAAAAATAAAGGTTGAAGATAGCAAGGTGGAAGCCTGATAAAGAAGTTGATCAAACATGGAATAAAATCATCTCAAATATTTGGTCAAGATTGCATCCCCGAAATTAGGGGATTATTTTCTTTTCCCCTCAACTACCAAAAGAGACCATCTTGGCATAGAGAGTGAGAGAGATGGACACCCCTAGGGCTTATAAAAGAGGGAGTGATACAATTTTTTGTCATCTTTCTCACTTATGTAAAATCCAAGAAATATTATGTACTTTTTGTTATTATGCCCTCAGATGCCATAGAGGATAGAATGATAAGGCATCTATCTTGTACTTAATTTATTTCGATATTATTAATAAAGGCGTAATTTAGTTTTCACTTAAATCTTATCTGCATCTATAAGTAGTGTAAAACGTATTGTCCATGTTTTCAGTTCGATCCCTCTACTTCCTATGGGACAGGAAGATTGACAGTAGAGAGATCGATCTTGACTACTAAAAATAAGTTCGCAAGTAAAGTGAAGTCTTCAATGGAGAAATAAAGACTTAGAACACTTGTACAATCTTATCTCTGACATGGGAGTGTCTGTCTGGTACCATGGGATGGTAGGAGATTAAGATTGTAGGCACATCAGTGGAACTGATATGCCCGAACAAGACTCGCATCGGTTCTGTCACATGGGTTTTCACTGTGACTGTCAATGACAGAACTGATTATGCGTAATAGGTGTAAGTGAACCTTTGACCTGGAACATCATGCTGAAGATGCATTTGTAACGTCAAGTATTTCATTAGAGTAGTTAGACCCAATTCACCCGTTGGTGGGGTCAACCTCGAAATGCGGCTTGATGGGCAAATGGTAGTCTTAGCTGATATCTAAATGGGATTTATTCTCTCATACGTGAGTGAGAAAGTACCCTATGTGATTATAGATAAATAGAGATTAAAGTCTTTGGCCAAAGCATAAAGAGATGATTGTGCTAGGCACTAAATCGATCTCAATGATCTCGTATTATTATAATTAATACATATGGTCAAGTTCAGTGAGTTTGACATAGCCATGACTCTCACTTGACTGGGGTACACGTGTTGGGAAATATATATATAGCCCGACTAAGCACAGCGAAAAATTAAAATTTTTGTTTCAAGGATTTAAACATGTGATTTTGTTAATCCTACGGGCTTATCACGTATCATAGGCTTGCGCATCTCTACACTAGTTATTTAAAACCATAAACAAAAAAGATCTTACCTTATTCGATTTTTCGC
Source organism: Buddleja alternifolia (assembly GCA_019426215.1). NCBI lineage: Eukaryota > Viridiplantae > Streptophyta > Magnoliopsida > Lamiales > Scrophulariaceae > Buddleja > Buddleja alternifolia. The sequence goes on along the minus strand of CM033390.1, from coordinate 43,346,788 downwards.
AAAAATTGAGGAGTTTCTTCTTCCTTAACGTAAGCTCCCTAGCTTGCTCTTCGTTCCTTGAATCAACTCCTTCGTTTTTCTCTTTGATGTAGATTTCGAATTCCTCCACCAAAAAACGCCTTTGATTGGATTCTTGATTCACTTCAGAGACCCAAGTGTTTTTCCTCTAAAGTTGACCCATAACCCGGATACCCACTCGTTTATAATCTTCAGCTAGGTTGATCTATAAACGTTTATTCTAATTCTAAGGAATAGTGTATGGGATTAAGGTGAAAGCAAAAATTTACTTCTCTAAGTAATTTGGAAGAATTCTTGAATTCAAGATCTTGAGAATAATCAAGAACTCAAGAACTTGCATGTGGAGAGAGAGAAACGATTTTCTATGCTAGAGGAACGAAAATTTTGGCTTGTGAAGCTATCATCAAATTTTCGTTCCATACTAGTCCTATTTATAGAAATAGGTTCTTGCAATTCTTTCCCATGTAGAATTCTTCTACATTAAATCTTTTTCATGTAGGAATAGAAGACTAATCAATTCCCAAATAGAACTCTTTTATTTTAATTAGTTTTCTTTCTCTCCAAAAAATCTTATTTCCTTCTAGAAGAAAATTAATTAAACCCTTTAATTATTTTCTTTCACCAAATTTTCGACCAAGGCTATAACATAAGCTTTTTGATAATTAATCCACCACACTAGATTAATTAAAAGTCACTTCTAATTAATTAAATGCTTTCTAGACTTAGCTTACTTAAATTGATCTTATCAACTTAATTAATTCATTTATCCAACTCTTGAATAAATAAAAGTCTTAATTAATTAATCTAATTAATTAATATATTAACTCAACTACTTTGAATTAAATTCCCTTAGCTAAGAAATGGATTTGTCCGAGTATTGTGTGTGACCCTTTAGGTTCACCAACATACTAGTAATGGGTTCATAACCTTTATGATTTAATTTGGACAATTAAATTGACTCGATTAATTAAACACTTTTAATTAACCATCTTATTATTTAATCTTCATTAAATATAAGAAACCCATAAATCAAAGAAAAGTTTCTAGCTACTTATCTTGAAGACCTAGACGTAGGCGATTCAAAGTGAACCTTTCCAATCACGCATTCCATACAAGTGAGATTCTTCCATCAAATAATTTCTCAATTGAATTGAGGATGGAGGAATCTTATTGGTCGAGATTCATGTAAACTCAATCTTAATAATTCAAGTGTGTTTGACTAGTGATTAGCTAATTCAAGAAACTCATTTCTTAATTAATTAATTACTTGCCTTGGCCAAGGATTAACTTAGTCAAATCACTTAGAATATTATAGGAAATTCACTTATTCATCTAGACAAGTGATGGCTCCTTTGTTGTCAACACCAACCTCCATATACAAGTCACTACACCCAATCACCAGTCCATATGTGTCCTTGTAAAAGAATTGGCACAAGAGTCAAAGTGCAGTGAGTCAATATACAAGATTACTGTGATGACTCAAGTCAAAGAATTAATCTTGTACTATCGTGATTAAGAAACTCCTAATTCGACATATATAGAAATAATTCCAATATTTTAGGAAGTTTCAGTCAGGGTAATCAGTGAACTTGTTCTCAACAAGCACCCACGTATGTGCATTTATGTCAACTACACTAATGTTTATAAACCGAGACATTCTCTAATTAAGAGTATGCATCATAGGCGCAAGTCTATCCGAATTATCAATGTCCCATCTTGATAATTCTACGACTTGGACAGCATTTAGAAATCACAGCCTTAGAGACTTGTTTTATGATATCCATCCAATGAGATATCAAACCCCATAGCTATGTGTGAATTCTAGGGAGTTCATCATACAGTTATAACAATATAAACATAAGATGAAGAAATGCATTTTATTAATATAATGTAAAACGAAATTGTTTATTACAAGAATAGATAAATAGAGCTTATCTAGGATTGACTCGCAGGGCACTATTCTAACAACACGAACAAAGGGTTTATACTTACACGACATTTACGATTGGAAGGTTGCGGAATGATCCTATCATTCGTTTTCGTTTGGGTTACGAAGTGGGTTACATGACTGGCTAGGTGTTACCCACTTCCTTTGGTTTGATCTCATTGCCAAACGAAACAAACCTAAAGAGTCGTGCTAAAGGATTGATAAAGAAAAATGAAAAAGGTTTTCTATTTTTCTTCTAGGAGTTTTAATTTATTGGATAAATTAAATAATTAATTATTCATTAGATGAAATAATTAATTATAAGGGTAAGATTAATTATTAATTAATTTATTTATTGGATATAATAAATTATTAATTGAATAAAAAATTAATTAAAACAAAAGGAATCTCGGGGCTTAAAATAGCCTCCAAATGGACACCTATTAAGGCCTCACTGGGCGTCCAAGTGATGCTCAATTTTAGGGCTCCTTTGTTTTGACTTATTCAATAAGTCATGAGGTATATGAAAACTCTTTTACTTAGAACAAAAACATAATTTTCATAACTCTCCTAGAAAGAAAGAAGAAAAATATTCCCTCCCTCTCTAAACCCTAGCCATCTCCCCTTAGAGATTTAAGTGGAAATTTTTCGTTGTTCGGATCAAGGTCAAGATTTGAAGATCAAACAAAGGATTGAAGATTTGGAAGCTTCAAATTTTCAACTACTTGGAGGCAGAAGAAATTCTCCAACAACTTTGTTTTAACGAGTCAGTTTTATTCGTTAAATATATTGTTCAATTTGAATATGCGATCATTGAATTCAACTTTGGGTTTTAAAATAAATTTTTTTGAAATTCCTTCCGCTGCGTTTATGTTATTTTTCGGGAAACCCAACACTTTTTCTCTATGAAAATTAATAAAAGTCTCATTTTTATTTTTCTTTCCCTTCTTTCCTATACTTCAAAAATCACTCTATATTAAATAAAGGTTGTTTTTAATTTATTATCATAAGTACATCATTGATTGCATTTATTGCATTTCTTGATGTAATTTCGAACCGCATCAATATTAATTTCACACACATTTAATTAATAAGTTGCCCTGTTTTCATATTCTAATTTAATAAATAAAGAAAGAAGAGTGACCTTATGTACTTCCACATCTATTTGTACTTTCATTAGAGAATCCTAATGTAACTATACACCTTATTGTTCTATATATATAGTTTTAATTTATTATTTATTATTTGACTCTTTTGCCATTAAAGATTGAATTATATAAGGACATATTAGGTATATTAAAAATTTCAAAAAATCACTCATACTTTTATAAACGAATAGATAAGTGATTTGATTTCTAAGAATGTTTTAAAACCATTACAAATAATCTAGACTATATGCTGTAAATTCTCACCAAAAGTTAAAAAGTCGCCAAAGCGTGGATTCAAAAGACTCTTCATTTGATTTCTAGCCCAAAGATTTGATAAAACTCAATTTACAATAATTTTTTTAAAGTACCAAAATAATTCTTCTTTGTTAAATTTAATTGTAGTTTTGGGGAAGATATAATTCATTAATCAAATAATAGACCATTAATCGAGTCGACCACCACCAACAATTGCACAATTTTTTTCTTGTTATTTTTCTAATAAGTAGTATGAAAAAACCGTGACAATGTGTGTTATTCTTTTTAAATTTTTAATGGAGGTGAACTTATTTCGAATTGGGTCTCGCTAATTTCAGACTGAGTTCAATTTAAAAATTCGAGTTCAGCCAATAAATTTGTTTCGGCCCGACCGACTCAATTGACACGTGTAATGATGCCATAAAATAACCCTTTCTAAATTTATAATGTAAACAAAAATGGGTGATGTCACCAATTAGCATCGTGTCGCGCTCTCTCTCTCTCTCTGTTCCTTTTTGAGGCTTTAGTTGCTTAACAGCGAATCTTTCTCAGACACTGAAACCCGCCACGTAAACTTTCGGCCTCGGGATCTCACTTCACTATTTCGCCCAATATCCTAATTAATAAAATCATGAATTAATCATCACTCCAAAAAACCTGCATTCCCCTGAAATTAGGGGTGCTTTTTCACCATTTCTGCAAAAATCATCGATTTGTGTTCGGTATATATATATATATATATTTGAGGAAGGAATGGTGGTGTCTTCTTCAGGTTCAGGTGGTGTGAGTGAGATAGTTAGGAACAGGAAATTGTTGTTGGGGATTGGGTTTTTGGTGCAGGGGTTAAGGTGCTTCCCATGGATGGGTGTCAATTTCTTCCTTAAAGATGGGTTGAGAGTGGATCCCTCCACTCTTCAGATCCTTCAGAACTCTGCCAATCTCCCCATGGTCGCTAAACCCCTTTACGGCATTCTTTCCGATTCCTTCTATATCTTTGCCCAGCACCGTGTCCCTTACATTGCCTTTGGAGGTATATAAATATATATATATATATATATATATATATATATTCTTTTCCTCTTTACCTTTTCTTCCTGTTTTAGTTTTAATTGAATTTTATTGATCTTTCTGTTTCCCTGAGGCTATACTTATTTTTAGTTTTGTAATTCTGAAGCTGCAGTTACATTGAGTTTGTTTGATAGAATAGATTAAACAATGTTTGTCCAAAATGTCTCATTCATTTTAGTCTCATGCCTGTATAATGGTTGTAGATTAAAGATTTGAAAACACCGTATTTCAAAAATATGTGATCAATCAAAGCTAAGATTTGTCGATGTGTCGTTTGTTAATCTGTAAGGATTTCTAATCTTGTATGAGTTCTTTGAATCCATGATCAGAATAGGCATCTATATAATTGATTGAATGCCCCATTTCTTTGTAGACATAGACAATCACTGTGACTGTACGCCGTTACAGTAATGACTGTTCAATTACATTTAATCTCACATAGTGTGATGAGTAGTTGCCCAAGATTTTCTATTGAACCCTTTTGTATTTTTTTAGTTGTCCATTAGGTTTCTTATTATATTTATCCTCTGGAGTCTAGGAAACAAAATATGCCATGCTAAGACGCTGTGTTGTGTACTCGTTCGATTTCATCTCTTTTCTCTGCTATAAGGTAGAACATACTTGAAAGTTTCTTTAACATTATGTGATATGGTGTCCTCCTCATAATGGCAGTCAAAGCCCTCGTGTATGTATTATCCGATTAATATTTTTGTTGATATATCCTAATTTTGTTGTATAAATCGATGGGGCCATGGGAATGACAGTTTCCGAATTTCTTCAACTATATACTGGAATATAGCGACTGTCCTCTTTCATTTTTATTATGTTAGTGATGTTGAAGTGCTTATATGGATCATTGATTTGTTAATTGATGAAAATAAACTCTTTTGCCAGCATTTCTACAAGCAGTGTCGTGGATTGCAATATGTACATCAGGCATCTCATTCTTGTCAATCACGTTCTACCTCCTTCTTGGAAACCTTGGTGCTTCTATAGTTGAGGTTGCCAATGATGCCATAGTTGCAGAGACTGCGAAACAATCCACCTCTTCCAAAAACACCAAATCATCTTCATCCGGCGAGCTTCAGTCATTTGTTTGGATGGCCTCGTCCATTGGTGGTGTTTTGGGAAATCTTATTGGCGGTGTTATGATCGATAAATTCTCCCCTCAAAGGATGTTCTTCATCTTTGGCATCCTCCTTACTTTTCAGTTCTTAATAACATTATTCGTTCATGAGAGCTCTCTAGACCTACCAAAAGCCCCGACCAACGTAGGTTTTAGAAAGCAACTTTCACAACTAATGATAGCTTTAAAGAAACCAGAGATTCTTTACTCAGTAATATGGTTATCATTATCCTATGCTGTAATCCCGGCCTTAACAGGAACAATGTTCTTCTACCAAACTCAACATTTGAAGATCGAATCGTCTCTACTCGGGATGTCAAAGGTATTTGGCCAAGCCGCTATGCTGCTGTGGGGCATTGTTTATAATCGCCACCTCAAATCAATTTCTTCAAGAAAATTAATCGCAGCCGTCCAAGTCACCATGGCAATTTTTATGGTATCAGATTATCTTTTCCTGAATGGTGTTTATCAGAGGATCGGCCTTCCTGATTCTGTATATGTTATAGTTTTCTCGGGCTTGCTCGAGGTTCTTTACTTCTTCAAGGTTCTGCCCTTTAATGTTTTAATGGCGCAGCTTTGCCCACCAGGGTTTGAAGGTTCTGTTATGGCTTTTGTTACGTCTGCTGTGGCACTTGCACTTATAGTGAGCGGCTATTTGGGCGTTGCACTTGCATCGTTTGTTGGGGTGAAAGGAGATGATTTCTCTGGCTTGCCACGAGGGCTTTTGATACAGGCAGCGTGTACAATTTTGCCCGTCTTTTGGTGTTCGTGGATCCCAGAAGACGTGAAATCGAAGGCAAAAGGGAAGGAGAATTAGAATGCTGGTGATAGCATGTTGCTGCATTTGCTGATTAGTGTCTGTTTTTATTCTTTTGAGATATGGTGTAACATCTAACAATAATGTAAGCAGAATATATATACAACATATTATTTACTAGAAAATATACATTATTTTATAAGAAAGGGTTTTCTGCGGCCTTTCTTTCCATTGCAATTTCAACATGCTTCATGTATTATTATGACTTTCCTCGTCAGATCATAACTACAAAAACTAGGCTTGTTTATAGATCATGTATTGTATTATATCTCATAGTAATAAAACCGAGTATTTGTGTTTAATAGAAGAAACAATTGAAAGATAATTAAGATTTATATATTTAATGCCTTCGGCCATGACAACAACAGAGCTGTTCTTCTTTGTAAATGACTGTTGTTACAAATGCAAATCAGAGGTGAGCGTTGGTCCATCTATAACTGAGAATTAAAGTTGCAATGATAATTCTAGAAAGCTTCCTTCTGCATTATATAGTTGGATCCACGACTTGTTTGCTCCGACTTAGTCCTGCAACTTATGTTGTTATCTGGTGATTTTGTTCTTATTTTTTTATCAGACGAAACATGCAAACAAGTTAGAGACCTTGCAACGTGCGACGATTGTCATGTGAATTTATTGTTAGTACTGTAATTTTGCGTTTATTGGCAACACCATCCTTTGACTTGAGAGCACTGTGATTGTGTCAGAACTAACTGCCAACTCATGGTGCTTATGTGGGCACAATCACCTCACGTCACCTAGTGTCAATGCTTTGCGCTGCCAAGCGTACAAGAGAATAAAGATGTGCAGCTGCTATTAATTATAACTATTAGCTAAAACTTTTAGACTATATATGCCTTCAGTCCATCATTTCTTTCCATACATCTGATTCTCTTTTTAATTTCCTTACTACATCTAGTTTTAGAAGATTATCTAGGAGGTGGAAGAACATACAATACGCCATGAATTATGAAAACATAGATCCAAAACCTAAAACACTTAGCAGAACATTATATATTTCGAAAAAACCGAGTAGAAAACAATGATAAAATTACAAGAAGACACAAACCAAAACAACTTGGCAAAATTTCAATCTATATAAATTATCGCCCCAAAAATATTCAGAAATGCTGCACGGTCACATTGTATTCCACAGAAGCATCTCCAGTCTTAGGATCAAACCAAACCGTATGTGCCAACGCATATCCCCTCGCAAACCTAAACATTCCACTCCCACCAACAATCGGCATTTCCCTAACATCATCAAACACATGGTTCCTCCCAAGCATACTAATGCTACTACCATTGTAGCTCCATTCTGTGAATGCAAACGTGACAATCATTAGCAAAGCAGCATCGTTTTGTGCTGCCAATGAATACATCCCTTGTGCCCTCCCAATGATCTTCGAATCGGGCTCGACCCCTTCTGTCAATTTATCATCTATCATGAATGTAGTGCCAAATCCAATGCCCTCTCCAATTATTTTCACTGCAGTGGGGTTTTTGCCGCTGAGTACGTCCTGAAAGTAGAAGTGGAGATGGGTAGTCTTCTCCATTCGCATCATCGTTATGGATTCGAGGAAGTTTTCGGAAAAATTGGCATTTGAAGAAGTGATTGAGATTGAAATAAGTAGGAAGCTGATGATGATGATGAAGAGAGTGTAAGAATGAGAAGAGGCCATTTTCGCTGTGCTTTGGAAATGCAGTGGTCAATGTAGAGAGGTTTTATTGTGGATTGGGCAAACTTTATGGTAGATGTTTGATGATGTGCTTTTTTGCAGGGAAGAAATAATTGCACCCATTCAGAACGTGTTGTCACTGTGTTTACTATGTTAGTATAAAGTTGAAGGTTTGCTTTGTTTTGAAGTAAATATTGCTTCCTGTTCTTTTTGATCTAAAAATGATGGCAAAAGAATGCTTGAAGTTTACTGCTTTCTTTTGCAGTCTTTTCCACCGCATGTTATATGGTTCCATTGGGGGCCATTATTACATAAATGCAAGGGAAGTTTTGACCGAGACTAATGATTCTAGTGTCTATATCTTTTACATAGTAAATTTTGTTGTGTGGGTCTTCATTTTGTCCAAATGTTCGCCTTTTGTACTCCCATTCTCATTTTAAACTTGTCCAGATCTCACCGCCTCTTCTTTCTTTATGTATATCTACATTCTAAACTTCTATCATCTGTTCAAAAAGATTCCGTAACTCTAAATCCAGAGTTACTCTCTCCCTTTGTGGGTCTTAGTTTTTTTTCAAGATTTCTTTGCGAGACTCCAAACTCCCATAATATCACAAACATTTGTGTACGGTGAACTCTGCCACACGGATGAATATGTTTGTTTAGAACTATGAGGTTCGAAAACTCCTATCAGTAACCTATTTGTTTGAGGGAGTAGGATTCAACACATTAAATTGTCCCTGAGATTTTTGTCTACCAATGTCATGTCCTTTATCAAGTTTTTTCCCAAAGGCTTTTTGCTGGTAATCTATGACACAAGGATACAGATACGAGGATACTGACACAATACGACACGAGTACGAGATACGACAAATTTCAAGATTTTAGGATACAATACGTTGAGAATACGTATATGCATATATATTCATATATATATATATATAATATTTAAAAACAAATTTGATTAAATAAATTCATTGACATAAATAAAATTTTGTCTAACTTTTAAAATTTCTTTAACTTTTAACAAAAGACCTAAAATATTATCTCTTCCCTATTTTAGCCCAAAAATATTGTATAATGTTAAAAAAATACTTTGTCCAGTATCCAAGGCGTGTTAGATACTTTAAAATTTTGTATTGGATATCTGGACACGTTATCCGTCTGTATTGGATATCCGGACACGGTATCCGTCCGTATTGGATATAGGTACGATACAAGTACGATACTGTACCAAGTCATTTTTAGAAGTATCCATGCATCATAACCGGTAGTGTTTGTGTGATGTTTGGAGTTGGATTCTGTAGGCGCTAAGCTGTCATAAATAGGATAAATTGAACACCATAAATAGGGTAAATTATATCCACATCTCATGACGAATGCCTAAATTAGGGGTGTAAGGTGAGCCAAGCCGGCTCATGAGCATGGTGAGCCGGCTCGACTGGAGCTCAGCTCGAGCTCGAGCTTTTTCGTGAGTCAAGCTCGAGCTCACTTATAGTTGTTCATATGCTCATGAGCAGGCTCATGAGATTTTATTATTATCTTTTATTAATTTTTAATATATGTCTAAAAATACTCGTATTTCATAAAAATAATACTTGCAATTTTATATACAACATAGTTTAATAATATTTAAGTTTTTTTTTCTATTTTGTTTAATTCGTGCAAAACAATAACAACAACAATTATAAGATTACATATTTTAGTTGATATGATATACTTTTCTATAAAATAATTTAATGAAATCATGTTTCATGACACTCTCCTCTATTTTCTAAATACTTATTGAATATAAGATATTTAATTATTATTTATCTTAATAATACTTATTGTATATGTGAATAATGTATACTATACATTATTAACGTATTGTTATAAGCTAAAAAGCAGAATTTATTTTATTTTATTTTATTTTCGACAAAAAAAATTAAATTATTTTTTATTTCAAGCTTGAGCTCGAGCTAGGCTCATCTACTTCGAGCTTGAACTCGAGCCCTAGAAAATGAGGCTCATCGAGTTTGAGCTCGAGCTCGAGCTCAAAAAAGTATAATCGAGCTCGAGCCTAAAAATTTCATCAGGCTCGGCTCGAGCTCGGCTCATTTACAGCCCTAGCCTAAATTACGGATTCACCTTCATGGTTTCGGAAACTACCTGCACCCCTGGAATTTTACAAAACCCTACGTAAAAGAAATATGTGATGTTTGGACTTGGATTTTGTGCGCAGTCATATACAGGATAAATTGAACATTATAATTACATCCACACCTCCTGAAAAATGCTTAAACTACGGATTCACCTCGTGTTTTTGGAAATTATCTGTACCCCGCAGTATTATCAATACTTACATAGCAGAGAAAAACTTAAAAAAAGTACAAATGACCAAAATACCTTTGATGTTTAAAAATTTGAAAAAAAAAAGATTCAATATATTTTTTTTTAAATTTTCCTATGACCTTATATCACTTTATTTATTAGGGTGCATTTTTCATACGTGTCAAAGAAAAGTCAGTAGTAAAGCTATTAAACCGGGGGTGGGTGAGGGGTAGGGATTACGAAAGGACGTTATTATAAGATAAATTAATACCCTTTCGAAAAAATTGATATGGCGCACACATTCATCATCCGTGTGTTGGACACCAAAAGCGATCTTTAACACCAGTGGCGGGACACAAAAGTCGATCAAAACTTCCAGTTTATAACATTTGGGATCACATCCACTTAAACTCCATTTCATATCAGAAAAAACGTTGCATTACTCTCAAAACTTCTCATCTTTAAGAGTAGAACGTTATGTTCTTTCTGATAGTGTTAGGTGCCCGGCGAGCCATTTGTTTTGGGCTCTGCCATCTCAAATGTAAAACACTATGGCAGTCTTGTTTTAAATATATTGAATATTTCTTTATGGTATGCTTCTTTATTGTTATAACTAGTGTTAGTATAGATAAAGATCCCATGGATTACATACGGTTAGGGGAGCGGTCGTGATACCTATGGAATGCTCTCAAATACCGTAATCCTAAATAATATTTCAAGTCATAGAGGCTGTGAGATGTGGGATATTACTGGCCTCGTCAAGACTTGTTCATTCATGTAACTCTCCTAAGAGGTTGACGTGTTCTATTGTCGATGGCTTGTATGAGACATCTATGAAGATTCATACTTTGATTATGGAATTGAACGGTCTCGCTAAAGGACTCCTAGTTGGTGCTGTTGAACATGGAGTCCTTGAGTTTCGTAGTATGAGATTAGTACTTAGACCTAAGATGTCATTGGAAAGGGTAGTATCCACTATGCTTTGATATGCATGTGCACTCCAGGAGAGTCATACAACGTGTATGTTGGGCATAGTCTGATAGTACAGCGGGACGAGTGACAGTCGTCGGGGGATTCATCTAGGGTCAAAAGTACCCGGTATTTTCTATGCTGTTGCGAGAATCTAAATGATCGATAAAATCCTTTGATCAAAGCGATTGTCTTCTAAGAGGGATTGGTGGTCCCGAATTAGAAGACTGGATCATTAGATGTCACAACACAGTCATAGTTTCTAAGGTTATTGGAGTTCAACCGTCTCCATACCCTAGACCATAGATGGAAAACTGATGAAGAGATTCTACTCACATGATGATCGTAACTCGGATAGGTTTGCTTTTCATCGTTGACATCTAGGAAGTCGTGGCGACGTTGCTAGACATCGAACCACAACCAATAGGTGCCTTGGGTTAATGTGGTGAAATTAATCCAAGGTATCTAGTTAATTATTAAGAATAATTAATCTAGCCTAAAGGAGGATTTATTACTAGCTTGTCAATGAGCCTGAGGGGTCACACACATAACTTAGTGTAGTAATTATTGGCTAGTTTATTCTTTGTGAATTAATCGTGGGATTAATTGAATGGATTTAATTAATCAAGAAAAGGAATTAATTTAATATGTGGTATTAATTAATGGTCCTATAGTTTAATATTGAAATATTAAATTGGGAAGAACTAATTAATTAATAAAAAAAGAAAATAATATATATATTTATATATACACACACACACACATATGTGCGTGTGTGAATATGTATGTGTGTGGATTTGGTGGAAAGGTTTTTCTTGCTCACCAAGTTTGTAAATATATATATATATATATATGTTAATATCTTATAAATATATTCAGTAAGATCTTTTAGTTGGTTAAGGTAACTAATTAAAAGAGAAAGATCTTATAAGATATATGTTAAGATATTAAGTGGACATGGTAATATTTAATTAGTTGGAAAAGAGTCCAACTAATTGAGGAAAGAGAATAAAATAAAAGAAAAATGCAATATATATTTATATATATATATACACACACATACGCACGCCCTCCCCTATTTTTTAGGGAAGTGGCGTGTGTGTGTGTGTAGTTCCACCAAAGTGGACTATATATATATATATATATATATATATATATATATGTATTCCACCTCTTTTAAAAAAAAAGAATGAAGGATTGATAAAAACAATACAAGTCCTTTTCATTTATTCTTTCCCTTTTTCTTTCACAAGAATTCTTCAAACTCATGTGTGGAGTGCGAAGAACACTAAAATTAATTCCTAAACCTTTTTCCTCAAAAAGCCAAAATTCGATATTCTCTTGGCTAGCACTGGTGGAGATAATCGAGGGTACTAGCTAGGGTGTGGATACATCTCAGAGGCGCAACACTTGGGGCGCTAGGACAAATCCAATTCAAAGACTTGTAGTGGGGAGTAGCTTAAAAAGACGTTGCCGCTTAAGTTCTTCAAGAGGTAAACACGACTAAACTTTCTTCTAGGATACTTTTGAATCCGATGGTACCATGTCGATCTAGCCCTAATTTTGGGGATGTCGCTTTAATTTTTAAATTATTTGTCTTCCGTTGCGCCGGGGTCCCCGGGTGTTGTATCGATCCCAACACCTTCTGATAAGAATATGCCCTCAATACCAACAAGGATATAGACTGTAATAGGGCTATCAGTTGTATTATGCACATTCTTATATTAATAAATTCATTTGGTTTGTTCATATAAATCTAAATGGCATCTGTAATGTATTGAACGAACATAAAGTCTTAGTGTACTAATGTAAGTCTTCCACTCTTTATGGGATAAGGAGAGGGGCACTAGAAGGACCTAGTACTTAAACACTAAACACAGGTTCGCAAGTCGGAAGATCTTGATTGGGCGTCAAGATCTACATAGATTTGTATAACACATACTTTGACAAGGAGTGCCAGTCGAACGTGATGGGATGGTGGGAATTTGTGTTATAGATATATTGATGGAATCAATATATTTGAACATGACTCGTAATAATCCAATCACATGGGTTTTACTCATTGACTATCAATGATTGGATTATTGGTTATATTGGTAGAAGAGGACCTTTGACCTAAGGAGTCACTGACATAATGTGCTTGTGACGTTGAGTCTGTTACCAGAGTAGTGAAGTCTAATTCACCCTTTGGTGGGCCCACCTCAGTGCGACTTTAATGGGCAAGTGGCAATTATGAAGTGTCTGCCAAGATGGGATTCACTGTCTCGGTAGTAAATAAGTAGATGTCCTATGCGATCATAGGTGACTGAAATAAAAGTCTTTTGCCAAAGCATTTGAACTAACTCGTGTGGAACACGTAGGGTAGTTTTGTCATTTCTAGTCACTATGATTCATAACATAGTATCGAGTAATGTTAGTTTGAAAACTTCCATGACTATCACTCAATCGGGATACTTCAGTGAAGCCTTTATATGTGTATAGAGAATATAACTGAGAGGTTCGTATGATTTATTCATTTCCTACTTGATTGGGCGGCGATGTAGCGCCACGGGGCTGGCTAGGTGTCACCCATATCCTTTAGTATCCTCTCATTGCCAATTGAGATGAAACTAGAGAGTCATGCTATAAGAAGCAACAAGGAAATCACTTCATGTATGGAGTTTTGTCTTTTGATGACAAAGGGCTCCATGCCCGAACGTGATTGAGAGCCACGTTTGGACGTGGTCACGTTCGAACATCAGCTTATGGCACATTCGAACGTGAATGTCGGGCAGCAGTTTTTTCATCTAAATTGGTCAAGTCAGCTGGGCTGAACTTAACCCACTCGGATGGGTATTAGAGAACAAATAACTAGGGTCTGTTGGAGGCTTATAAAAACCCTCCAACTTCAATACCTATGAGATAACTTAACTTCGGCAGTCAAGTGAATACTTTTAGAACTTTGAGAAAACGTTTTTAATTTGCCTCTCATTACGTACATAGAGAAAGAGGCTTCTCTCTACCACCACCTAGCCGCTATTAAAGAGGGGTGGAGGATTTTCGACAATTTTGCGTGTCAATCTAGAGAAAAGGAATCGAGGATTCGTCGTTCTTATTTGGGGTTTTTCATTCAAGCAATAAAACATTTGTTTTATTGCTTTCATTAATTAGATTAATGATTTCCTTTGTTAAAACATCATTAACATCATAAACGACGTCTAAAGTGGCATTTGAGATTTTGTTTTTTCCGCTGCGCATGATCACCCGGATGCCAATACCTTCCTGAACTCCTTTCATCCTCGACTCCTCCAACAAGGTATCCTCTTCAACTTCTTTCAAGGCTTCACGTCCAATTTACATATAAGATAAAATTCTGAAAGATCCATCTATTTTAATTGATTTTCATCTTGTTTTTAAAGGTACAAATCCTCCATATTTTATCTCCCCGTTTATCTCACAAAAACCACATTTTTAAGAAGAAACCACACTTAGTTCACACACAAAAAATAATAAGTTGTATATCATTGCTTGATCTATCTGACTAGTTGCTCATACACATACTATTGATCTTCCAGACGAGTCGCTTGCAAATATCCTATTTGGCACCTGTCGAATTTGGTGACATACCACTCTCACAAGGATGATCGAGAGGATGTATCTATTGGCAACTAGGTTAGTTCAACAATTATAATTCATCGTATTCGATCTTGATCTTCTTCATCATTTTCATCGCTTCGAAGCTGGTATTGAAACTGGAGTCGAACTTGCTAGATACACCGAGCGCACAATCTTTCTTTGACCCCACAATGTAGCATGACTCTTAGTTGGTTATGTATGTATATAATTTAAGTATTTTTTATATTAAGTTAATGAATATTGATAAGAACAATTTGTTTCATTCCTTTTTTTATGTTGCAAACTGAGTTGGATGTTTATGATTTTATGACACATTGATCAGCATCATCCATACTATAAATAACCAATATATAATTCACCTACATAAATTAACTAAACTAACTACATAAAATTATATAGACTAAATAAAGAAAAAAGTATAGCTTATTTAGCCAACATGTTCACAATTTAGCATATCAAGAACAATGCAATAGTAGTTGATATATATACTTAAAGAAAAGTTTATATATATTCATATATATATATATATATGTCTATATGTATGTATGTATGTATGTATGTATCTATATGTATATATGTATCTTTATCTTAAAAATTGAGGGGGGCATTAATGTAATTTATGAATTAAAATTAAAAAATATCTATATGTTAAAAAAAATAAAAAAAATCAGTGTGCCCCCCCTTAAATACACTTGCGTCCGCCCCTGTTTGTTGTACAACATTTTGCTCGAATTCATGAAGTTCTTAATGGGAGGGAGTGACATCAACTTCAAATTCAGGATTTTTGACTCTAATGGTTTGTGCATGTGCTTGTTATGAAGCTAAACTCGTTGAGATGAATATTTATTTATATGAATTTTCATAATTAATCAAGTATATAAAATTAGTGTTGCTTAGTTTTGTGAATATGCACCGCATATATTCATTTGTTAATTTGAATTCTTTTTTTTTAAACTATTAATTTGTATTCAAAAAAACACGGCTGTATATACATACATATATTCTGTGTATATATGTAAAACAATTCGGTGTATATCTCATACATATGTGCTGTGGTGGAGGATCACCCATACCACAACTTTAGATGGGGCTCCATTTCATACTAAAGAGAAATCATAGATATGTTCAAAAGAAAAGAAAAAGGAGAAACCAGGAAACAAGAGAGGAGAGAGAGAGAAAGAAAAAGGGAGACAAGACCTGAAAAAAAAGCAGACATTAGAGAGAGAAAGAGAGGAAGCAGGAAAGTTCAAATTTAGCATTTTGAAAATTTTTGGTACGATATGAATTTTTTTCTGGCCCAAATCATGTCAACCCAAACACTATTTGACTAAAATTTCGGGCCAAAATGAGCCCAAAACATAACCAAACATTGCCGCAATTTTTCATTTAAGTGTATCATGAAGGACTTAAGGCTACTATTAGTCAATAATTTTTAGGAAAGTGGGGGTGATAGGATTCATTATTCATTAATTTTGTAGTAACGTAGAGGGTGTAAAATAGAGTGTGTATATATATATATATAATTATATATATAGATATATATATCCATAGATAATAAAAAATTAGATAAGTAGATTCTTTTTTTTTTTTGATCAAAGATAAGTAGATTGTTTATTCTAATTGTTCCCTATTTCTAAAAATAGTCTGCAGTAAAGTAGTCGGGGCCATCTTGAATATCTTCTTCGAGTAGTCGTGAATACAAGAGCTGGTTCCACGTGTCGGGGATTCCAGCAACACACCAGTGAGTGCAGTCCATGCCTTGGAAGCCATTGTAGGCACTTGGGTGCCCATCTTTCCTCAGTTGTGATAGAGTTGTGATGTCGAGCAAATGAACAGATTTTGACGAACATATGTTACTGCTTACAATATCCTTCACCACACTTGCGGCTTTTGGCATACCTGTTGAATATGTTGATCCTATAATAGGTCTTGTTTCCTTGCCGCAATTCGTCACTCCTCTCTTATTCCACTCCCACCCACTGCAAAGGGATACATAATTATAAGGAAAACAAGATGAATTAACATGTTTCTTGAGTGGAACTTTATGGATAACACAACAAAATGATTAGATAGTTTAGTGTAAATAAATTATAAATATCGTAAGAACATTCTTCAATCTATGTTGTTGTTAACTTTCTCTGTTTGTACATCGTGTTCCCCACATGCAATAATCTATAGATGTCATATGAAAGAGTTACAATATTTTAATATTGAATATTTGCATAACTCTGAGTTTTTTGTATTTTCTCTCATTTTCTACCAATAATCTTCTTATCCATAAAAAGAAAGACAAATCCATAATTTTACTTTGGTACTAAATAAATAACAAATTAAATAAGGTAAATCATGCGACATAATTGTGACACAATTAATACTTTAATCTATTTAGCATGTTGTGATATTATATATGTTATTTTTGTTTTTATCTTTATCATATCATAAAGTATAAATATATATATATATATAACTACAACTAATAAAGTATGATTACATTTAGAAACCCACCTTTAACTTCTTGAAACCTGATATTATTTACCATAATATAAATCAAATGCTAGAAGTCTAAGGGTTATAAGGCAAATATTTTAAAGAATGAGCAAGACTTTTGTGCATGAACCTCCTCATTTGCATATTAGGCCAGGCCAGTAATTTAACTTTTAAAGTTAGTTTTAAAATACTCTTTCTATAACTTTATTTTCATAATTGAGATAATGAATGGTTAGGTGTGAGTTTAACTTCAACTATTCTTTTAAAACGAGAAATGATAACATAGTAAAAACAGTCAAGGCATGTTATAAACTATGTACATTATCTGTAGTGCAATATAGTTTTACGTGCTATGGTAAATAAAAGTGTGTAAAATAAATATCTATGTAATTGTAATAAAAAAGAAAAAAAGAAACGAAAAAAGTGATTTTTATAACATATACCTTTTTTCATGTTTATGGTTCTCTTACATATTTATTTCTTAGAAGAAGCGAGAGAGTAGTACATAAGTTGATATATAAGGTAAATGAACAAATAGTTTACTTAAGATTCTAGGACACTTCATTGTTTACTTTTCGATTTTTCGACTAATGAATTATTAATATTGTATTTTCTAATAAAATTGAATATCCTTATAAATGACATCTAAATTAATAATTAGCAATACTTAAAATGTATAATTATTTAATTAAATCACTAATACTATACAAGCACACATATAGATTTTTGAAAAGTTTATCTAAGCTAAATTTACAGTAATTCTTTTAACATAACTCATTTTACTATATTTTTTAATCATGCATCTTTTTTTAGTTATTCTTAATGTGCATATTTTGTCAGTTAAACATCTGCTAACCCTTGCTAACTCTTTCAAGATCTGTAATATAAATATGTACTTTTTATTATGGTGTATATGCATAAGTATTTATATATATATATATATATATCCTACTATATCTTTTATATATATATATATGTATATACGTATTGATATTTTCAAATTATAGATGGATTGAAAATTTGAATTTTAAAGTTGGTATTTTGGTTTCGTTATGGGATACATGTATCTAAATTATTAACCTTATAATTCTTACAAAAAATTATATCAATACATATGTTTTTAGTTTGTAGTTACTCTCATTCAAACCATTATATCAATACAAAAGTCACAAGATCGAGACGTAGCTACTCTCATTCAACATGAGTGCAACTTACTAGCTATAAATTAAGGTTTGTAGTTTATTCTTACTTGTAGTGGGACGGTGAGATTCCTCGAAAGAAAACTTTCGTTCTATAAAAATCTACATCCGATTCCACCCACTTTGCCCATGTCATTAGAGCTTTACTAAAAGCAACCATACGATCCATGTCCTTCACTATTATACCGTCATCTTCAATATAATCCCACCTGTAATTTACACCAATAATTAAACATATTTTTTTTATTCCGGTGAAAAATCATAAATGAAGCATTTGGCATCAAAGTTACAAATAATTTCGTCAAAATGGACATAGTTTAACCAATTCCAATTTTATTTTATGAATTAAAAATGCAAAGTAGTATTTGATTGTTTTTGAGTCGTACAATTTCTTAGATCCTTTGCGGTACCACCAAAGCCAAGTGTTGAAGACTAAAACATCGACTTGCTTCCACGTGTCTCCTTTCTTAAGAGAATTGAGCTTTAACACTTGTCCGAATTCTTCCTTTTCAATGTCTACTAAATATTGTGAACTGAAATACATAACTGAGACTCCATATTCCTGCACCATCCTTCGATTTTTATTCTTTAATGTCACCAATTAGATAATAAATGAGTACTAGCTAGAAATAAATTTGAGTAAAACTTATATGGTGCTAGAGTTTTCTATATAATGTCGTTTTAGTATATTTGACTGTGTTCAAATTAATAACTTAATTGGCATCCGAGTTTTACCCTAATTGCCAAACTGACGTCTCTTTAGCTAGTTAGGGTAAAAAACAAATCTCCAAGTCTATAAGTCACATATTAGATGCTGATATTTTTTAGTATATACAATATAAAATATTAAGGTAGAAAAAATTGCACTTTGGCTCCGTAGGAGTCGCCCCAAAACACTTTTAGTCTCATAGAATTTTTTTTGACACTTTTGAGTCCTATAAGAGTGAAAAAGTGACACTTTTGATCCCAAAAAATGGACAGAAAATGGCGATTGAGTACACGTGCTGTTAGTATTAATGATAAAAAGAAAAGAAATTCAAATATTATCAAAATATTAATACAATAATAAAAAAACAAAAAAAAATGAAAAGAAAAGGAAGAAGAAGACCTGATCGTCATCCTTCCTTCCTTTTTTTAATTTTTTTGTTTTTTTTATTTATTTAATTACCCTCGTCGGCGACAACGGAGGGCATCGATGGTGGTGGGGCAGCATGGTGGCGGCGGTGGTGATGGTGTGGGCTGGTGTTGGGAAGAAGATGACTGTTTGTCTTCTTCATTTCTTTTTCCTTTTTTTTTTGTTTGTTTTATTAATTTATTAATATTTTGAATTTATTTAATTTTTTTTTGAATTTCTTTTTTTTATCCTTAAATCTAATGGCGCGTGTGACTCAATCGCCATTTTCCGTCCATTTTTCAACGGTGGCGACCAAAAATAAAAAAAAAGTCTTATGAGACCAAAAGTGTTTGGGGTCAACTCCTATGGGACCAACAAAACAATTTTCTCTATTAAGGTACTTTGATTTTGTCCAAAAATAATGTGTATTGCACTAACTTCATAAAAAGATATAGTATAGATGTAACGAATATATATAGTGAAACCGATTTCAACCAGATATTTAACATTTTATAGATGGCACAACCTTGCCACTAAAACTTGATTCTGGTTTACAAAAGTAGTGCATTTTAACAATTTAGCTTGTTTCGATGAGTTCAATTTAGGTCTTGAAACAATTTTTTCAATTATTATGGTAGATCTCAAATAATCCATTAATCAAATCCATAACATCACTGCATACATATTAGATTGAATTGACTAATCATTTATTATGTATCATTGGAAAGTATCAGGTTATAATAGATCAATTGCACCAAAAGACTTACAAAATTAGGGGAAAAGAGACGAAGTATGAAAGAAAAAATAAGCACCTGGAATGCAACGGTGAACGTTAAGTGATCTTGCTCTTGTGTAACGTTTGATCCATACACGGCCGTGTAGAGAAGACATGTAAGGGACTGCCATTGATTCAGACTGGTGGAGTCCCCTATAAACATTATTTTCCTGCCCCTTAGCCGCCTCAAAAACTGTAATCCATCAAATCTGTAAAAAGTTTGCATCAAAGAGCCAAATACTAGTGAAAATTTGATTACTTTTCAAAGTTACGAAACCTGATTTATTATTCTTATTAACCGAAAAGGAAAACCATTTCAATTCCACCACCGGTCTCCGTTTGGGGGGGCCTCAGTTCTGCTTCTCATTAACAACCATCAAAGTGCTTAAATTACAAAGTAACGATAATATGGCAATTAAGACAAAATTATGTGGAGAAACGTAAAAGTACCTAGGTAAGTCACAATCATCGGGTTGCCATCTATATTTAAGGTATTGATCATCAGGTCGACCATACTTCGAACAGTCGAACTCCTTTCGAATGAATGGACATTTGGTTGAGTTGAAAAGTGGATAGCTTTCATCATAAACCCACTTTCCTACATACACATTGCAACTCTTTTCCGTCACTTGCTGTTCTGCATTTGAAGCTGCTGTGCAGAGACATGTAGAAAGTACAACATATAGTGCAGCAACAGCAAGCACAACTCTGCATATTCCACTCCCCATCTTACTTGTATTGTATGTCACAAAATTCCCGCAAACATATGTTTTTTTTGATAGAAAGCAAACAAATGTTGTGTTGATGAAGTATAACCCATAACCAAGAAAGAGTAATTAATTTTCATGTTCTAGAGAGAGAGAGAGAAAGGTTCTTGAAGTACCTGTACTGATTTAATTATTAAATAAACACATCATCAATCTCAATGAACTTAATTAAATGAATAACCAGGCCAACTTTATATGTTATGAACATGATTAAGCTTTGACTTATACATTCTACTACTTAAATATATGGTACAATTTATCGTCGTGTTTGCTATCACTTTCAAAGATCATCTTACATTGACAAGGTCTAGAATAATATTTAATGTTTGGGCATTGGATCAATCAAATAAAGAATAATTAAATGGAGATTTGCGATCAAGAAAGACATAATCTTCTAATTTTGGGATTTATCACGAACCCTCCCACAAGTGCAAACTGATTCCAAGTTAATTAGTCGCTATAGTGAGAGGGTTAACAAGTTAATCCTGTGTGAACATGAGGTATCCGAAATAGTTTATGAGTATCATATCAAGCACAAAGTGTAAGTCAACGGCAATGTGTTTCATTTGTGAGTGAAATATAGGATTAGAGCACAAATAAACAGCGTCAATATTGTTATCACCGTAAATTGTTGGGAGGCAAAATTGCATTTTTTTCTTCCCACAAGTTATGCTCATTATTTTACTTTTAGACCCAAACTTCAAGGAATTTTATTTTTGGTCTCGGTATTTAGATAATATTGCAAAATTAGTCCTGTCCGCAAACAAAGTTGATCCTCAACTTAGTACTAAAAACTAATGGCAAAATCAACTAGAAAATGAATTTTATCTATTGGATTGCACAACTTGTGTCAAATACCCTCCTAAATAATTTTTTGTATCACTTATCCCCTTGTCCTAGACGGGGCCCTCCTAGTACTCATCAAGCCCAGACCCAAACCATTGCATCACTACTGGTTTTCAAACCTGCCCAACCCCGGGGAAAATTGTAATTTTGGTACACTAATATGGCCTGCACGTTTTTTTTGGTACACTAATATGGGAGATAGCAATTTGGGTACACCATTGGTAAAAAATTGACAATTTCAATACAATTTACGCTGAGATTTTAAATTTCCCCGAAGATTCTCATGTGTGGCGCACATGATGTGTAAATTTGGGGATTTCTGATTTTTGGAGGTAAAATTGTTTAGGTGGATGACATTTTGGAGGGAAATCAACTATTTATGTTGGGAAATATCTCTAATTTCATTCCATATCCAAATTCCACCCTTTATAAACTAAATTGAAGAGGCAAATCCCAAATCCCAAAATTTCAATTATTTTAGTTATTTATCATAATTTCAATAATTATTTTCAAAAATAAATTAATAAAAACTTGACTACAATTTTTAGAGAAAACTACTAAAAACCCCCTAAAATAAAATTTTGTACCCAAAACACCCATGAAAATATTTTTCAATCTAAAAAATTCATTCCACCAACTTTTCTTTCCAAAACCCCCAACATTTAGGGTTAATAAATTTATGGATTAATCGTCCTTAGCCCTTTAGACTAAAAATTAATCAATTTTAGTTCGTATAGATATTTATTTATTTAGAACTTTATATTGAAAATTGCTACTAATAATGATTTTTATATTTAATTTTCAGATATTTTAATATTTTTACGAAATTTAAAAAGATATATTTAGATAATTGCCAAACTAAATTTTTTTTTCATAAAAATATTAATTTTTTTTAATATTAAAAAATAATATGATTTATCAATTTGAGTATTTTAAAATAAAAAAATTGATAAAAGAACTAATTGATTAATTCTTAACTTTATAAATGAAGGGTAATTTAGATCAAAAAGTTATTAATCCTAACTTTTTGATTTTTTGGAATGACAAGTAATGGGTTTTGGATAATGGAAAATAATTTCATGGATTTTTTAAATACAAAAGTTTATTTTAGATGGATTTAGTAATTTTTCCTTAATTATAACTAAAATACTATTAAGAAAAAACCATAATTTAATATTTAAAATGAAAAAGAAAAAATGGGGCCCCTAATTTAATTAGTAAAAGAAAAGAAAAAATGGGGGAAGAATAGCCACTGTCTTCCTCCCTGTTCTCCCCCCCCACTTCGCCAGCAACCTGCAACCACCAACAAAAGATCGCCCCGCCGTCCAACTCGTCGCCCGCATCCCACCGTCATCCACCTAACCGCGACTGCCCATCTCCACTGCCATAGACCACCCTAAAATCGTAAATCGTTATCCCCTCCACACTGCAAAGCTACCTCGCCTTCCCGAACATGGTGGAGCGTGGCTGAACGGTGGTTGAGAGCCGGTGGTGGCCAAAAGCAGCTGCTGGTAATAGGATGGGGTTGGGTTGCGGGCACAGAAGCTAATTTGTATTTTATTTTTTGATTTGTTTTCCTTATTATATTTAAATAAAAAAAATCAGTACCCTTGATTATTCAAATCAGAACAGTGAACAATTTTTGGATTTGTTCAATTTTTTTTAAGTTTATTTATGACGTTAGTAGCAAAATTCCCAAATTGAAAATCTTTTAGGCGGAATTACTGGTCATGTGCGCCTCTCATGAGAATCTGCGGCGAAATTCAAAATTTCCGGCGTAAATTGTACTGAAATTATCAATTTTTATAACCAATGGTACACCCAAATCGCCCCCCTACCCCCCCCCCCCACATATTAGTGTATTAAATAAATGTGTAAGCCACATTAGTGTACCAAAAATGCAAAATCCCCCCCCCCCACCCTACCCATATGTTGGTCCCAAGTGGCATACGAAAGAGTCTAGAAAGGGAGGGGGGGTTGAATAGACCCTGAAGTTTTTTTCGACTTCAAAAGATTTCGTATTAAAAGATTTTGGACGCTTGAAAAGATAGATCCTTGAAGTGTCTAACGCTTGACTTAAGCGTTCACTTAAAATGTTGGCGCTCTAGCGAAGCGTCTGATGAAGACTAATTTTTAAAGTTAACTCAGACTTCAAGAATTGAATACTTTGACCAAGTAGGTTAAGCGTTCAGTTCTTTTAATCAGTGTTAGCACAGCGGAATGATTTTTGGAGTCTTCTCTTTGAAAGTTTTAGCGTCACACGAGGTTTCTTAGTTGCTTAGCTTTTGATTGTGTTTTACTTAATCAATTTATGCAATGATATGATAGATGAAAGAATTGACCGAAAAGTAAATGACACAATATTTGTAAGGTTCGTTGGGTGGTGTAATCCCAACTACGTCCTTCTTCTCCTTTGCACTCGGAGGCAATCCACTAAAATGATTCTAAAAAAATCACACAGAATCTTCTACAAATTAGGGAGAGATGGATGTCGATGACTTGAGCTCCTTGATCACACAGATTTCTGCTCCAAATCACTTCAATCCCCTTGCTTCTTTCACCCAGAAATAATGCAAGTATCCAACTTCGACTTCACACAGATCGCGAGGCTTGGATAGGGGTTTTTCTAAAAGGGTTTGTTTGATTTTGATGAAGTTCAAACAACTGGAATATCTCAGTAGTAGAGTAGTTTCTTCAAAAAGAATGTTTGAGATATTGGGTTGACTGTCTCAGGATTTGATGAAAAGCAGAGAAAATATTTTCTTGAGTATTCTGCTTTTCTGAGAGTTTAAGGAATGAGACTTCAATGCAACAGCAATTTGGCTTGATAATTGTTCTTTTTTTTTTGGCTTGTTGTTGAAGTTCTATTTATAGGCATTCTTAGAAAAAGTGTCCGTTTGACACATGCAAGGGCGCGTGTCTCTCACTTTCGCGAGTGAACAACTATTGTCCTTTTTCCTGAAAATCTGCTGCACAAAAGTTGGTGCTGCAGTCTTTGAAGTGTTGACAGTCCAATAGGGTGGCTTCTCCGTACGTCTGAAAGTGCTTATCACATTTAATGCTCTTATCAGCATTTAATGCAATTTGAATTAAATGCCCGTTGGCATTTAATGCACTGAGAATATTTGCATTAAACTCCTTTTGATCTGACGCTTCAGGAGAATGTTTGTCATTTGATAGACGCTTTATTCATGAGCTGAAAGTTCCAAATAATCTGGAGGACTATTTAATATTTAGACGCTTGGAAAAAGTCTTCAGACTTTATGTAGAAGTATAGACGCTTGAGACTTCAGTCTTAGTTACTTGACACCTCACTCAGAACATGTCAGGCGCTTAGAGTGAACTTCTTCAAACTTCATTCACTATTGATTTCTTGGACGCTTGGAGTCTTCAGATTTCGCAGTCTTGATAAGCTCACTCAGAAAGTATCAAACACTTTAATCTAACTGACTTCTTGATCTAAGAATGTCAAAAGTAAAAGGTAAAATAAAGCCTATACATTTCTAATGTTCAAATGCTTATACAATGTATCTATGAAATTTAAGCGTACATAACTTTGGGGTCTAACAAGATTCCTAATTTTCATCATCAAAACATCTAACATGAAATTCCTAACACCATAATTAACCAGGAAACTGATAAGTCCAACCCGCCGGACCTTGGAAACACCATGGACATTTATTCTCACACTCTTTTTTTCTTGGAAATTTACCCTAATATGCCAAAAGTTGAAATGTTGAAATCATACAGTCAGGTCTACTAGACCCAAGACTAGGGGTGCACACGATCTGATTTTTGCGGTATTTTTATAAAATTTATACATTACAAATAATTACGGCTTTGGGATAACTAATACCAAAATTGGACTTTTTGAAATCGGTACCATTGCATCCGGTGTTATACGATTTTGGTTTGGTAAAGTATGATTTTGTGGTATTTTTACTATAGATCATAATATTTATCCACATATTAGTATGTCCATTTTTTTTTTGTGGAAAATCTCGTGAAAAATTATCGATATAATACACTAAAAGAGAATAAAACTCATCCCTCATCTCTCAGCTTAAAACATGTTTCTTTTGTACTTTTATGCATAGGAAAAAAAATAACAACACAGAAAAAAAAATTAGACTTCACAATAAAAGAAACTTTTTGGATAAAACCCGAAGAATATATGCTTAGAGTTAGTATGTTGTATTTTCCTTAAAAAAAGTGATTTAAGTTAATTGTTAACTATAACTATTACATAATAAAATTAAAAATAATTATCAAACTAAATAAGATTAAAATGATAAGAACTTGAGAGACTTTAAGCCAACCAATGTAACAAGTTATAAGAACTAGTAAGTTCCAAATCCCATGTTCTCTATGTCAGCATGACAGCGTTTTTTGTGCCTCAAGGCTCAAGCGAAATAGTCAAACTCAAAGTCTTAATATTATTATTCTAATTTTAATGTTTAGGTTTTAAATCAATTCTAGAAAATAATTTTTGTCTCTTTTAACTGATTCACATTTTTAATAGGGTTAATTTTTATATTTCTAAAAATATTGCACATCCCTACACAAACGTTGATAATAAATAAATTGCTAGTAAGTTTATATTTATACGTTCTAAAAATTTCTGCAATAGAATCACATATATATAATACAAATAATATAAATAATTATATATAATATATATACAGTTCTGTACAGTTTATTACCATGCACTATGAATTTCTTAAAATCAAAACCACACCAAAAAAGTTGGTACGGTACAAGCTTGTACTATAATTTTCAGCTTGTACTATAATTTTCGAAAAATCATTATTTTGATACGGTCGATATTGTGGGTTTTAAAAAATTATGAACACCCCTACTCAAGACCCATGCCAGTCTAGGGAACCTGAACTCGATACAAGGCCTGGGATCCCATGTTTTTTTTGTTAAAAAGCCTGATGGCCCTCATCCAGGACGAGTCCTGATATCCATACCCCTGAACTATATTAAACTATACAATACTTACCACTTTCACAGCATTTGTATTGACTTTAACACCTAAATTTTCATTTTTTTGTTTAACTACTTACATAGGGAGAATGATTAAAGAAAAAATTGATATAGAACCTACTTGCAAAAGTCATACGTCCAAAACCTACTTTTAGGAATCATAAGTATAACGACATCAAAAATATTGTAATAGAGTTTTTATAATTAAGAATTTTGTTATCATTGCCCTTATACATATATCATCTATGATGCACGGATACGGATACGATACGACATATAAGGGATACACAGTTTTCCAAAATTCTAGGATACGATAAGCCGGAGATACGATATATATATATATATATGTTTATATTTATATTTATATAAAGTTATAAACTATAACCTATACATGTTCTTACATGTTGGAGTTCTTTGAATTTACAATTAAATTTTACTTTATGAGGATTTCATGACAAACATAGTTGCAAAAACTCAAATTTTTGTGTAATCCACTGTGTTAGAATATATCTTCTAAATTAGCATAGGATCTTTCCTTATCATATATTTCTTTGTATTTATCTTTATATTTTAGAATACCTTTCCTTGTGTTTATTTTTCCTTGTTTAAGCTTAGGGTTTACTTGTTTACAAAGTTTATGTAACTCTATAAGTATATTACTTAATAATACAAGTTCCTACGGGGTTTTCTTTAATGTAACATGGTATCAAGCTAAAGGGTTTTTCTTTCAACCTTCACGATCTCTAGCTTCCATCAGCCTCTACCATCGCCGTCCCCGTCCAGCTCCCCTTATCTAATTTAGTTTTCCTTTGTATAATTTTTTTCCCGCCGTTGTTTGCTCGGCCTCTACATGTTCTCTTTCTCTTCTATTTCTCCCTCTCTCTCTCATTGTATATCTTAACTCTATTTCCAGCCCCTATTCTTACCTTTTTTCGTGTTTACATTTTCTTTTCTTTCTTAATTCTTTACACAAGATTATATGATATGGGTGTGAAGGGATTTGTTGAAGGAAGAGTTGCGTCTATTGTGGGCCATTGCAGTACCCATTCTTTTGATTTAATATAGAACCATTGAAGATTATATCTATGAACCAAAAAGCAAAGAAAATAAAAGATGCTGCTAAAAAATATTCTCTAAAGGAGTATCGTCCCGGCTCCTCTTGGATTTTTAGTCCAATCTCAGCGTTCAAGAAACTCCCGTCTCGACTGCGGGGGAGTGTTAGAATATATCTTCTAGATTAGCATAGGATCTTTCCTTATCATATATTTTCTTGTATTTATCTTTATAGTTTAAAATATCTTTCCTTGTATTTATTTTTCCTTGTTTAAGCTTAGGGTTTACTTGTTTACAATTACAAAGTTTATGTAACTCTATAAATATATTACTCAGTAATACAAATTCCTTATGGGGTTTTCTCTAATTTAACACACTGAGTGAGGTCACATAACCATTGCATACTTAAAAAAAAAATATTATTATAATAATTACTATACAAATAAATCTTCTAACTAGTAATCACAAGCAATAAAATCATCCATAAGTTTGAGCTATTAGTCAACTAGATAATAAATATACATGAAAAATTCTAATAATCTTTGTTCATTAAAGGAGAATCATCGTCAAAAGATTATTTTATTTTATTTTGGCCATAAAAGTATTGCATAATAAAAATAATACACAACTCGTATCGGATACTCAGTTTTTTCGTATCTAAAACGTATCCAAAACATATCCAGAATGTATCCATCGTATCCAGGCCGTATCCAAGTTGTATCCAAATTTTTCTTTTTTCTTTTCTATTTCGGATACTTCAAAAACGTATTCGATACGCATCCACCCCATATTCGATACGAGTACGATACTGCACGTGACCTTTTTTATGAGTATTCGTGCATCATAGTATATCATTAATAGTCAAGAGTGATAATTTAATTTTTATTGATGTTAAACTGTTAAACAACACCCATAGTAAAGTTTTTATTATTAATATACATAATTAACAAGTTTGATGATTTTCACTGGTATTCTTTATTTTTGTTGTGTCATATTTTCACAAATATTTTGGAGTAAAATAGTCGAAGCCATCTTCCATATCTTGTTGAAGTAGTTGCGCATACAGAAGCTGGTTCCATATGTCGGGTACTCCAGCAACACACCAGTGTGTGCAGTCCATGCGTCCGGCGCCATTGTAGGTGCTGGGATGCCCATCTTTTCTCAATTGGGAAAGAATTGTAATATCAAGTAAATGAACAGATTTTGATGATGATATATTATTGCTCATGATATCTTTAACCACATTTGCTTCTATTGGCACACCACTTGGATATGTTGATCCTTCCAGAGGTCTTATTTCCTTTGAGCAATTCCTTGCGCCCCGTTCATTCCACTCCACGCCTCTAGAAAGGTCAACAAAGGAAATATTAAAATTTGCTATGATTTTGTTTTTATTTTTGAGTTAAACAAGTATATTAAGTTATCCTATAATAATTTACAATAATTTATTTTATAAATCTATGACATGTATAATTTTCTTAACAGAACATAAAAATAAACGAGAAAATGTAAATAGTTAAAGATTTTAAATATTTTGAAGTTTTAAAATAAAACTGATGAATAATTACCATGAGCGATAAAATTTGTTTTTAATTGAACATAAAAATAAGTGGAATATAAATACTGTAGGATATTAAATCTAAACTGATGAATAAGTACCATAAGTGATAAAAAAGATGGATATGAGACAACGCTAGCTTACTTCTGAATTTAAATTAAGATATTAGCATAATCGAATTTGAGATTAATAAGTGAATCTCATTTATTAGATGGAAAATGGATCAACTTAATTAGACTATCGTATATGAAAATATTTCGGAACTTAATTAAATAACATAAATGTTTTTACTATATATTTCCTTTTACACTTATTTTTAA
Organism: Buddleja alternifolia; assembly: GCA_019426215.1. Taxonomy (NCBI): domain Eukaryota; kingdom Viridiplantae; phylum Streptophyta; class Magnoliopsida; order Lamiales; family Scrophulariaceae; genus Buddleja; species Buddleja alternifolia. Next base: position 43,316,751 of record CM033390.1, on the reverse strand, counting down.
TTTCTATAGAATACTAAAATTAGTTAAATGACATTTTGTTAAAAGGCTGCTGATATAGCCAGAGCACAATCCTTAATGCCCGTATTTTATCTTAATTATTTGCCATTTCAATATCAATGCCTCTTTACTCTTAAGTCTTTAACACCTTTTCTTTCATTATTTTTGTTTCCAAGAACTGAAAGTACCAACATATTTAAAGCTCCGATTTTTCCTCCAAAATCCAAAAATCCCCAATTTTCATAATTTTTTGGCGCGGAGGATCAAAATTGCCACTCTAAGGGCTGAAATTGTCACAAAATTTAAAGTTAAATTAAGGACTTAATTACAAGTTGAGAAAGATATTGTCCCAAAGTTTCCATCCCCCCACCCCCACCCTGTTTATATAGGACCGAAATTGTAATTTTTCCTTACTCCTTATCAAGGTATTAAATTTCGGTATCGGTGTAGTAAATTTACGGAAATTTCGGAGATATCCAAAATTTCGATTTTGATTTTGAAGAAATCATGGAAATTTATATATGGGGTAAAGACAATAATCCACCCGAATTTTGCTTGTTTTTACACTTTTTTTTATCTAAACTATTTTTCATTAAGTTTTTTTTATCTCAACTCCACGGGTTTTACACTTTCCTATCTACTAGCATATTCCGACGGAATATTCCGCCGGAATATTCCGCCGGAGTGGAGTTAAAACATACTTTTTTTTACACTTTTTTAACCAATTTTTTTTTTTTTTTACAATTTTTTATCCAAACTTTGTGTTTTTTTACACTTTTTTATCCAACACCGTTGCATGTGTAGTAACTCCGATGGAATATTCCGTCGGAATATGTTAATAGATAAAAAAGTGTAAAACCCGTGGAGTTGAGATAAAATATGCAACGAAAAATAGTGCAGATAAGAAAGTGTAAAAAACACGCAAAGTTCGGGTGAATTATTGTCTTTACCCCTTTATATACATACTTGAAAATTTTCAATGAAACTTTGGTTAACTTTAATTACCATAATTATGGATTTTTGCATTAATAATATTATTGTATAATATATATATATATATGTATATATATATATAGTGAGTTTCGTTAAGTGGAATGACTAAATTTGTTGCGCATTATATAAAATAAATATGATTTGAGAGTAAAATAGTAACTAAATATCATAGGAACCTCATTAAAATAAAGTGCCATAATTATTTTAATGTAAATCATAATTGAAAACCACATGAATATTTTTGGGGGGTTGAAATCGAGATGCTATGGTTGAAACTTGAAAAAGACTCCAGTTCAAGCTCATAAACATTGCCTAAATGTTATCTTCATCAAGTAATTTTTTTTTCCAAGATTCCAAACTAAAAAGGTCTTATGCTTTGAGAAAGTGTTATAGGCCAAATTTATTAAAGATAAGATTGATGAAATAATAATTTCTTTGGATTGTATTTTTTCAATTTTGTTATAAGCAAGTATAATTGTATCATTGAATTGTAGGTCAAACTCTCCAATAATGCTATAATAAACGTGGACACATTTTAAAAATTAATTTTAAATCTAAAATATTTAAAAATAAAATGAATAAATGTTACTCTAAATTTTGGGAAGTTTCGGATTTCGGAAAATATTTCGAAAAATTTCAGGTTTCGGTCAAAATTTCGTTGGATATTTTACAAAGTCATATAGCATCATTTCAAATATTGGGAAATTTCGGGTTTCGACAAAAATATCGGGAAATTTCAAAAATCACGGGAGATATTCTGCAAAATTAAATTGAAAGAGAAATATCGTTTCGAAATCCATGGAAATCCGAAATTTCGGTGAAAATTTCAAAATTTTGGTGGAAATTTCAAAATTTCGGAGAAAATTTAAGACCATGCTCCTTACAAAAAAGTAAAAACACAGTAACTTTTAAGTATTTAACGAACCATGTATGTCTGAAATTTAGATTTTATGAAACCACAATTTTACAATGAGAACACCTATTTATCATTTTTTCTCTATAGAAGTCCTAAAACTTTTTCATCTTTATTATAGAACAACAAGAGGACCAAAATAACCATTCTATATAATGAATTAATTTCTCTTATTTTCGAGACTTCAACATTTGTTATTATTACATTCAGTGAAGAATCGCTAAACTCAATTAATTTCAAAAACAAAAGTACTAACTGAGAAGCTTTTTCATTATGCCGAAAGTTTTAGCATAACAAATCATCTTTATTAAAAAAAAAATAAAAAAAAATCTTAGTTCGGATACAAATTAACTTTACCCAAGTAATTAATTATATCACCAACTAATTCATACTCATATCAAACTCACAATTTAAAAAAATTTCAAAACAAAATAGGAATTTCAAAATACATATTAGATGCACAAAATAATCAAAATCTTATACTACTTTTCGCAACTAAAGAACGTGCTTGTAGTTGAACTTATCGACTCATTTTGATAAGATTTAAGAAGATTGTAGAGTTGTTTTTGCCTTTATTTATTTTGATTCTCTTGTTATCCCACAATAAAGACAGAGACTTTTTAGGACAGCTATTAAGAATAATAAAACTTATAAGAGGTGTTCTCGCAGTAAAGTTGTGTTTTTAGTAAAATTAAAAGTTTATTTGGTTTAGGAGTAGAGTATTGCGTTTTTAATAAAATCTATTGTTTATTTAGTTTGGGAGTAGAGTTCCTAATTTCTAAAAAATTTATTTTTTCGAATTAGAACGATGCGAATGCAGGGGTGGGGGTTCGACCACTAGACCCATCACTTAATGGTGAAAGGCTGGTATACGCTGGTTATTGGCTTTAAAACTTATTGTTCTTTAAAAATTTGAAAAATTCCGGATCTATCATTTTTCCAATAATATGTTGTTCAAAAGTAATCTTACTTATAGTGGGCTGGAGAGATCCCTCGGAAGAAAACTTTGGTTTTAAATGAATTCACATCCGACTCCACCCATTTGGCCCATGTCATTAGAGCTTTCTTAAAAGCAACCATCCGATCCATGTCCTCCAATATTATCCCATCATCTTCAACATAATCCCACCTGCAATTTACACCAATAATTATTTCTTTATATAGCAATGACAAAAACCTAAACAAATATAAACTATTGGAAATGGAATTAGATGTATTATCAGTAAGATGGCTGTATAATGTCTTTTATTATCATTCATTAATATGTAATGTATGCATGTATATAAATCTGAAAACAGAAAAATGTAAATGTGGAAGAGGCAGTTGAAAATTCTCTACCCGCATTCCAACCTCCTATTTCTACATGTAATGGCAAACAGAAATATTCAACATGTACTAGAAGATGTGATTTGATTTAAAAGGCGAATTACATATACACCCTCTGATATTGCGTGTAGTTATTAAAAAAAAGACCTTGTTTACATAGTTACGCATAACCTAATTGATGTATGTTCTATCTAACAAATACCCCAAATACACTTGGTGCAACGTGCAGTTGTGCACCAAGTGATGCAGATTAATGACACATCAATAAGTGGTGTATAACATTGCTGATGTAGTAAAATCCAAACTATTTGGTGTTAAGGACCCGGTGTATTGAAGAATCTTCCTCCTTTTAGTTGTTAGGGAATCCGCCAAATGTCATAAAAAAGGGTGATATTCCAAAGAAGCCCTTTCACATGCGATAATTTATTTGACCATTTTCTACATATGATAATGCTCATAAATGTAAGCATCTTAAAGCTCAAAGGGGTTACTTGTAATTTTTCAAAGTTAGAAGGGATGTAAATGTAAATGTTATTATTCTTAAAAACGAACTGTCACTACAAAAAAAATAATTTTACCCATGTCAATAAGCCATGGTGAAAACCAATTGACCACGGCTTTGCCTTGGCATCGATCGTGGTATTTGCAAGCATGACCAAAACATTGACTATGACCATAAGTCATGGTCAATATTTTATTCATTGCAAAGGCCATGACTTTTAGTCATTGTAAACAAGTGCAAGATTAACATTTCTTCTACTACGGTTAGATATAACTTAAAATAGCTAACATTCTTTTTCACCACGGTTAACTTTAGTGTGGCTATATGAAATATCTACCACTGTCAAATTAGCCGTGAGTTTAGACTACTATAGACTGCGACATATATTTTCATTGTCAATACTCAATTTTCTTGTAATGTGTTATTATATACAATTAGCCCAACAACACCTTATATTTTAAAACCCTTTATAAATTTAACTTTTATATAGAACTCTAATCTAAAAACATTATATATTTCTGAACTCATGTAATTATTTTTCTGCAATACTTAACCAAGTTAGACATTCACACGATGAAATTAGAATTCGACAATTTTAATGTACATCGTTTTAACCTTTACATTCAAACTAAAACAAAACTTTATATGTTTTATAAGAAATAACTAAATTTTCTCTTTCCTATGTTTTTAAAAACAAATAAAATTCCTCGTTTCTTTGATTAGTTCTTTTCCTCCTCTATTTTAATCCAAAGGATGTTCGGACAACAACATAGAGTGACATAGCCACCCTCACTGCCTCCGCAAGCCTTCCCTCACCCAACGTGGCCCCGACCCCTTCCATCCCATCTTCTCTCCTTAGTAACCAACACAGTGCCACACTGCCCCATCCCCACCCGCTCAACACCGCACTAACCACAACAACTCTTCTCCGGCCCACTCCACCATGCACCTCATTTACCTTCTGTGCCGCACCAAAGCTATTTGCCACCCTGGCCCTACATCCAATCCCAAGCGCAACACGTCCCCTTCTAGACTCTAGCCCACTTCAACCTCCCATCCACACCGCGCCCCGCCCCACGAGCACCGTTCTAATCAACGAGGCGATAATCCACAACCTAAGAGATTTTTCTTCTTTTTCTTTCATGACATTTGGTTTTGGGAATTATATTTACATGGTTCCTTTTTATCACAATGCTTAACATTAGGAGTGCAGATGTAATTCGCCCCTTATTTAAATTGGCATAAATTCACCTGTTCGATTTTTATGAAACCAAGAAAATATAACACTATTGAATAATTGAGAGTCGTACAGTTGTTTAATTCCAGTACGGTGCCACCAAAGCCCGGTGTTGAAAATTAAAACATCAACTTGCCTCCACACGTCCCCGCTCTTAAGAGAATTGAGTTTTAGTACTCGTCCAAATTGCTCCATTTCAATGTCTACTAAGTATTGTGAACCGAAATATGTAATTGAGACTCCGTACTCCTGTATATACATGAAACAAATAATACATAGTAGAAATAAACATGTGGCAAAAATCATATTGGCACTTGAATATATCCAATATTCTTATTATAATACCCGAATGTAACACATACAATTAACTTAACTGGTATCCGAGTTTTAACATAGCTAAAATAGAATCTCTTAACTACTTTTCATCTATATTCTACATTAAATTATTTATGTAGACACCATTTTACCCCTTTTACTACCTCTACAAAATACAATAGAGCAATATTTTGAATTTTAAACATCTTTCCCATAACTTGATGCCTTTAAGATGACAAAATTTTAAATATATTGTTTTTTGAGTATTGGTATTTTGTGAAGATTGTATTATTGGAAAGCATAAACGTGTAAGATTCTCCGAGACTGGATGAGAATCAAAGGCAGAAAACTTGCAGTTGGTGCATACAAATTTGTTCAGACAAGGGAACGGAGACCAGCCTAGTGCATTTCTTGGAGGATCTTGTTACATTGCAACTTTCACTGACGACTCCACCAACAAGACATGAGTTCATTTTCTTGAAAATAAATCTGATATATTGGTTAATTTTACGAGGTGGAAGGCTAGAATTGAAAATAAGATAGGTTAGAAGATCAAGTGTTTGAGGTGATCAAACAATAGTTTGGAGTATGACAGCTAAGAGTTCAAAGAATTTCATTCAGAATTTGGGATCCTAATGATCAAAATAGATCCTTGAAAACTATGTCAGAACAATGTTGTGGTGGATGGACATAACCTTGAATAACAAGCTAGGAACCTGAGAATACAATCTGGTTTGCCAAAGATGTCTTAGGCATATGCAGTTAGCACAACAACCTACCACATAACTTAGTGAACCTTCAGTTTCATTGAATTTGAAGATACCAAAAGAGTTTTGGACGAGAACGAAGATAAGTGTTACATTAAGAACTTTTGGTTGAGTTTCATATCTGCATATTGATTCTGATGACATGGATATGATTGATCCTAAGGCTGAAAAATAGTTTTTTATCGATTATGGTTCTAGATATTTTGGTTATCAATTTTAGGATGATTAGAAGAGTAAGATCACAATGCAATGCATGGTTGTCACATTTAATGAAAATATGGTGTACACAGATAGACTTGGATTAGAATAGAGGGATCAAAAAAATCAAACAATTGTGAAACAGTTTAGCTGTAAGAGATCTCAAAGAGTGTTGTGGCAAAAAGTGCACTAGGATTCTAAAACTAAAATTACAAAGCCAGAACCGCTAACTCCTAATCACACTTTGCAAAGACCTAGTAAAACTCCTTAACCTACACAAAGGCATTTGACATCTTTAAATTATTTCTTTTTTACTAATATCGATCCACCAAATTATTTTTCAAAAGTATTGCATGTTAAAAACTCTATCAAGTGGGTGTTACCAATGCAGGATGAGATGAGCTCACGCTTATGAAAAATGGTACTTAAGTGATGATGAATTTATTGGAGAGAGAGCATTGCTGAACAAATGGGTATTCAGGGTGAAGAAGGAACATGATGGTAATAGATACAAAGGCATGTTGGTACTGAAAGTTTTTATGGAGAAAGAAAGCATCGACTATACATAGATCTTCTGTCCTATTAAGAAGTTTACTACTACCAAGGAGGTATTGAACATCGTTTTTGCTTAAACTTACACCTAGATAAGTCATATGTAGATTTCAAGGAATGATTTTAAAAAATATTGTCCACGTCGCTCAACTAGAAGGTTCACTACAAGAAATTGGGATATTTGCAATGGAAGATCCACCATTGCTTAGAGGCCATGGTGAAAAGTCAGTATCTGCCATCACTGCAAAATCGGAGGCAGATATAACAACTTCCGCATCGGCTATAATGAGCCATGGTGAAAAGTCAGTATCCACCACGGTGATATCACCATTTGTAATGTTTGTCTTTATTTTTTATTTTTTTTAATTTTTCTTTTTATCAGCTAGCTATAGGTTGCCACATCCACCTCGGTTATGAATAGCTGAGGTGGATTAGCAGTATCCACCACGCCATATTGCCGTATATGATGTTTATTTTTAAATTATTCTTTATTTCTAATCTTTAGCTTTGTTGACAGCTGTTTCCCAACAGTCAACACCTTAAGCCAACAGTCAACAGACCTAATCAATGGAAAACTTGAGCTGACGTTTCACAATTTCCGAATTGAAAAATTTCCAAAAACTTGAGCTGACGTTTTGCTCTCGATATCTCACCCGCTGGTTCAAGAGTCACGCATTCTCCGTCGTTCTCCAATCGCCGGAAAAGGATATTTTGTGGTCGCCGCTGCGCATTTTCCGTCGTTCTCCAGTCGCCGAAAACCAATCGCCTCTGTAATTGCTGCCAGAAGAGGATATTTTGTGGTCGCTGCCGCGCATTCTCCGTCGTTCTCCAGTCGCTGGAAGCCAATCGCCTTTGTAATTGCTGCCAGAAGAGGATATTTCGTGGTCGCCGCCGCACATTCTCCGTCGTTCCTCGCTCGTGAGCCACCCGCCGAAGGTAAATTCCCGCCGCTCGACCTCGTAACTTCTCATATTAATCGCCGCCGCCTTGATAACACCTCCGAAGATAAAAGTTAGCTCCTGATTCTATTTTATCTAGTTTGGTTTCTGTTTTTGCTTAAATTTAAGTGAAGTTTCTTTGAGAATTTGTTTTGCTGATTTGCATGAATTTAATGCATTTCTTGAGAAATTTGCGTAAATTGCTTTGAGAAATTCTGAATTTAGGTAAAGTTTAACAAACTACTGTTAGTATTTTGCTTCAAATATCAAGAGCTTTATGAATTTCTATGACTCTGATGGAAGTTAGTGGTTTAACATACCTGAAAGTATTTTTTTTCTTCTGCAATGGAACTAATCTTAAACCTGAACATCATGACTTTTTAAATTTCTCCTTCTAGAACATATATTTAATTTTATCGAATGTATGTTCAGATACTAGCATTAGTTTAACTACATTTTCGTTTCTTAGAAAACTGCAGCTTGCTTAATATTTTAGTTAAATGATTTAAACCTTGCTTTTCAGGTATATGTCAGGAGAGTAGTTGTACTTAGAATAATCATGCCTTAGGATAATGTCCTTAGCTTTGTGCATAAACTTTGCTTTTATTTCATTTTAGATTTTTTTTCATACACTTAATACTTAAACCTTTGCTTTGATAATTTATTTGATATTAGATTGAAATCGTAGCTTTAGACAGTCCATTCATATTTAGCAAAGTTTTATGAAAATGTATTCGAGATTGGATCAACCAATGTCTCTTTGGCTCAAGTCCTAGGTTGTCCAAGTCATAGGAAAAGAATCAAGAATTAGGTGAGAATTAAATAAATTAACATTCTTAGTACAAACTTGCATGTCGATTACATTTACTTTACTGAGCTGCGTATACTTTACATTCTCAATCGTATTCGGCTAATATCCTCTTTATGATCTTATGCAGACAAAAATATTATATGAAGTGATTGTGAACACACAAAACCAAACAATTTCTCGTCAAAGTTGCTATCCCGAGGTAATAAGCTCTTTATTCCTTACCGAGCTCATCATATCTTCTGATTGATCGTACTTTCAAACCTTAAATGTGATTGGGTTAACAATGAAAAGGGACTAACGGTTGACCAGTTCAAGTTCACATTGGTAAATTTCAACCATGTGATGTATACCGGCAGAGAGTATTCAGATGAACCATACATTCTTTCAACTCAAGCTGAGCAGGTTTGGTATGTTGATGAACCACTAGAGTCAGATTGGAAATTAGTTGTCAAAATGAATAGAAGAGATAATTTTTATATATATTCTTGGGAGCGGCAAGTTGAAATACATACACCACTTGAACTGGATGATCGTCCAGTATTTGGAGATGGTAATTGGGTGAGAGAAGGGGTTGAAGCCTTTGAGATTGATGACAATGATGATGAAGATGTACATGATGAATGTGACATTTGATCTACTCTTATTATCAAAGGTCGAAAAATATACTTATGAACATGTTTCTATTATATTTACATAAGGATTGAAAAAAATTTAATTTCTGATAATTTGATCTATTTTTGGCGTGACTATTAATGTGTTTGCTTATTAATGATATGTAGTTTCTTCATGGCTGGAAAAAGAAAGCGTAGTGGGAGATCAGTAATCGATGTCATACGCGAGAGGGCTAGGTCATCTGCTATGCATGACTCTCCTTTAAGGGATAGAGGACTACGAGTTCACCTTCAATCTCGATTTGGATCTACTTCAAGTTTACCACTTCATGATGCTAGTCATTCTAGTAGCTCAGGTACTTATTTTAGTTTTATCTTAAAGTGATATTAAAACTTGTCAATCAACATGTATAAGAGGATTATCATTTTTATAGTAGGTATCTTAGTTAATCCATCAGAGGATTGTCATAACATTGGGCATCCCGCACCATACTTCCTAGCAGAACATCATGTGTCTGATTTACCGTCTTGCTCAGGTTACTTCATTTATTCATAAAAAATGGTTTATAGTAACTTTATAGTATCCATTAAACTTTAAAGATATGGTGAAAGTATTAGTCTATCTCATTTGTCAACTTGATCATCTATAATGTATGATTTTCAGGAGATATTTTCCAGGCCAATGGGAATTCGAACCATAGTCATTGTGCTCCATCTGTTCCAATAGAACATCATAATAGAGCTGATTTTCCCTCGTGCTCAGGTTAAATTCTTTCAAGTACTAAATGTGAAGATTGAAATTGCTTGAATTCCATAAATTGTAATCTCTTTTCTTGATAATGTGTTATAGGTACGTTTTCCTTACAAAATAATGTGAACTAAGATAGAAGATATTAAATTTACAGTGCAACATAACGATTCCTTGCTACATTCACTCATGTTGCTTGTTGATTAATATTGTTAAAGTTATCATTTCAGGTTCCAATGTAAACACTTCTGCTCATTTGAAACCCCACCCTTCCTGAGGAGGCTAAAAGTTATGTTCTTGAGGACTTCAATGAGAAATGGAAACAAAGGAAGTATGAATTGAAGAAAAAGTATTTCAGGCCCTACCAAAATGACCCTGAGAAGTTAAAGGAGCTTGCAGTAGATCTCGTTCCTCCTGAACAATTTAAATATCTGGTGGACTATTGGAAATTAGTCGAAACACAGGTAATGGAAAATGCTAGATATTTTACATACACAGATGTTGATGTTAAGTGCTAATAATGTGCTAGACTTGTGATCACAGGAAGAAGCAGAAAGAAATACCCAGAACATAGCTCAACACAAATTCCATCACAACTTAGGGCGCACCCCGATTCTTGAACTAAAGAAAAAGGTTGATTTTGGTTATCTTAAGTTTTGTCCAAATAATTTGTTAAAGTCTCATTGATTACTTTTCTACGGTACTGCAGATTTTATTGATCGAAGGAAAGTTTCCGTCTCGTATAGACATATTATGTGAGTCTCGTCCGGTTACTTCAGAAACATCTAACCTCATCGTAAGTATTTTAGATTTAAGTGTTTTATTTAATTCATATACTTTATAGTGGAATAATCATTTGCAATGTTTTCTTTGAAAAATAGAAGCAAATGAGAGATAGCATATCTCGAGTGCCAGAGGCAGAACGCACTGCAGAGTTAGAAGAGAGGGTATGGATTGAGTTCATGGGAGAAGATGGTCATGGACGTGTAAAGTGTGCAGGCCGAGGCATCAAACCATCTAAACGTCGACATACCCTCTCTTCAAATGAAGTTATCAAGAAAAAAATTCAAGAAGTGGTTCAAGAAGTAGAAGAGAAAATGAGGGGAGAAAAAGAGCAAATGAGAAAGGAAATCGATGACATGAAGGAAGAAAGGGAGAAAATGAAGGGGCTAATGGAACAAATGGAAAAGAAGATGTCTCAAACACGAGAGGAGATGACTCAAGAAGTTGTAGAGAATGTTGTTTCATACTTTAGGCTTGGTCACTTTCCTGTAGCTCCGTTTATTGGACAATCTGCAGCAACATTTCGACCGTTTGAGTTTAGACAGGTGCAAAAAGCTCAAATTGATAATTTGTTATTTCTATATATATCTCTGATGTAATTTGTTTTTGTAGGAACCTGATTCATCGAGTGTATCTGGCACAATGAGCGTTGGTGCAAGTACGTCAAGCAAGGATTTAGCTTGGAGTGGAACCAAACCTCAAGGAAAGCCGAGCACAAACCGGTACAAATTTATTCTTATTAGTAAAATTCATTGTTGAGTTTTGTTTCCCTAAGGCTGAACTTGTTAGTTTTGTATTAGTTGCTGGAATGACAAAAATTGTCATAAATATGTTGCTTCTGCTTTTGAGTTTATTTTTCCTCTGCTATTTAGATTTCATACATGTTTGAAATTGTTAGCATGAAATGATCTAGTCTGCAGAAATATTATAACTAACTGTCTGAAATTGTTAGCATGAAATGATATAGTCTCACTAAATATTATAACTAAATTTAAGATTATGATAGTTTGTCATCAGTATAAGAATGGTTATGTTAGTCACCAAAGTTTTTAATGTCAGTGGGAAAAAGGAAATGTTACTGCTTATGAAAACAGAAAATATTGAAATATTTTATGATATATTAATATATATTTTATAATTAATTTGATTTCATCTCCTTCTGCTATACGGTAGGATAATTTGAAAGCCTCTTTAACATGATGGAATCTTTTTATTTGAACTTTAGCTGATCTATACACTTTGTTGATAATTATGTATTTTCAAATTTGGACAGGTTTCAAAATTAAGAAGGCTCAAGGAGGGGACAATTGTTGAAGAAAATCCATATTGTATGATGTTTTTGAGGTGTTGAAGAGTAGATTTCAGAAAATATTACTTGTGATTTTGATTTTGATCATGGACGAATGCTTTTAGGTACTTTTAATGAAATATTTTGTGGATGATTGGATTTATTGCTTTACATTGGGTTGGCTCTCGTTCAAATGAAAATATCGTGTGATATTTTTGATGCAATTTCAATTATATATATAAAAAAGAAGAAGCTCTAATTGGTATGATTTGCCTGACCATGCGGATAAGCTTATCCACCATGGCTCTTAGCAATGGTGAATAAAATTGGTGAATAATGTTATTCACCATTGCTAGGAGCCATGGTGGATTGGACTATCCACCACTGCTCCTAACCCATTGTGAAAAAAAATTGATTTTTTGTCTTTTTACACCATGGCTAGGATGCCATTTGTTTTGCCATGGTCAATATATCCACCACTGCTAAAGGCCATGGTAAAAGTATTGGCTGCCCTCATGGATACCACGGCCAAGAAGCAGTGGCATGGCAGTGGCAAATGACAATTAGCCATGGCTGCTGACTTTTTGTCATGGATTTTAGCCATTTCAAAAAGTGATATTTGTTGTAGCGGTTCTCAAGTTCTTGGGAGAGAAAACCTTGTTTGCAAGTCGAAAAATGACTATATGGCCTGAAACAAACATCGAGACAGTGGTACGAGAAATTTGACACATTTATGTCCGGAATAAACAAGTACATGTGAAATAGGCCACTATTGTTTGTTTAAGAAATTTGACGACTAATTACACTATTTTGTTGTTGTATGCAGATTATATGCTTGTTCCATGTTCTATCACGAAGGAGATGAACAAACTAAAAGATTAATTGTCAAAGGAGTTTGAGATAAAGACTTAAAATCAGAAAATCAAATACCTGGGATGAAAATCCGATAGGGCATGTGATAGGTTATGATTTTACGTATATTAGAGCCTCATATTCATGTTATTAACATTGGTTTATGCATGATTTATGTCACGTATGCTTGTAATTTGTGTGTTTATTGAGTAAAGGTGGAAAATCAATGCAATTGAGGACAACTAGACGAAAATACAGAATTTCAGAGTATTTAGAGATAGAATCTGATAAAGGTTCCTTCTACAATGTTATAGAGATCTATCTTAGCTTCACGTAGAAACTTGAATCACCCAAATTGGAGATGTGTGGAGAAAATTATGAAGAAAACAAGATCTCTACATAGACGAAAAAACGCCTCCGCCATTCACGCCCGAACGTGGTATGTTTGACGTTCGGACGTGAATCTGTGGGGAAAAACAACAGATTTTACATGTTTTCCAACTCTAATTCAAGTTGGAATCTTCCCCTTCCACCCTTATATGTAGTAGACCAATTATTTAGGGTTAAGAAGACAAAATACACATAAAATAGAGCCCTAATAGGGTTTAGACTTAGTTTTTACATATTCATGAAGATCTACACAAAACCTTGAAAGTGAAGAAATCAAGATAGCATGGAAGGGATGAAAATCGAAGTTCAACTACCAATTATACGCGGGAGTCTCTTAGATTTAGATTTATTTTTGTTTATGATTATGAATATTTATCAAAGTTTCTATCTGTTAACTTGATGAATTAGATTTTTGGAACTAAGGCCATGTTTAGGCTAAACTATGAAATTTGAGTTATAAATTGTGTTTTTCATATTAATTATTTTGTTGCTTTGTGTTCTAATATTGTTCTTAATGCTTCATATGATTAGCTACCATATGTATGAATTTATGCTTAAATTATTTGTTCGGGAGAAAGTAATTTAAGGTGCAAAAAGAATTAATAACATCTTCTAAGTTAGTTGATGCTAGGGATGGCTACATACTCCGGATGCAGTTAGCCGAATTTATCCAGGGAAAATTCAGACTTTAATGCATGCAAGAGAGATTGCTACACCCAATCTAGCATATGTTATCAACACAGAGGGATCGAATTGATAATAATTTTAAGGAATTTTTCACCTTAGCAACATTAGTGTAATAATAAGAAAATATGATTTTAACAAGAATTGATTAATTTGTGCCAATACATGTGTCTTAGATGCTCTCTTCCCATCGGTATCTTGATTTCGACATCTTGTTTCCTTTATCTTGCTTCCGTCATATTTTAGTTAATTATTGCTTTTAGTTTATTTTATTGCTTTTTTTTTTTGGAAGAAAAATCTGTCTTATATATCATTCAATCAAAAGTTTACAACGCCAGGAACAATACAATTCATATCGACTCAAATGATGTAGTAAGAACATCTGAAACACCAACTATCAAGTTTCTTGAAGATAACAAATCTTAAGAACTCAAAAACGAACACAAGAAAATTCTTGTGCAACTCCTATTCAAGGAGAGACAAAACTCTCATTCAAGAGAGAAAGCAAACTCTATACGAGAGAGAAAATAAAATACTAAACAAAAATCTAAAACGCTATATAAAAATTTATGTATCACCCGTCTTCACCTCGTTAGATCCGTCTCCGTCTCGTTGGATCCATATCCGTCTCATCAGATTTGAAGATGTGATGTACAATTTGAAGAAGGGTGCTCCAACCCAACCCGCCGACGATGGTAGTGATAACAGTGATGAAGTAGACAACTACTTCACCAAGCCATCGCTGGCGGAGGAAAATAAAAGAAAAAGAAGCCTAGGGTTTAGAGAGAGATGGAGAGAGAGGGGCTAGGGTTTTTTTTTCGTTACCTCGATTGTCCTCAATTATTTTATTGCTTTTAAAATCCTTAAATCTTTAGTTCTTTAAGTTCTTGCTTGCTTTAATATCTCATAAAACTAAAATGCAAGTCTCTTGGGTTTGACATCCTGGACTTAATTGTCCACTTTATTATGTCACATGACCAGTCCACTTGTTGTGAAAACACGTGAAGTTCTAGCGTGTCAAGTTTTTGGGGGCATGCTAAAGTCATAAGAAAAATACATTGAGAACGTGTCAGGCAAATTTATAATTCATGGAGCAAGATTGAAAAATGGTCCTTTAGGAAGTCAATTCAAGCTCAGTATAGAGAAGTCACCAAAGATAGATGAGAAGTAAGATTATATGGGTACCTTGTGCATGAGCCGTAGGTAGCTTGATGTGCTATGGTGGGTACAAGACAAGATATAGCTTCTGTAGTGGGAGTTGTGAATAAATTTGTATCTATCTAGGAATGAAGCATTTGGAAGAGTAAAGTGGTTATGAGAGATACTTCAAGTATGACACATTGTTTTAAGAAGATCATTGTGACTTTACAAGATTTTGTGGATATATATATATATATATATATATATATATATAGCAGAGCGGTCTTTGACTTTCATTGACTGCAATTGAGCTAAATAGAATTTTCTCAGAATTTTGTGTTTTTTAATTCCTAAGAAAAAATCTCATTGGTTGTTTATATTTTTAGATTTTTCTTTTTGTATTTTAAATCTCATTTGATCTCATGATTTTATTCGTTCACATAGTTTCAACTATTAATCTATCCTCTCAATGGAGTTTGGATAATTTATTCTTGGATGGAGGGAATTAAATTTTTTAATACAAAAATTCACATTTACGCCTTCATATTGTATCCTTAAGCTAGGATTTCTAGCTGCAATTGTTCTTAACTGAATTCTTTGAGTTCCATATATAGTTAGGAAAAACTATTGTATTTCTATGAGAAGAAAGTACCATCCATTGGCACTTTCTTATCATTTTTCTTCCTCAAAGTTCCTATGGTCCAGTTCCGATTGGTATTTCATTCAATTCATTTGCTTTTGTGTTGGTATATTCTCTTCAGTAAATGCTATTTTAGACTCACTATTCATATCTTTTTTCTTTGATCTCTTTTCACCAAATAGTATTAGTACTATTTTTGCAATTTATATGTAATTTAAATTTATCATGATTCTTTTTTTATAGTATTTTGGTTGAAATTAATTGATTAATGGGTTCGCCTTACATAATAGTTTGATTTAACTTTACCAATTTCTCATTCCTAAAGTTTCTCTTGATTGATATGTTACTATTTTTTTATTTTTTTTGGAGCGAATATTCTATCACATAATGGTGTCACACAATGATTGATATTCATTAAGTGACACCATTGTGCGGATAGAAGATCTGCTCCATTTTTTGTATATAAGAAGGGTTTATCATGATAACTTTCAATCCAATTTCTTTTCTTACCTTTTTGTTCTTTTTAACTTAAGTTATTGTATATATATGTGATGAAATGAGGAATTATTTTCTTAAGAACGGAGAAAGAAAAGCAAAAAATAAGAAATTTTGTATATCGAACAATATTTCTATACTTTATTTTTAGTTTTAATCATATACTCTTATCCCTGCTGTCTGCTGTAAATTTAGTTATTTTTAAAATAATAAATAGAAATATATAATTGTTGTGGTCTTCACTGATCACTAGCATAGTTATATTTGCTTTTCTTTTTAATTGCAAAACTTACTTATATCCCACATAAAGGTCCACTTAAACATATTTAGCAGACTTAATTTTTAATGTATGTTTTACTTAAATTGATTGCTACTCTATGTTTTACACATCTTTTCGTGGTTGAACTTTAGGTTTTGTAACACTTGGCTTAGTATTATTGATAGTTAAATTGATTGCTACTCTATTTTTTTCGTACCAAATATGAATTATTATGATTACTGATAGTTAATTAGTTATATTGATGGTCACTCTATTTTTCGTATCAAATGTGAAGTTATTATTGATAGTCACATAAATCAGTACTCTATATTCTTTTGTATTGGAGTTTCACTTTTTATGTGAATATGTTATTCTAAAATTATATATGAACAACCTTTTGTTTCGTTATGCTTGCACATTCTATTCTTTTTCAATTACTTTTCTACGTTGGCCTAAAATTTACCAGGTAAGTTTTTTTAAATTTGCTCTTCATCGTATGTTTTTGTTTGGTACAATCATTTCTTCTTTTCTTTTTATTGATATGTTTAGTTGATCGATCACATTTCACCCAAGTGGGTACGTGTAAAAGTGATTATTATTTATGGATGATGCACAATCACTTCATCTCACTATGTGACATCATCATATTTACATCTAATTGTTCATAGTCACTTGAACTAAGGCGTTGAGATCAAGTATAAACAGATTATCTACATATTTCTTTTCTTACAACTGCGTAGTTTGGGAGACTTTATTGCTTTATGATTTAATAAATGCGGTCTGAGTCTTGAATTATCTTTTGAAGCAAAAACATTGTCCCTTCCTTTAGAAGTATTTTTGCAGCTGGAGCCAATTCCTATACTTGGTTTTGATTGTTTGCACAAGGACTATATGCTTGAATTAACCATCGTGTGCAGCGTGTGCATCTTTTTTCATTGGAATTAATCATTGTATTATCCATTTGAAGTTTTTTTGGTTAAATATTCTACTTTTCAAATTTGTGAAAATAGGTATAGAGATTGAAACCTATGAGTAGATTATATTTATCCTAATTGTCAAAAATAAATTAATTTAACAAGAAGATGGAGTAAGTATTTGGAATTCTATTTTTTTTATTCACACGTCCAAATTAACAACATGATTTTGGTATAGTGGTTGGAAAAAAAATCAAGCAAACGCTCCATATTCTCTCTCCTATTCTCTCGGCGCGCGTT
This sequence comes from Buddleja alternifolia, assembly GCA_019426215.1. Taxonomy (NCBI): domain Eukaryota; kingdom Viridiplantae; phylum Streptophyta; class Magnoliopsida; order Lamiales; family Scrophulariaceae; genus Buddleja; species Buddleja alternifolia. Next base: position 43,299,098 of record CM033390.1, on the reverse strand, counting down.
AGTGGCCGTTGTGATGAACAAGAAGAAGAGGGGGAAACCAAGGCAGCGGGAGATCATACTCACACCGCCGAATCAATCACCGGCGGGAGGGACAGAGAGGCATCAAACACCAGAGGAGCGAAGGAATGAGGCTAATATCAGTGACAACATAGAAAGGGAGACAGAAACCCTAGAAGATGGGGAAATCGCGGAGGTCTTGCAACAAGTTCTGAAAGCAAGTCAGAATGATGGGGTATCATCAGCGCTGAAGGAGTGTTTGGACAAGATCAACAACCATGGGACATCGCCGATTACAAACGCACCGAATGAGGAATTTCACCAATTTCAGCAATAGCACATAGGTACGGTTTGGGATAATTTTGACATTAACATGATGCGAAACGCGGGATTTAAACTTCAATATGTACCCCCTGAATTAAAGGCTGGACAGAAGGTTGGCCGAATTGATAGTGTAGATGTGGAATCGGAGATTAAATATTGGAACCCGTCAGTTGTATGCTATGTATTGGGAGCCAATCCACCGTTCCCAATCATTAATGGATTCATAAGGCGAATTTGGGGGAAATATGGAATTGATAAGATTCTGATGAAGGAGAATGGGAAGTTTATAGTCCGATTTAACAGTGAGGAAGAGAGGGACATGGTATTACAAACTGGAGTTCATCACTTTGATAGCAAGCCCCTGGTGGTAGTTCCCTGGACAGAGAACTATGACTATACCAAAAAAGAGGTTAACAAAGTTCCAATATGGATAAGATTTGGGGAGCTGGATCTTAAGTATTGGAGCAGTAATTCTCTCAGCAAGATATCTAGCCTTGTGGGTACCCTAGTTATGGCGGATGCCATGACAATGAACAAAACTCGAATACAATATGCCCGTATCTTAATTGATGTGGATACCAAACATATGCCAGACAAGGTCTTCTTTGAAAATGAAAGAGGTCTTCTAGTGGAGCAAAGAGTTCACTATGAATGGAAACCTGTTCAATGTGAAATATGTAAGAAATTTGGCCATGATGCGCAGATATGCAGGAAAAAGGAAGGAAAAAAAGTATGGCAATAAAGAAAGTAGTAGCAAACTCAAAGGATGGTGATATGGGGAAAAATGTTCAAAAGCAGGGGGTGGAGGTAACAACTGCACAGAAGGGTAAAACAAAAGTGGGGGAACCTAATGCAAATGCTAATCAACAATGGTACACTGTTACCAAAAGAGGTGTTACCATAGTTGATCAAGGAGAGACCTCAGGTCAAGAAATTGATGGAGGAATAGAACAATGTGGGGCAAAAAGTCAAGAGGTGCTAAGGAAACCAGGACCTATAACTAATCCAATTACAGATGTAACACAATCTGGCAGTGTGGAACATTAGAGGCCTAAATGGTCTCAGTAGGCAGAGGGAGGTTAAAGCCCTCTGTAATAAAAATAGAATTAGTTTGCTTGGGTTACAAGAGCACAAAATAAAGGGCTAAGGTTGAAATGGTTTATAAGTCTATGTGTGATGGATGGGGGTATGCTACTAACAATGAGTTGCACCCTAAAGGTAGAATTTGGATATGTTGGAAGAAGGAACATTTTGAAGTGAGGGTGGAACAAAAATCTGCGCAACTAATACATTGTGCACTTCTGGATACTATAACTAAACAAAGAATGAAAGTCACTATTGTGTATGGTTTGAATCAAGGTCAGGAGAGGAAACACTTATGGGAAGAACTGGAGGCAATAACAAGCAATATCAATAAACCCTGGATTGCAATGGGAGATTTCAATAATGTTTTAAGAATGGGTAATAGAGTGGGTGGAGCTGATATCACTGTGGGTGAGATACAAGAGTTTCAAGCATGTATTGATCATTGTGAATAGGAGGAGATGAAATGGAAAGAAATATAATTCACTTGGACAAACAACACTATATATTCCAAAATTGATTGGGCCTTTGGTAATCAAGATTGGTGTGAACAGTATGATAGGGCTGAAGCGCATTTTCTTCCAAGTGGGGTGTCAGACCACACCCCAATAGCGATATAAATGAATAAACAGGTTAGAAAAAGCTTAACCCCATTTAAATACTTTAACATGTGGGCAGATGCACATAATTTCAAAATAGAGGTGGAGAATTCTTGGTGTACTACTGTAGAGGGTACTAAAATGTTCAGTGTTGCTCAGAAATTAAGGAGATTGAAACCTGTGATGAAAAATCTTAACAAAGCATAGTACTAGGGGATAGAAAAACAGGTTGACATTGCCAGAGAAGCATTGTGTCAAGCTTAGTGTGACTTACAAATGAATAGGTGTGATGCTACTCTGTTAGAGAAAGAAAAGGAAGCAAAGGAGACTATGGTTAACAAATTTGCAACTCTTGAAAAATATTACAAGCAAATGGCCAAAGTGAACTGGATAAGTTTAGGTGATCAAAATAGCCAATATTTTCATAGAGTACTTAAGCAGAGATATTACAGAAACAGAATAGTGTCAGTTACTAATGAGAATGGGGAAAGTATAGAGGAGTATGATATGGTGTGTGATCATTTTATTCAATATTATCAGAACTTGTTGGGGACCAAACGAAGCAGAACTGCCTCTAATGCAGAAATATTTGAAGTTGGGCCTTGCCTATCTCTTGAACAGCAGTTGTCTCTAATTGCTCCATTTGGAAGGGAGGAAGTTAAAGAAACTGTGTTCTCAATAGATAGTGGTAGAAGTCCAGGTCCAGATGGATTTGGGAGTGGGTTCTTCAAGGCTGCTTGGAATGTGATAGGAGATGAAGTTACAGAGGCAGTCTTGGAATTCTTTGCTAATGGTAGGATGTTGAAACAGTGGAATACAACACTTCTTACCTTGATTCCAAAAGTGACTAATCCAACTAAGGCAACAGAGTTTAGGCCTATTGCTTGCTGCAATAATGTATATAAAGTTATATCAAAACTCATGGCAAAGAGGATGGCTACAGTTTTACCTATTCTCATCAATGAGAACTAGGGGGCTTTTGTGCAAGGCAGGGAAATTATGGGGAATATCTTGATCACAGAGGATATTATCAGACTGTATAATAGACAGAAGGTGTCTCCTAGATGCTTGATGAAGGTGGATTTGCAGAAGGCTTATGATACATTGGATTGGGACTTCATTGATGAGATGTTGACAGGATTCAAATTCCCTGTAACATTCTCAAATTGGATTAAGGAGTGTGTCAAATCAGTATCTTTTTCTCTGGTGTTAAATGGTGAGATTCATGGATACTTTCAAGGCCAAAGAGGTATCAGACAGGGAGACCCTATATCCCCATTGATATTAGTTCTTGTTATGGAATATTTAACTAGGAGCCTCAAAATTGCAGCAGGACAGACTGATTTCAGATTTCACCCAAATTGCAAGAAGTAAAGCTTACAAACATCTGTTTTGCAGATGATTTGACGCTCTTCTGTAAAGCAACTCCACCAGCTGTGCACATCCTATGGGATCCTTTTAGAAAATTCTCAGAAACCATAGGATTGCACCCAAATTTGAACAAATCAAGAGTGTATGTGAAGGGAGTAGCACCAGAAAGAAGGAGTTAAATAATGGAGATAACTGGATGCCAAGAGGGTGAATTTCTATTAAGATATCTAGGGGTACCTTTTTCTCCAACAAAATGGAGCAAAGTTGACTGTCAGGAGCTGGTGGACAAAATCACAAGAAGGTTGGCTACATGGGCATCAAAGAAATTATCTTATGCAGGAAGAATGTTGCTGATCAATTCAGTGTTATTTACTCTACAAGTATACTGGTCTTCTATCTTCTTATTACCTCAAGCTGTTGTCAAATAGTGGGGAAAAAATGTAGAGATTTTCTGTGGGGATCAAATGAACAAACAAAGAAAGTAGCATTAGTTAAATGGGAGCAGGTATGTAAACCTAAAAAGTTTGGTGGATTGAATATTAAAAGCTGTAAGGAATGGAATTGGGCTTCTAATGGGTGATTGAAATATATTTAAAGCAGGCGAACTTTTGGGATTATAATGCTCCATTGGATTGTAGTTGGGTTTGGAGGAAGATAGATAGAGTTAAGAAGAAGATGAGAGCTGGCTATGATCAAAATAAATGGCAAAATTCAAAGGATGGGGTATATATTGTACAGAGTGGATATAGATGGCTTAAGGGTGACAATCTAAGACTCAGGGATCAACAGTTAGTGTGGAGCAGCATGAACATGCCAAAGCATGCATTTATAGCTTGGTTGGCAATACAAAAAAGATTGCTAACAAGAGATAGGCTGGAGAATTTTATGACAATACATGACAACCCTTGATGTTTGTGCAGCAAAGAAAAGGAGACTGCAGTCCACTTATTTTTTCACTGTGAATGGGCTAAGAATCTGTTGGATAAAGTCTTGACATGGCTGAAGGGAGATCAATGTCCATATCAGTATGGGAGATGGCAGGAATGGGTGCAATTTGCTGCTCAGAAATGGAAGACCAAATGCAATATTTTGAAGGCAGGGGTTGTGGGTCTGTTTACATGGTGTGGATGGAAAGAAACAAAAGGTGCTTTACCTAGGAAGCTAAAACATGTGAGGAAAGGTTTGAGCAGTTAAAGATTGACCTTAGTATTAGAATCTTAACTTGTGTAAAGAGAAAGATTAAATATAGAGACTTAAGATACCTAACTGAGATAGGGGTTATATAGTTTGAGAAAGTTTTGTCTGTTTTGAGGTATGATATGTAACACACAGACTGTTGTGGGTGATGAGCTAGTGATGTAAATTTGTTAGTATGGTAATAAAGATTAATCTTTACACCAAAAAAAAACATGATTTTGGTATAAGAAACCCAACATATACCGAAAAGATTCCCATTCAAATATCAGTTCTTTATACTTAGTATTTACAAACTAATGATTACATATGCATCATGCATGTAACTATTGGAACTTTTCGATTGTTTGTTAATTGTCATTGTATAGTCATGTTAGTTGGTACTTGGTATAACCCTTTTATAATCTTATACATGTTATTTTTACTATATAATGTTTAAAATGTATATGTCTACTTTTGAGACAATTGTTAAATTTAAGTTTTATGAAGAAATCTAAGGTGATGGTCACTATTTTTATTTTTATATTATAAAGATCGAGTACGTATATTTTTTTCTGAATAGAAGCCGTGCATAGCACGGAGTACATACTAGTAGATTATTATGAGCAAGCGCTCAGAGCAAGTCAAGGAAACTCCAGCAAATCTCATGATCCAAAGAAGAAGCGCTGAAATGCTTTTACCTTCTTTATCTTTGTATCTTCTATTTTTTTCAGTATTCTAGAATTTTTTTCCCCAGTATTCCAGTATTACGCTGAAACATCTTGTTGAAGCTAATCTAACTTGGCTAACTTTACTAACTTTTCAAAACTAACATATGTAATTTCGTCGCTTGTCTAACTCTTGATTTATAAAAGAGTTAAGGCCTTTGTTAGGAAATTTCAGGTTAGAAGTGTTAATGATAACAAGATAAGTTTAATGTTAGACCCCAAAATTATGTAAATTTGATCTTATTAGAATACTTGTATAGGCTTTGAAAGTTGCTAGTTTGTTTAAAGCTTTTATCTTTTGGGATTTTAGGCTAAGTATCTGAACGCCTGTGCGTTAATAGAATTCTAGGTGAGTTTATCAACCCAAGGTGAAGATCAGCGCTCAAAGTCAATAGCAAGATGAAGATCATCTAAGCGTTCAACAAGCACTTAAGATCATTTAGGAAAGAATAAGCGTTCATCTGATGTAAATCCACTTGAAATAAATTCAAAGTCAAGAAGGAGTTCAATGCAATTAGTGTTGAAGCATTAATGTCCAACGTGTATTTAATTCAAAATCATTAAATGTTGATAAGAGCATTAAATGTGATAAGGACTCCTTGACGTACAAATGGCCTTTGTGATTGGACTGTCAGATCATGCAACCTGCCACACCAACTCTTGCAGCAAAATCTTAGGAATAAAAGGACAAAAGTCGTTCCACTCGCCGCAGTGAAAGGCACCCACCTAACTTGTGTCCAACGGACACTTTCCCCAAGAATGCCTATAAATAGAACTTCAACAGAAAATCCTAAACATGAACTCATAAGATTACAAGCAAAATCTCTGTTAAAATATAGTCTTCACCTAAATTCTTAGAAAAGCAAAAAAATCTCCATAGTCAAAATTCTTCAAGTTTTTCTATACTCCTAAGAGCATCTCCAACCCATTGACATAAAAATGGTGCAACTTTTGCACCATTTTAGTGTTATACAGTAAATTTACTCCAACCCATAACTCTAATTTTAACACTAAAAAAAATATTATCTAATATATTCTTTTTTACATGTTATATTATGCTATTGTCTCTATTTCACAAATAACACCCAAACTTCAAGTTTTTTTACATATTCATCCAATTTTATTTATTTTTTGTTATTTCTTGGTATTAAATAATAAAATTCACAATTAAAATACATTTTATTATTTAATAATAATAAATAATTAAAACTTATTTTAAACCTATTTGGTATTTCATAAAATTATTTAAACAACCTTTTATGTTATTTAGTAACAGTCGAAATGATCAAAAAATAATTAAAGTATATTTTGTTATTTAATAATAAATACGTAATTATAAATTTACACAATACATTAACATCGACTTTACTATTTGATATAAAAAAAAGACATAACAAACAAACTATTTGAATAACTACTAATACTAGAACAAAATCAAAAAAGACGCAACATTATTCACTATCCCCAACATTAGAATATTGCTCCCATAAATGAAATCATATATAACTGAATAAAAAAAACATTTATAGGACATAATTATAACTTCATAAAGTTTTATTTTAAGGACTAAATTGTAAAAGAAAAATAATACAAAAATTAAAATGCAACTAAATAAAGAAAAAGAGGACTTGCACCAAATTTGGTGCAAATGTGAAGTTTTACGCCAAATATAGCGTCCAATATCACAATTGCACCAAATTTGGTGTTACAAATGATGTGGGTTGGAGTGCTAACCCACCCCATTTATACCATTTCCAACCCAAATATAGAGTGGGTTGGAGATGGTCTAAGACAGTAAAATATATCTCATGCATCTTTCCTAAGAACTCAGTCTATTATTGAGATATTCCAAAGCTTGATTTTAGCAAACAAACCTTTTTGACAACCAAAACATCCAACCTTGGAAATCTGTTTGAAAGTCAAAGTTGAAGATCTCATTATTTATAAGTGAATGAAGATATAATCGAAGGAGTTAAAGAGCTCAAATCTGTGTGATAAAGGAAGTTGAGGATGCTTCCTTCATTCTTATTCAGTGTACTATAGAAGTTAACTGTGTGAAACTTCAGGGATCCATTGGTGAATTCCTCCAAGTGAAAATCGGAGAAGAAGGACATAGTTGCGATTACATCACCTAACAAACCTTACAAATTCTTGTGTTATTTATTCATTGCTTATTGCTTTCAGCTTTTATTTATCATACATATTGAAAGCATACATTCATAACACTTGACTTGCAAACTAAGTAAAGCAACTAAAGTAAAATATGAATGCTCGCTTTCTAACTAAAAGAAGATAAAAATCATTTCTCCTATGCTAACCCTGATGTAAGCATTGAAAGAATAAACCCTATTTTGGTTAAGCATTCAAATCTCTTGTCTAAGTTAACTTCATAAAACAGTCTTCAGTAGACTCTTGTCAAGTGTCTAGCATTCTTAAGCGTTCAAAAATTATTTGAAGTACTAAAATTTTTGAAGTTCGAGAAAACTTCAGGGTCTATTCAATCCCCCCTTTTAAACCCTTTTCGTATGTCACTTGGGACCAACACTAGTATTTTTCATTTATGCTTTTGAGACCTAACAATATTTGTTTTACTATTGATATGTTAATGTTTCAAAGGTAAGCTACTTTATTTGGAAATATTATTTGCATTGTTTTTTTTTTTCTTCCCTTTTGGATATAATAATATGTAAAAGAGTGGTGTATTTTATGTTGAAAATACCAAATATGATGCACGGATATGGATACGAAGATACGGGAATGATACGATACAGATACGAAATACGAAAAACTTCAAAATTATAGGATACGATACGTTGAGAATATGAATATATATATATATATATATACATATATAATATTTTAAAAGAAATTTAGTAATATATTCATTATCATAAATAAAAATGCAATACTGACACAGGTTCATTATTTATAAGTTCAAAAAATTTCGAAGGTAATCATAATATTTCATCATTTGCGGCGGTGTAAGAATGTCATTTTATTGATACTAACATTTACCTTCTTATCCAAAATCTTTGGTAATAAAGTATAAATGATAGATTTCATGTGGAGCAAGAGAGGAAAAAATATATTAAGAAGTGAAACCGAAACGATTGTTTGCTTCTTTAAATTTTCTTATTGTTTGTTTAACCTTTTAAAGCACGGTCGAAGTCATTATTATTTTTCTATTTTAACCTATAAAGTATTATATAATATTAAAAAATACTATGTCTTATATTCAAAGCGTGTCAGATACTTCAAATTTTGTATGAGATATGACATCCGGAAGTATCGGATACGGTATCCAAAAAATTTTATTTAATGTTTGGATACGTAAAAAGGGTATCTGATACGTATCCAGGTGGTATCCGCAGAGTATCGTATCCGATACGAGTACGATACTGCACGGGTCCAATTTTAGGAGTATCCGTGCATCATGTAAAAACTGCATTGTGTGACACCGAATACGACAATACCGGTTTCAAAAGGTCCGATTTTGAAATTAGTTATCCCAAAATCACAATTATTTGTATGATAGAAATTTTACAAAATATCCACAATATTCGGACTGTGGGCACCCCACCCTAGAGGCGGGTGTGGCATGGAACAAAAAAGTAGCTTTAGAAAAATAAAAAAGATCTTCTTTTTTTTTCAGGTCACATAACATGGGTTGTTTTTATGAACTTTTTAAACAAATTAAGTAATGATACGTGATCAAATAAGGATAACAATGAAGTGGATATGAGCCAGGTATTGTTGGACTCGAGAGTCACCCTCATTTAGATTTCTTAATACCCGGACCCCCCCCCCCCCAAACTGCACCAGACACCCAGTGGGGTCGGGTCCTACCTAGCAGACTCGGTCTAACTTCTTTTTTTTCCTATCATTTTTTTGTTTGTTTATGTCATGTTCTTGCAAAACATTCAAAACATATAAAATACCGTCAAATCAATGTAAACAAATACAAGTCATTCCATACTTAAAAGTAAACAAATTCAAAACGAGTATAAATTTAAAAAAAATAAAGTCATCTGCCTAATCAATTTGCTTGAGAAATGAGAAATCAGAATGGTAGAATTGTTGCAGTGTACTGCAGTACTACTTAAAGGATCACTTTTCTCATTTATTTTATTCTTAACTAATATATATTAATTAGAATTTATTAAAATTTATAAAAACTACATAATAACTAATGTTATATAAAACTAAAATAATTATAAAACAACTGGGAGAAATCTGGGTCTGAGGCAGGTATCTCCTGGACTCGTTACTGGTCCCGGAGCCGGCCAGAGCTAGTATTTTAATTCTTGGACTTAGACCCGGTCCCATCTAATTAGACTCGGTCCCATCTAATTAGACTCATACCCGCCCCAAGTGGGGCGAGTGAGGGGTGGATACTCGCTCTATTCGGACTTATTATCATCCCTAATATCAAACTAATTGTTTCCATCGTCTTTTTATCTCGAGTGCAGTGGTAGAAGTATATATTATTTACTAAACCACATAAATCATGATTTCTGTTAGATAATATAATATCTTTTCATATCTTTTTAGTATTTATGTTAATTTAGGTTTCTTTATGTTTCCTTATATTTATCTTTTCCTTATTTATAGTTAGGGTTTCTTATTTATCAATTACATGTATCTCTATAAATATGTTACTAGTTTCCTACGGAGTTTTCATTTGATTTTGCTTCCTAGCATTCTTTTTTCGCTAATTCATTACCAATATAATTTGGAAATAATGAACTATGATTTTGTCAGGAAAAAATAAAAAGAGCACCTGAAATGCAACGGTGGACGTTAAATTATCCGCCTCTTTTGTGATGTTTAATCCTAACACGGCTGTGTAGAGAAGACATGTAAGGGACTGCCATTGATTCATAGTAGTCGAGTCCCCTATAAACATGATTTGTTTGCCCTTTAGCCTCTTCAAAAACTGTACTCCATTAAATCTGTAAAATTCTTGCATGAAACAGCCAAATAGTGCATGAAAATTCGATGAAGCCTGAATATATTTAGAAATTAAAAGGAAAATAAGTTTGAGATTTTATTTGATTTACTGCTTCACATTAACGATCGACTATCTACTGCTAGCGAAAATATTTAGCCAAAAATAAAAATAGAAAAATACAAGAAGAAAATTTCATTCAAATGAATTGATATATATATATATATATATATATATATATATATATGTTAAGTTCCACGATCAGAGTTGATGGTCATTCCTAGGCTCCTAGTTATCATTATTAAAATAAATAAGAGGAAATTGTAAAGGGTGTACCTGGGTAAGTCACAATCATTGGGTTGCCATCTATATTTAAGGTATTCTTCATCAGATCGACCATACTTTAAGCAGTCAAATTCCTTTCGAATGAATGGACATTTGGTTGAGTTGAAAAGTGGATAGCTTTCATCATAAACCCACTTTCCCACATAAGTATTGCAACCTTTTCCCTTCACAATTGAAGCTGTGCAGGGACATGCAAAAAGTACAATATATAAAGCAAAAACAAGCACAAAGCTTAATATTCCTCTCCCCATCTTAACCATATGTCACAAAACTCCTACAAACAAATGTTCAGTAATAATATAAGCTGCGATCAAGAAAGAGTCTTAATTACTAACTTGGATATTATTAAACAATATTCATATCAATCCCGAGGCATTTAATTATCTGAAATAATCAGGCTAACTTTGCTAATTTTATACATTTTTCAACATGATTAAGCTTTGACTGATAATTATATTATACGCTACGTCTTTAATGTTACATATCACCATTGTCTATATTCACATCAAATGTTTAAATACATATATTTGATGTAACCAAACCCCAATGACCGTTTTGTTTGAACATAATGTTATATCTAGATTTAATTACTAAAATCATTTTGATGATGATAAAAATCGTCAGTCAGAAATTATCACGTGAATCAACACGTGGGGTGGAGAATCTAATCCTACTCACGACAAACTACGTTGGAGGTTGATGAATGTATAGACAGCACTCACTTAAGTGAGCTGCCTACGTACCCGATGAATGGGGACCAAGTCAGCTCGTAGTTCTTTATTAGAATTACTCTCAGACTTAGCTAGTGCATTTTTCTGGAGAGTGTAGATAATGAGCCTTTACCAACTCCTCAGAGGTATTTATATAGAGCTGGTAGTGGGCTATGGGCCATGTGCAGAACTTTAGCAGCCCATCAGGCTTAGTAATATACCCTTTGTTTAGCCCTTAGATTTTTAAAATATCTTACTTAGCTTTAGGGCTTCAATAACGCAACAACCCATCATTCTCAAAGGGCTGTCAGCCCTTTGGGCTTGACTTTTGTATTAAACGTGGACTGAATTTGCGGGTGGCGCCTTGGCATAAGTCGAGGGGTAAATTAATTTTCGTAATGCCTATATGCATTTTTGGTGTACATCATAATGCCCCCCATTCCTGAGTTTACCTAATGATACAGCCGTGAGTAGAAGTAATTTTGCTTAGGCAGTGCCACTTAGCTTCACTTTGCACTGGGTAATGGGTCATTAAAGCCCTAGACGTACTTTTATTTAAGTATGGATGGGTAGGTGGATTTCACTCTAACACCCACTCACATCCTCACTTTTTAAAAATCTTCTCTTAGAAAAATTCTCTCTCTAAGAGCTCACTCCTTTAGCCAACAATGGGCAAGAGCCTAGGTGACCAAGGTAAATCTCATATTCTTTGCATTTGCTCCCCCTTCATGTGGTGTTATGGCAGAAACGCTAGAGATTGCTTGTTTTTCTACCCCCTCTTTAATTTGGTTCATGTAAAGAAAGGAGGAGGGAGGCACCTGGTGGCACCCTCGGGTGGTGACTTTGCGGTCGGGCCTCGTGGCCTAATGACCGCGAGGCTCGGGGCCTCGCGACAGCGCAGTGCCTCGTGGCGTGGTCACGAGGCATTGATCTCGGTCTCTCGAGATGTGATTCGGGGATGTAATTAGAGGTGCGACTTCAGGGTCGGTTTATCCCTCGTTAGTTTTTTGTTAAGTCTCTTCTGACGTGTAAAAGTTTGTATATGTGCTATCATTTCCAACAACATCGATTTAGGACTTGTTAATTTGAACCCCCTATTTTTCATAGGACGAGAAAGCTCTTCTTCGCCAGATAGTGAGGGTCTCGCTCTTTAGGAGGGTCTTGATTTCGACTCTTGTGGCTCCACTATCATTAAAGTCGAACTTCTAGCACTCTTCAAGGATACCACGGTGGACTTTGAGTTGCCACTACCTATAGCGGGTTGTATAATTTTTGACCCTCTCGAGGGGCATGTGATCCTATACTTAGAGTATTTTTCGTTCGGGGCTCACCCTCTTCTATCATAGGCTTTTTGGGAAAATCTTAGCCTACTATCAAATTTGTATAAGCCAATTGACCCCCAATTGTTTCAACTTCTTTGAGGGTTTTATTCGTCAGTTTACCGAGCTAAACTTCGAGATAAATTTTGATGCCTTCTAGGCTTTGTTTGGGGTCAAGATGTGCTCTACCGCGCCTTTCGTGTATTTTTTTTCCCTTTACCGACCGCTAGGTTCTTGGAGTGTAACACTAGTCCAATGGGTACTTGGAAAACGAAGTTCTTTTATATTCCTATCGACCACTTGGGCATATCAATGCCATTGCATTGGAATGGGAGTGTTGGCCCTCACAAGGTCACCCGTGCTAAAAAAAAACTTAGAGCTATCTTTAGGTTTATTCGACCATAGGTTCGATGTTAGTCGATTATATACTCATGGTATACTTATGTTTTTAAATTTCTCTTATCTCATGTTGTGGCTTTCAAGCGTGGTTTGATTTTATGCTTTTTTATACTAATGCTTGGCCTACTGTATTTTTACAGGAGCTAGAGTGAACAAGGGTGGCAAAGTGAACTTTACCGCCCCTCCGACTCCTCATGCCCCCACTTAACCCTGGTGATGGGCCCAATCCATTAGCAATCTCGCGCCTAGCACTGAAGAGCGTGACTGGGGTTGTTACATCCTTGGATTTTGCCCCATCAGACCAGGCTATGCATGCTGGACTTTGATTCCATGATGGCGGGTTTAGGCTCTAGGGATGCCCAGGGCCCTAAGTTGGGCACCCCTGCTAGCCCTCAGGGCACCGTATTGTTAGAAAGAGGAGATGGCGAGAGCGCGCTAGGGGGCTCGATCCTCTCCTCTCCTAAAGACCCCCGCCCTACGAAGATAGCCTTTCAAGGAGGGAGCAGCATTCTTGGGGGTCGTGCACCCACATATTCTTCACCTCCGCTAGCAATTCTTCTCCGAGGAACTCTAGTTCCTCCGACCTTGGCAAGGGGTTATTCAACTTTGGGGCGAGCTTGGATCCCAGCGTTAACTCTTTTAAGGATACCACTGATTCTGTAACCCCTTGGTCTTTGATGCGGGTGGCCGTGATCGACTACGACTCTACCCGTCTGTCATCTTTATCAGTGGAGCACCTTGACCAGGAAATCTCCACAGGAACCAGCTGGGTAAGTGTTTACATGTGTTATTGCCATCTTATAGAGGCTACGTGTTTAAGCACACAAGTTTTTTACACGACATTGGCTTTTTCAGTCAATCCAACTATCCCACAATCTTCAAGCTAAGTGCGAAGACGTGGATAAGAGATATGAGGAGAGTCATCAACAGAACTAGAAGCTTCTCTCGAAGTTCTTTGGAGCTAAGAATTTGGCTAACTCGTGGGAAAAGAAATATAGGGAGGTCAAGAAGAAGCTTGAGATAGAGAAGTCCAATGGTAGCTGTTTCCTTAGCTCAGATGTCGAGAAAAAGACTTTAAGCGACGCCCGAAAGTCGGTGGTGGATAAATTTCGCAAGAGCGCCGCCTTCATTGACGAGGCTTCATGACCAAGACGGTTCACAAGTACCGTAGGACTCTTCGCGAGAGAGGTCGGTACCCCGGCGATGACTTCACATGGTTGTATGAGAACGTCCCCAACACTAGTGAGGAGAAAGCCGATGCAGGGGGCGATATCTCTAGTTGAGGCGTTGGTCACCCTCATAGTTTTTTGGCCCTCTTATGCGTTTAACATTCTGGGCTTGTTTTTTTGCTTATTTGAACTATCTTTATTCTAGTTCTTGCTTTGTTATTTGTAAGACTTATTTTTTATGCGCCCGTATGTGGGTTATTTTCACCCTTGCATTGTTTCTTTTTATGCTTTGACTTATAGTCTTTTGGATTTTCCTGGATATTAACTATCTCTTTTCACCCCTTGGCAATCTTAGTGTGCCATTGGCATGATTTTATGGGTGCTAGATCATTTATTTTTCTATTTTTCCTTAGTACCTTGCGGCTTCATGAGCACTAGTTTAGGTACTTAGCTATTTTAATGCCCCGTTGGAGGGTTTTAATGACCGCTAGCGGTGAGTGTCTCTTGGGTACTTTTGCTACATTTGAGCTTTACTTAGCAGTTTTCTTTTTAAATGCTCAAAACGCCTCAAAACACCTGGCCTTAGCTTTGAAATATTAGCTATCTTTGGCCTTAACATATCGGCTCTAGCTGGTTGTTTTTGAAATATTAGTTATCTTCACTCCCTGCCCCCCTACTCCTTAATATGTGAAACATATTCAGGAGTAAGTTACAAAGTGGGGGTCTTCTTTGTGTATGATTTTGTTGATGCTCTTTTATCCTTAGGATGTGAGTGACATTCAAAAGTTTAGTGTCCCCCACGCTTTAGGATTTTTTTTGAATTTGAAGAGGCTTGAATAGCCATAGGTGCAATTTATTTGTGGCATGAGGTGAGTTATCACGCTAGCCATATTAATATGATCTCGGTCCAAGGTCCATGTGGGAGGGGGTAGTTTTTTCGAATCTCATTCCCTCTCGGTACTGCTGGAAGGATCATAAGGTGGGCTAGCCTCAACCGAGCTCTCAAGGGGTCGGGGCGCTTTTTTTGTGCCTCCTATGTTAGCCTCAAAAAGGGGGCTTTGAGTTTTTTGATAGCTTCGATCGAAAATTTTGATTCCGAGGAGCATTCTTTTGTTATTTCAATGTTGTTAAAACAACCATTCATTAAAGAATAAACATTCATGATGTATAACAAAACTAACATATACCGCATTATAAGGAGAAAGGTGTTGAAAGGCACTTAACAAATAGATAGCAAAAAATGCAAAGTATCTAACCATCAATACCAAATGTAGAGGGGGTGCACATAGGCACCTCAAAACGATAATTTAAAAGGGGTGCATGTAAGCACCTCAAAATGATAATGTATGGGAGGGGCACATAGGTTCCTCGAAACTTAAGTAGAAAGTCCCCTACTCAACGCTTGGCTCGTGGCCAACTCGAGATTGGTTTGATAATAATGTAGGAAATAAGATTGTTTTTTTTTTACTTGTTACCTGCTAAGGCATTATGAGGCCTAATACTTTGTCAAAATTGGGGGATGTTTCCCACTTTAGTGCTGGCGCGCCCATCGCCTCCCTTGGCGCCATTACGTTGGTGTCCTCCTTTTTGGCCACAGACAATGTATACTCAAAATAGGGTGGCGCACAACGGCTCTCTTGCTTTTTATGGACATTTGCTTGCTGGGATTTTGGCCAAGTATTGACTGATTGCGTCTTGCCCCGCAAGTTAGTTCCCTCCATTGTGACCAGGTTGATGGAAATTTACTTTCCCTAACCGTCGTGATCAGTGTCGCCAAGCTTTCTCTTAAGCTTCTTCAGGGCGTTAGCATAACACTCCCTTGCTATTTTGACATCACCAACAACTTGAAACAAATTTAAGCTCGGCCTCCCTAATATGACATTGTAAGTGGAGGGGGATTTAACCACCAGGAACTTAACCATCTTGGTAGAGCGGGAAGGAAATGCACCCAGAGATATGAGGAGAGACACCTCTCCCATTGCTTTCACAGTCTCTCCCGTGAATCTCGTGAGGGGGTGTTAACTGCTTGGAGCTGAGCGTTGTCCACTCCCAACTGGGCGAAGGCATTGTAGAATATTATGTCTGCTGAACTCCCACCGTCAACTAAAACCTTCTTCACCAAGAAGTTGGAGATGGTCGCCGATATTACTAAGGCATCATTAATCAAGGGGATGCCATTTTCCAAGTCTTGCACTCCAAACTCTATAGTTTGAATCTTTGGATCCACTTGATTAATTTGTCCCCTACGTGGGGAGTTGACGGTTTGCAACTCCGACGCTGCCCTTAGCGAAGCATTTCTTGAATTCACCGAGTCTCTCCCTGCTAAGCCTCCTAAAATCGACCTATGATTCTATTCATTGGGGGGTTATCCATCTCTGAGTCTGCCCTTGGGGGGTTATCTTTGCCTCTATCTCTACCCCTCGGTCCTAGGGGTGTTTGAATGGTTGATCCGGATGGGGCAACTACCTTTTGTAGGTAGCCTCTCTTAATTAGTTTCTCTATCTCCACTTGTAAGTGATGGCATTCCTCAGTCGTGTGGCCCTTGTCCCGATGAAACCGACAGTACTTCTTTGACTTAAGGCGGCTAGGGCTATCCTTCATCTTCTTAGGCCATTAGACTATGCCTTATTGCCCAGTGATGGCGAGGACTAGCTCCCTTAGAGTGTAAGAGGAGTATACTTAGCAAACCCCAAAGGAGGCATGTGCTTACTCTCCTTGAACTCCGGTGTCTTGTCATCATCTCTGGCCTTTCTTTTATCACCACCACCTTTATTCTTGATTGGCCCAATGGTCTCTTTGATTCGTATATACTTTTCAGCTCTGGCTAACAACTCCTCCATGGTTGATGGGGGCTTCCCAGTTATAGATTCCTTGAACCTACTATTGCGTAAGTTCCTCTGCATTATTCCTGATAGCAATTCATAGTTAACGTGCGGTACTTCGGACACCGTGTTGGAGAAACGATGCATGTATTCCCTCAAGCATTCACCATCTTTTTGAACCACTATGAACAAGAAAGATGTTGTCTTGGGGTACTTCTTGTTCATGAAGAAGTGATTGAGAAAGCTCTTGGTTAGCCGCTTGAAGCAAGTGATGGTACCAGCGGGCAGTCGACTGAACCAACTAAGCACCCATCCAGAGAGGGTGGTTCGAAAAATCTTGCAGTAAGCTGCATCACTGATGTCATACATGTCAGCCTTGGTGTTGAACTTTTCAACATGTTCTTGAGGGTCTCCAGCTCCCTCATACTCACTCAGATGGGGTATCTTAAGTCCTTGCGGTAAAGGCTCTGCCAAAATTGCCGGGCAGAAAAAACTTCTCTTAGAGGGTGCTACCGCTACTGGTACCAGTTGCTTGTCTTCATATCGCTCATAGTTCTCCAAACTTTTTTCATGGCGAGGTTCACGCCTTCTTTGGATCTCTTACCTTGTCAAGGTCTCTTCGGGGGTCAATGAGACTTGACCTCGACATGGCAACCTAGGAGGTGCGTAGGCCTTCTATCTCTTCCCCTTGGTAGCCTCTCAGGGGGTGAGACCATACTATTCTCTTCTTTTTCTCGTGCTTCCCCATTCACTGGAGAGTTTGATCGCCTTGATCCATCCCGCTGGGCGTCAAGGACTCTTGACCTCAGCGGAGGGATTGGCGTGGTGCCACTCAGTGGGGATGACTTTTCTCACGAGGCTCCTGATCCCTATATACTAACGGATGGAGTGGATCTTGAGGCCCTTTTTCTTGAGGTAGGGGTGCCCCTTGATGGCTTCTCACATGGGGGTCTTACCCCCTGTTAGTTGATGGAATGGGTGTTGCTCGTGAAAGGTGTGCAAGGGCATATTGCTGGACTGCACGTGCTGCTGCCCTCACTGATGCATCCTCAACGAGAGCAAGTAGTGCCTCTTGAGTGATCTCAAACACCCTAGTGGCAAGGGGTGGAATCACTGATGGCGTCACATGAGGTGTGTTCTGCTCGTTCACCGGGGGTGGTATGTCTGGACCCCTGCCATCAGCCTACTAGGTCAGGGGGTCTTGTCCGCAGCCCTGAGCGTTAGGCTGATCTTTAGGCGTTGGGTTTGGAACTTCATCAACAACTGTTGGCTGATTGTTGTTAGTTATCCTGTCACCGGTAGTACGTGCTTGGAACCTAGTTTGCATGCTCAGTAGCTGGAGCGCTGTTCCCACAGATGGCGCCAAACTGATGATGGTAAAAATCATCAGTTAGAAATTGTCACGTGAATCAACACGTGGGGTGGAGAATCCGATCCAACTCACGACAAATTAGGTTGGGGGTTGATGAATGTATAGACTGCACTTACTTTAAGTGAGTTGCATATGTACCCAATGAATGGGGATCAAGTCAGTTCGTAGTTCTTTATTGGAATTGCTCTCAGACTTAGCTACTGTATTTTTCTGGAGAGAATAGATAATGAGCATTTACTAGCTTCTCTGAGGCATTTATATGGAGCTGGTAGTGGGCTATGGGCTATTGGCTTTGGGCCATGGGCTCAACTTTAGCAGCCCATCAGGATTAGTAATATACCCTTTGTTTAGCCCTTAGATTTTTAAAATAGCTTACTTAGCTTTAGGGCCTCAATAACGTACCAACCTACCCATCATTCTCAAAGGGATATCAACCCTTCGGGCTTGACATTTGTATTAACCGCAGACTGGATCCGCGGGTGGTGCCCTGGCATAAGTTGGGGGGTAAATTAATTTCTGTAATGCCTTTAGACATTTTTGGTGTACATGACATTTGAATTTAATGGTTCATATTAGGATTTAGGAATGGTAGCATCAGGGTATGAAGAAAATAAACTGGAAAGATAAAACTAAGTGTCTAAGGTTATACAGGGATTTAACATGGTTCAGCAAATTGCCTACATCCACGAGCCAACACTATATTACATCTTTATTTCTGAGAGTGAATCAATGAATTACAAACTAAGTTGTTCTATTTATAATAATATAGCAATATAAAACCCTATCAAAGAAAGGACAATCCTATACAAGGGGAAGAGTTCTAACAATACTAAAAAACAAAAAAGGAACCCAAAAAATTACCAAGCATACCACATCTACGTAGATGTAGTCGCTGAACTCGCGAGCCCAAGTTGTGGTGCCATTTCTGGCGTTGCATTATGCCTACTTCTGCACAGATGGAGTAAAATGCACTTTGCACCCCATAAAGTAGTTTTTTTGCAATTTCCACACTGAAAAAAATAAACTAACACTTTGCACCCTCAAATCCTCAGTCAATGGCAAGTTGCATCCTCTTAGCATCTTTCAGGTAAAAATTTTTATTCCTGCAGTTGATCGAGGGCAAATACGTAATTGTATGGTTTTCCACCCTTTGAAGGTCTATTGGCCTCAAATAAAAGAATAGACTACCTTTCTTTTGGCCCAAAAAAAAGTTTATATTTATTGAGAGAACCAAGAATTTAAGAAACCTGCATGCAACAAAACAAGAAAAAGCTATTAACCATGTTCATAGGGCTATCAATAACTCAAGCTAAGCAGATTGAGTTTGCTTCTACTCACGCTCAATTTGATATTAAATGAGCATTTGTATCAAATCTTAGGGCTTGACTTGATGAGTTTCATGCCAAATCGAACCATGCTTGAATTTGGAATTTTAATGTGTTTATCTTTGTAGTACAAGGAAACAAATAACCATGGCTTGTTTTTTGTTTTAGTTTTTTTTGTTTGAACTATTCGTATTGTTTTATAATTATGAATTTTTATTTAAAAATCATGAGTGATATTAATATAATTTTACATGTTAGTCCACTATTTTTATTATTTGCTTTTGTGTGTTTGTTTATATATATATATATATATATATATATTATTTGTATGAGCTCAAGCTTACGCCGAGTAGAATAAAAACTAAATTTATGTTGAACATAAAGTATTGATAGATTTACCCATGATCAACCATGACCTTTGGCCTGAATATGGTATGAGGGTGCAACTTGCCATTGACATAAGTTTTGTTATGATATGTCTTAAAGTCCTAGGCCCTAAATTAAGTAGAAGGCCCATTATCAAATGACCAATTCTAAAAGAAGGCTAAACGCTTAGAACTGGGTTGCAGTTACACGTGTTGAGCCCATTTTGATGAAGGATTGCCAGGGGGTGCATGGGCATAAATGCATGTGCCACAGTTTCGTCACCTCAGAAGCAGACATACAGGTTGTAGAAACAGCAGCTCTACTTGAAACAATAGTACTTGCAGAACATATAAACTACCACCAAGTCTTTGTCCTTTCATGAGTACAAGGGCTCATCTCGAAACCTTTAGAATACCGTTTGAGCCAGTAAACTTACATCTAAGAGCATCAAGAGTACCCATGGATATAAGATTCTTCTTTAATCTGGAACGTGTCCCACATCTGATAAAATCTTGATTACACCATCATGCATTTTAATCCTAACTGCCCCTTTTCCAGCAACTTTGCAAGCTGCATAATTACCCATGAGAACAACTCCATTAATAGGTTCGTAAGTAAAGAATAAATCCCTTTTTGGGCACGTATGAAAGGAACAAGTTGAATCCATAATCGATTTTCCATCTGATTTTGGACCATCAGAATGACTAAAAGAACACCTCCATAGCTGTCATCCTCAGCAATACTGGCTTCTCCAGGCTTATTTTTCTTCTCGTTTTCCAATTTCTTTTAAGCTTCCAACAATCAGCTTTTACATGATTGCTCTTCCTACAGTAACACCAGTAAAGGTTTCCTTTCGATTTTGACCTATACCTAGTAAAGGTTTCCTTTCGATTTTGACCTAGACCAGTGTTAGTTGTCGTGGGAATTCTTTTCCTTCGGTCTACCCTTATCAAAGAGCCCCTAACCCAAATTTTCGGATATAGTTGATGTGATTTAGCCATCTATGGAGTACTTGCTCAACAAGGCTTCTTGAATATCCTTCAACTTGATTGAATCTCTACCATACACAATAGTATCCAGAAAATTGGAATAAACGGAGATGAACGAACAAAAAAAAAAAAAACATAGCCAAATCCACATCTTCATACTTCACCTCAAGGTTTTCCAGTTCTGTAACGATAGTCTGAAACATATTGATATGAGCCTGTATCGATGTCCCTCCGTTCAACTTCCAGGTAATAATTGCTGCTTCAAACGCAATTTATTGGTGAGATTCTTCTTCATACAAATATCCTCCAATCGACGCCATAAACAGGCAACGTCATCTACGTTTAGTGCATC
Source organism: Buddleja alternifolia (assembly GCA_019426215.1). NCBI lineage: Eukaryota > Viridiplantae > Streptophyta > Magnoliopsida > Lamiales > Scrophulariaceae > Buddleja > Buddleja alternifolia. Next base: position 43,277,707 of record CM033390.1, on the reverse strand, counting down.
CTGTAGAATTTTGCTTGACAGATGAAACTGAATCTGTGAGACATCTTTCCTATTCATCTTCTTTTTTTGTTCATCTTTCATATCTGCAGACATCTTATCTTTTCCCAATAGAGCTTCCTCTAAATCTATCTGTGTCAGAATCGCTATCATCCTCGCCTTCCATAACAGAAAATGGGTTTTGCGATCAAGCTTCTCGATTCCGTGTTTGACTGAAGCCATCACAGGAAATAATCAAAATTGCAGAATAACGATTATAATCAGGCTCTAGATACCAGATAATTTGTTCATCTATTTACTCCTTTATGTGGATGATATGCTCATTGCTGCAAAGAGCATAATCGAGATTAATAAGTTGAAGACTCGATTGTTTTTATTCGGTAATATTTAATGCTTGGATTTCGAGTCAATTACTTTGAAAATGATAATATATGTGTATTAATATCAAACTATGTTGGAGTTTGACTTGTACTCAACTCGTTCAAACTCAACTTGTTTAACAATCAAATCAAATTTAAATATAATTTTAAACGGGAAATGATATTGGCACTCCATAAGTTACTATAGGAGCTCCAACTTCAATTTTTATATTAAAATATGACAACAATACCCGTAGCGTATAAAAATATTATAAACTTCAAAATTAAATTCCAAAACTATCTTTATGCAATCAAAACAATCTATTATATTATCATCACTATTTTATTACACATCAAACAATAAGTACATAGATTTGAAAATTGAACAATTTTTCACATGATTATGGAATCATATAACATAAGTCCGTCAATGAAAAATTTGAACGTCATCCACAATATAACATACATAGATAGTCAACTAAAAAATAACAAAACATCGAACTTCAAATGAAAATCACCTCATTTTGATGGTATATTAGCATCAATCCATCAATTTTATGTAATTTATTATAATGGTCAATCATGATTTAGCATAAATTAATGATTAAGTAAGTTTAATCCCTACACAAAGTTAGACTACGACGACGATGATGATGATAATACTAATAATAATAATGTTGATGATGATGATGATAATAATAATAATAATAATAATAATAATAGTGATGATGATGTTAGAAGTAGGTAGTAATTTCTTAAGTTGTATACAAGAGATAAAGTATATAAATATATATTTTATATTTGAATGCTCAAAATAATAGTAATACAAGAATTATTCTTTATGCATTGCTTTTATGTTCTTAAATTGATAATTTTCTGCTTGCATACATTTATATGTATCGTCCAATTACACATTCATAAAGTAATTATTTGAAAAAATTAAGAAATATGAAATTATTGAATTGATTATTAAAAGACATATTTATCTTGTAGATTTTTAGCAATTGACTTCTTTTTTTGACAATGGACACTAATGTCATTTTCCTAGACTGAGAAAAAACAGTGGAGCTCCTATAGTAATTTGTGGAACTCCAATATCATTTTCCTTTTAAACTCGATAAAAGAGTATGTAACTTTTAATTTGGGAAAGTACTTGAATTCACCTTCCAATTGGGGGGAGGCATAATTGTTGCTCCATTCCCTTACGATGTGGCAATCCTACGTATGTGTCAAGTCACTAACGACTTTTTACATCATGGTTCTGGTTCCCTTTTAACGTTCGTATTCTTTTATGAAAGATGCATTATAGTATACTTTTAAGGTACTTTTTTGATCGTTTAGAGATTCTCTAATTGCCAGCTTGAATGTTAAACAATCCCATCAATGCCAAGCAATTTAAGGCCAAGTTTGCTATTTGTTTACATCATGAACATTATAAAGCTTTGACACTAAAATATTAATTACCGTTCATCTTGTGAACCACCATTCGCATCAAATGTTTAGAACTGATTATTAGTACAGAGTATATGCTAGTTGGAAATGAAAGGATTTATTGGTGGAATGGAGATAAAAGTTACTGGTAATCACATAATATTTCTATATGCTTGGGTTAAAGAATTAATTTAATAAAAAAATTGATCGTTCAATCATTTATATGTTTGGTATATATAGTAATGACTGATTTGGATTGACTGAAATACATATTATATAAAGAAAAAATTGTTTCAAAATATGAAAATAAAATGCAACTTATTAACTACCTATATATTTATTTAAATATGTAACATATATTTATTTGAAAAAATAAATTCAGATGTATCTCTCTCTCTCTCTCTCTCTCTCTATATATATAACATATATTTACTTTGCATACAAATATATTTTTTATTGAAATAAAATTTAAACTCCGCTGAAATTTACTAATATATAAAAAAGTGCAAAACTCATGGAGTTTAGGTGGTTAAGTGTCAAAATAGAAATAAAATCTCCAGAAAGTGTGAAATTGCAAATTACCCCTAAAAATATGATTATTGAATTACTTTATTAAGATAAACATTCAAATATACACGACCATGATGGCGGAAGTATTTAATCTGTTTCATTTCCTTTTTCTTATTTGGCGAGCAATTAAATATAGATGTATATGGTAGACATTAGGGGGTTCGTAGTGCGATTTTAACTTTTTTCTTTTTTCGGCTGTTTTGAAATCGAATTGTCAGTGCGGTTTTTTGACGGAGAAATCTCAAATTGTTATTTTGAAAATAAAACCAAGGATGCTGTTTTGGGCGATTTTCGGTTTTTAAATAGCAATAAAAACAAGTCAAACAAAAATAAAATACCCATAAAGATATTAGTCAAAAAATAGTAATTTTTATTTAAATCATTAACCTAAACATGACCGTGGGATTTGACAAAGATAAAAGTTAGCACAAAAACATGAATGCAAACAAAAATAGATGACATAATCAAAAAATTCATTAAAAAAAGAAAAAAATTGTGTAAAGTTTAGGCTTACAAAAATAAAGTATAAAATTGTATGAGAAAAATTGCCTACAAACCAAAACAAAAACTTTAAAAAAGTTGTGGGATTTTTGCTTTTTTGGTACCATACTGCCTGACCCTTTGCACTTTTGGTAGCATGGCTTCCAAAAAATGCAAATTTGATAACATACTACCATTTTTTAGTGCAAAAAAGGTACTAATGTTAGAAAATAGACGGCAAAAGCCAGGTGCTCCTCACGTGGCCGTCAAGTTTACGTTTTGGGGGGAATTTTGGAGCATGAGAGTCGCGCTTCAACCTTTGGCTAAAATGTCCAAACAAAAAACGGCCTCTCACATTTAATTCAACTGGGTGAGTGCAAAAAATAAAAAAATCCTCAAAAATTCCCTTTCCAAAACTCTTATCCCCAAAACCATTCCACCCATTGTTCTTTGATTTACCCTCCACTTCAAGAATCGACATTAAGCATTTACAAGAGCAGTGATTTGGCAACAAAAATGCTGAGACCCACTAAGTTTAATCACGTTAAGGCCCCTGTAAATGGTGAGATTTGAACTTTTTTGTGGATTTTTTTTTTTGTACTGTTTAAGGTTCTTTATTCATGCGATTTGTGTCTTTTGGTGTTAGTGTTAAATTCAATGAGTTATTTATGGTTTCAGAAGCACTTGTTTTTACTTTGACAGACAAAAAATTGACATGGGGACCCTCTTGTTGTGAATAAACATTTCAAAAAATGTTGTTTATGTGGTCTCTGTGGTATTTTATGTTTTGTTTCTGTAGTGGGTAGAGAATCTATGACAATGTGGTGTTGGAGGTTGAGGCTTTTAATATTTGTCTTGTTCTAGGTAGGTAAATAGTTAATTAGTTTTAATTCCTCATTATACCTTATATTATATGTGAAATCATCATGGCAATGTGGGGTTGTATTTTAATTTTGGGTTTTGGATAATGCTTGTTGTTTCATAATGTAATTGTTCAACTGTATTATGACATTTGTTTTTTTTGTTTGGTTTTCTATTTCTTCAGGCCCTAATCCACGTATTATGACCTTTAGGATACATCATGGAGGTACATTTGCTACTGGACCTCCCGCATAATATATAGGGGGTAATGTGAGTGTTTTGATTATGTGCATCTTAGATGGGTTAATATGTCTTACTTATATAAGATGTGTGAAGAATTGGGTTATTTGGGGTTCAAAAGGTTATATAGAGTTGATGTATTTAAAAAATTTAGGATGGTAATTTTGGAAACTGATCTTTATCAATTAGTTGATGGGAAAGGGGATGAACTTATCTTATTTCTAAATATTGATGAAACATTGAACATTGAAGCAATGTCAAAAGGCTTGAACACACCTCAAACTGTGAATGATCAGGGTAAAGGTAAAGTTGGGGTTGTTAATAATAAGAAGAAAGGTTTGGTTATTAATGAAAAGAGGAATGGTAAGGGTGTGGTTATTAATGAACAGGGAAATGGGAAGGGTGTGGTTGTTACTGATAAGGGGAAGGGCAAGGTCACTGAGAAGCGTAAAGCCACTGATAAAGGTAAGAAGAATGTTGGGGCTAATATGGATTGGGATGTCAACGGATCCGGGTTGGACGCGGAACTGCCACGGAATTGCCTCGACGGTTCCGGTTGCACCAGCTCTAACCGGTTCCTGTTCCAACTTATCGGGTTCTTAGCGGTTCCGGGTCGATTTTTTTTTTTTAAAATACAAATTAAAACTTGAATTCTTCCACTTATTATTAAAGATAGTTTGATTCGAGTAACTAATTGTATGAAATACAATTGCAAATTAACTTCATCAAATTACTGTAGAAACTAAATTAGTTCCAAGAAATGACATTTATTTAACTTTGACCATGTATTTAACTTTGTTAGTGCATTATAAATGCAAAAATGTAAACAAATAAGTTTTTCATTTATGTTGGGATAATGACACTTATGATCAACAATGTATAAATTTGTGTCAGAGTAGTCTCTCATGTTCAAATATTGACTTTAGCATCCGTAATGTCCAAATTTTATTCTACTTAAGTCCTTTTTTCATTAATTATATGTTTTATTTTTAATTTCCGTGAATGAAGCTAATCATATTTCTAGCTTGGTAATAATAGTAAAATATACATATGGAGAACGTATAGAAGAAAAAGTAGTGAAAAAGAAGAAAAACTATTAAAAAAAAAAGAAAAAAAGGCAAAACTCTAGCACAAAAAAAAAAGGTCTCGCGGTTCCGGTTCCAAATTCGCGAGTACTTGTGAGTCTCACGGTTCCGGTTCTCGCGGGTACCCGCAAGCGGTAGTGTAAAAACAATACTCGCGGACACCTGCGGGTCTAGCGGTTCCGGGTCCTGGCAGTTCTAGGTCCTTCATTATGTGGTTCCGGGTCCCAAAAACTTATGCGGTTCTAGTTTTGGATCCTCAAGAACCGCACGGAACCAGCCCGTTGCCATCCCTAAATATGGATAAGGGTAAGGTTATTGAAATCAGTGATGATGACATTGATGAGTGGATTGATACTTTTGATGGATTTTAGGGGTTCAATGATGATATAAATGGTGACTTTGAGTTTCAAGGGTTAACTGAGAGGCAGAATGAACCTACTGAAAATGTAATTGAGGAGATCAGTGAAGAGGAACATGGTGGGGTTGAGAATGCTAATGGGAGTGAGAATATAGATGATGAAAGTGAGTTTTTTTGCAGTGATTCCAATATAGATGAGGATGATAGTGAGGGGAATGGAAATGATGACAACATGTTTGAAGAAAACATTGACAAAGAAGTAGAATAGACTAGACTAAGTCATATGAACCAGGATGTGGAAGAGAACATTGACAGTGTTTCAAGTCATTCTTCTTCTGATGAAGATGACATTTTTAGGTCTACTAGAGATAAGTCTGACAGTGATGTAGGGTCACATGCTGAGAATATAGAAAGAACATTCCCTTAATTCAACCCAAAGGACAAATTTGATCCCCCTTTCAGCATTGTTTGATATTTAGTACTAAGAAGGAATTTAGAGAAGCTGTCCATTCTCATGAAATTAGAACAGGAAAAAATTTGAAAATAATCAGTAATGATCAAAGAAGGGTATATGCTAAATATGGGTGATGGCTGTAATTGGCACCTCAATGCATTGAAGGTGAAAAAAGATGCCTCTTTTCAGATTAGGGCATATAACCCTAAGCACAAGTGGGGGGGGGGGGGGAGTTTTCATTGCAAAAATGTCAACTCCAGGTGGCTTTCAAAGAAGTTTGTTGATCATTTCAGGTCTGACCCTAAAAGAAACATTAAAGGATTCAGATAGGATGTCATGAGAGAGATAAGGGTGAATGTGTCACCATATCAGGCATATAGGGCAAAAAGAAAGGCATTAGAAGACATTGAAGGGAAGTTTGATGACCAGTATGCCAAGTTATGAGATTATGCACAAGCATTAAGGGCCAAAAATTCTGGATCTACAGTGATCCTGGCTTTGAGTGACGAGGCAGAGAAAGGTTCTAGTGCACAGAGAAAGTTCCACAAGTTATATGTTTGTTTTTATGCATTGAAACAAGATTTCCTTGCCAGCTACAGACCCATAATTGGTGTATATGGATGCCATCTAAAGGGTCCACATTCTGGGGTACTGGTCACAGCTGTATCAGTTGACCCAAACAACAATTTATACCTATTGGCATATGCAGTTGTGGGTGGTAAGACCAAAGAGGCATGGGAATGGTTTTTGATGTTGCTCAGAGAGGACCTCCAAATAGAGAGAGATGTGTTCACATTCATTTCAGACAAACAAAAAGGGTTGGTGCTTACACTTGAGAAGGTCTTGCCAGGTTCTGGCAAGAGGTTTTGTATCAGACACCTCCATGGGAATATGAGAACTGCAAGATTCAAAGGATTGGCTATTAAGATGGTTTATGCTATAATTTACTTCAATAAAAGTTTATGTTCACCTTTTTTAAATTCATTGTCCTAACTGTATGACTTCTTTTATGGCATAGGGAAAGAAAAGAACAAAGTTCACAAGCTAAAGGCTCCAGTAGTCTTATGGCACACAATTTGCCACCATCCTGTTATCCCATTGCAGCACCACATATGGAGCCAAGAGTCAAAATCAGAGCACCTCCTCTTATGGCTTTCCATGAACATCAGTTTGTTTCAGCACCCAAGACAGGAGGAAATGGTGGTGGTGCATCTTCTTCATCATTTGTCCCAGTCATCATGAAAGATAGTAAGAAATTTGTCACGATGATAAACTTGAATGATGTAGTTGCAGCCACACAGAAAAAGAAGGGATCAAAGAAAGATGGTGGTAAAAAGGCCAAAGATTGATATGAATTTTTTTGTGAAGATTGGCTTTGTTTTGTGGATCAATTGAATGTCATTTATTTGTGAAGATAGATATATTTTGGTGGATTGGTTGGGGTTACTGAATAACATCTTTTTGTATATGATTACTGGAATATTAAACTTTGTGGGTGATTATTTTGGTTGAGCCATTAAATGGCAATTATGGAATGCAATTCATGTTTCTTTAAGTCATTCCTTTCTTGTTTTAGTTTCAAAGTTAAGTCTAGTATTTTATAATGTCTTGTTTTGTTTTAATCACACTTTGTTTCACAGTTGACTAGTTGGCTGGAAAACAACAATTAAGTGCCTGAATTGCACCAAAAAAGTGGAGTGAATTGGATAGCATAATTATCAATTACAAAAGGGGGTACATACCAATTACAATACAATCACCATTACCAATTACAATTACAAATTACAACATATAACTAAACACTGCCCTACACTTCTTAACACAACAAAAAACACAAAACATAGCCCCCTTCACTTCTTAACACAACAGAAAAACTCAAAACAAAGCACAATATAGAAGACTTAAAGCCAATTTTTTAGCATCACAAAGGTCCAAGTGATGATCAATAACATCAAATGCATGTTTTTCTTCTGGCCCAACCTTTTAATTTACTCATCCTTCTTCTTCAATTTGAATTCTTTCTTTCGAAGAGTAACAATTCCCTCCTCCAATTTGTTGATTTTTGCCAAATCACCTTCCAATTGGTTGATTTTTGCCAATAATCCAGGAATTATAACTTTGGATCGTGCACACATGGGATCATCTTGTTGTGAATCGAACCAGCGAATAATTTTTTTTTTTCTCTGATTCACAACTCCCGGATTCAATTCATGTTTTGATAATTTTATATTCACAAAAAAATCAAAAATAAAAATAAAATGTAATCCAATTACCTTTTCGATGAATTTCTAAAGCCAAGCTTTTGAGAAGCAACAGATCGTTCCTACCTTTAGATAATCAAGCGAAAAATGATCTTCAATTCTTGAAACTCGATCTCCTCTACCTCATATAGGATTGGATGAATTAGGGCTTATATGGAGGGAGAAAGGATTTTAATGTTTTACTCTTTTTCACTCTCTAAGATGAAAAATCACATAAAGTTATCTTTTTTTTTTAGTTAAACATTTTTTGTTTAAATAAAAAGCTACTCCTTGAATAAGGAGGGGGGGGGGGGCAACTAACCTAGGGGATGGGTTTACTGGGCTTTATCCAATTCCAAGCCCAGTGTTAAGTATTTAAATAATATTCCCAATCCAATCCAATTGGAAATTAATTAAATACTATGCTCATTTTATTAATAATACTTTATTAATTCTAAAGTAATAATAATATTAATATTGATTGAATAAAATTATTTAATTATAATAATTAAATATATTTATTATAATCAATACACATGCCTTTGACAATTTCCACTCTAAATGAAATTATCAAAATACCCTTCATAAAGTAAAACTCTTTTATTTTATCATCTTTACATAGCACGACTCTCTAGGCTCGTCTTGATTGGCATTGGGAGGCTTCCAAGGGTATAGTTATGACCAAGCCATTCCCGTGAAGCTATACCGAAACCCAATCAAGTACGAGATGAATGTTTCATCACGAACCTTTATGTTATAATTACAATATGAGTACAAACTCTTCCTTGACGCAACCCGATCAAGTAAGAGTCATGGAACGTCAACCTCAAATAACTTGATACTGTACTATAATCATAATGATGTGAAATTACCAAACTGCCCTTTATATCCAATACAAGTTAGTCATTAATGCTTTGGCCAAAGACTTTAATTTCACAACACCTATGACGTACATGTTGCTTTTCGTTTACTTTCGAGACAGTGAATTCTTTATCGACAGTCCACTTTCCAATGTCAAACGCACCAATTGAACCGTACTTCAAGGTCGACCCAACCAACGAGTGATTGGGCCTAACTACTCTAATAACTTATTCAATGGTACGAGCATAATGTAGAGGACTCTTCAGGTCTAAAGTTTACTCATACTGTCATAACCGGTAATCCTTATCATTAACTGTCACCGAGTAAAAACCCATGTGATAGGATTACAATGAGTCGTGTTCAAATATGTCAACTCCGTTAATCATATTCATGACACCAGCTCCCACTATCCAATCAGTGTAAGGCTTTCCTTGTCAAAGCAAGTGTCATACGAGTTGAACCTAAACGCCCAATTTAGATTCTTTAACTTCTGAACCATGTTTATAAGATCAAGCACTTAACTCCACCAGTGCTCCTACTTATCAAATAAGTAGTGGTGAGTACACCTTGATCTTAAGGACCTATTTGTTCAATACATTCAATGGCACAATTGGATTTATAAGAACAAACTCAATGCCTTTTATTAATCATTAATAATGTTCATACAATATAAATAAAATGGCCTCTTAAACCTAGTTTCTCAATAGCATAGAGGGCATAACACCTAATACATCTTTCCAATCAAAGCAGAAACATTTTCCTATCTCACATGCATAGAATCATCTACCTGGATTTTTCTTTGTCCAAGAAGTCCTAATTACAGCAGCTTTCTTGTAGTCGCATTCGTGTTTCGAACCTTTCGAACTTGTTGTTGATGAAGATGAAGCAGACATTATTGGTTGGGAATATTTGTGGGTTCGACGATTTTTTGCTAAGAATTTATTTCCCATTTGGGGTTTGGACGATTTGTGAAGAGAAGAAATGGAGGTGGGGGCTCAATTTAGGGCTAATGTAATAGAAAGGGTTAATTTTCCTTCCAAAATCACAAACAACTGGCAAAATCCCCCCAGAATGTGAACTTAACGGCCATGTGAGGAGCACGTGGCTTTTGCCATCTATTTTCTAATGTTGGTGCCTTTTTTGCACTAAAAAACTGTAGTATGGTATCAAATTTTCATTTTTCGGAAACTATGGTACCAAAAATGCAAAAGGTCAGGTAGTATGGTACCCAAAAAGCAAAAATCGCAAAAGTGGTCTATAAATAGTCAAATCATAGTTTAATCGCCTACAAAGCTACAACAAACTTCAAAAAGTTAAATTATTTGGTACTTTAACATAAATTAACAAGTAAAACAACTTTCAATTAATAAGAAACAAGTTTTAAAAATATATAATAATGACGGTTCGGTTTGGGGTGGTTTCGTTCAAAACCGCCACCAAACCGATTTTCCTGTGCGGTCTCTATTGTCCACTAAGGAAACGATTTCTATATGTATCGGATCAACTCGACTTTCACACTTCTAATCAAATGCAACAGGCCACACTATAATGTCAGGAAAGTCAAACATCTAAATCGCGGTTTGTATAATAATTTGACAAAAATTGTTTGGTGCAATTTGGTTTGATTTGAGCAGTTTTACAAAATTATTGTCCAACCCTAATATACGTAAAGCATATGTACAATATATAGAAAATGGAAAATATCATTTTTGTACCATAAGTGACCACATGCCACTTTTGATACCAAACATTTTCAAAATCTTACTTTTGGCACAAAATCTATTAATCTGTATCATTTTTGGTACCGTCTTTATCTAATTCACAGAAAAAGATATGTGGCATGCACGCGATAGTTAAGTTTGCACGTTATGTGCACGTCTCTATGAAGGATAACCCTTAGAATTAAAACTCAATCAGACTGAAATTTCTTAAATTCCTTCAACCTCCTTTTCATATTTCTCCCAGGATTCTCCCAACATTCTTCCAAATACAACATAATCAAACCATAAATTCATCAAAAAACACGAAAAAATAAACAAAGGAAGTGGAAGCGCAAGGAAGAATGAGTCTACGCGAACAAAAATCTTCTTAATGGGTTCTCATGCATTTTTTGAAGTCCACAAAAATGTTTACTTCCCACAAAAGCACTTCATTTCTCCATTTTGTTGACTTGCTCTATTGGAGGATGAATAAGGAGACATTTGTATTCCAAGAATTGAAGAATGAGAGCCTCTTTGACCAAGAATTGAAAATTAGAAGAAAATCTCAAAATCTCTTCCCTCCCTAAATTTTAATATTTGTTCAAAGTTTTTGCCCATTTATTTCCCTCCCCAGTGGGAAGTTAACGACCATGTGATGTCATGTGGCTTCTTCCTTCAATTAGATAATGGTGGGACAAAGTTTATGCTAAAAGTGAGATTTTTAAAATATTAGGTATCAAAAATATACATGTGATCACTTATGGTACAAAAAATCAGATTTTTCTTATAGTAAATACACAATACATAACTAGTGTGAATACATGCTCACTCATCTGTATTTCTATTGATGGTTTACAGGTCGATTTTTCTATAAAAGACTTTGATACACACACACACTATTGTAGAATTGGAAAACACCCTATACAAACTGTTTTGAACTGTCAAACGGTTTTAGTGAAACCATAATAATTTTATTTTATGAATTATGTACAATGCACGATATGATTGACATAATGAAACCTCAATAATATTGGAGAAGTGACTTAAGGATAGTCACATGGTCTATAACACCCACTACATTAAAGTTTTTATATTTTTTGTAAATTTTATATGCCATCTCTTTTTTTTTTCTTTTTTCTTTTCTCACCTTATATTTAAACTCAATTCACTTATCTAAAAATCATCTTATCAGTTTTATTTTACACATATATTGAGTGTGCGTTATCGACTAGTATATATTAAAGAAACAAGAGCCCAATAACATTGTGATAAGCTATAAAGCACGGACACTAAAAAAATCACCACGTATCGTGTCGGACACTTGCCGTACATGTATCGGACATGACACTCCTCCGACACTTGTCCGGCATGGAAAAACTGTACCTTAAAAAAAATTAAAAAAAAATAAATCCGACATTGTGTCGTACACACCCTCTCCTGTCTAATACGCATGAGGCCACGTTGAGACTTTTCGATAGAGTAGATGCCCGACGCACCAATTTATTTGGGCGCCAATCTTGTATTAGAAAGACTCTATCGACAATATTTTCCTTATAAATAAAGTCGATTATTATATGGCATTCTTTATTCTTGTACTTATATCTTGCATATGTTAGAATAAAGTCCTTTAGGATCACACATGGATATGGAACGTCATCGCGCATCAAGAATGGCGATGATGGAATACGTCTCAAAGACTGTGATCCTTAAACTATGTACCAAGTCATGAATGGGTTTGTCAATATGAGGGATATTGAAAAACCCTAAAGACTTGCTTGTACAATACATACTCTAGGAGAGTGTACCTCGTTCCATAGGTACTCGCACAGTGAAAGCCAGTGTATGTATGAGGGTTCCTATTTGAAATAGGTAAACTGAACAACCCCATGGAAGTTCCTTAAAAGGAGTCTCAGTCGAATCTGGAACTTCCTATGATCACGTAGTATAAGAGTAATCCTCATGGACCTGAGATTTCATAGGATATCTTTTATATGATCCATCACACTTTGCCTTGCTTCATGATCTATTAAGATCGCTACATGGGATATTTTGGGTGTGATTTGATCATATATGGAGATACATGAGAATTAAGAAGGGATCCATCTTTGACTGGAAAAGTCAGTGCATCTTCTATGTTTACAGTAAGTAAGTTGACTAAGGAACTCTTCGGCCAAAGTAAGACTTCTAAAGAGGCGTAGGGTATCCTCGTTTAGAAGGTCAAAATCAACTCTATTGTAAAGGGGAAACATAGTTATTGAGTTATTAGGGTTTCGACTAAACCTATACCCCAAACTCAATCGGGAGATCATGATGGAAGGATCTTACATATACGGGAATCGTTATTGTGAAAAGCGTATCTTTACTTATCGATTATGTCTAGGTCTTCGTGACCCGTTGCTAAATAGTAACCATGATTTGTAGGTCTCTTGAATTAGTATGGTGGTTAATTCAAGACTTGATTAAATTAAGTTATATTTAATCTAGGATTTCCATTTTTGGAAAGACAATAGCAATTTGGGAAAGGGTATCTATTACTAGTATATAAACGAGCCTAAGGGGTCACACACAAATTTTGTAGAGTTTTTGCTTTAAGAATGAGTTAATCAATTTGACGAAATTGAAAACATTGGGAATGTAAAGTACTTTCCTAATTAGGAATTTAAATTAATTAGTAGAGACTAGTTAATAAAGATTATTTAATTAATCTTGTTAAATTAATTAATCAATGAACTTTGTATTGTCCAAGACTCAAGTTAAATAAATGATATGGATATTTGGTGGGAATAAATAAAGTGGGACTTTATTTGTTGGAATTAATTAAAAGGATTGGATTCTTTGTAAGTAATTAATTGGAGTCGATGATTAAATCAAGAGATTAAAACTTAGACTCCAAGACAAGGGAAGAGGCGTGTGGTAGGTGTTGGAAGGGAAGAAATTCTTTCTTTCCTCAACTTCTTGATCAAAGGTAAATCGTTGGATGGTTTATGTGATTAAGGAAAGATGAGTTACTTGGTAACTAATTCTATTCCTTAAAGGATTATGTGTATAATAGATATACATACATATATATATATATATATATAATAATAATGTTATATATATATAATATATAAATACACGCTAGGCGTGTCTAATGTGTGTGTATATATATATATATATATTATTTATTATATATTATGGAAGAATCCTAGATAAGGAAATAACTATATTTTGGAGATTAAGTAATTTTCTTATATCAAACTCTATTAGGGTTTGGATTCTACCTCTATATATATGTGATCAAGTAAGAGAAAAATACACTTGTTATTTTTCTTAGAAAAATCGGCCATCACACAAGAAAAGAAGAGAAAATTTTCGTTCCACTCACTCTCACCTTAGCCGCCCCTAGCCAAACATTCAAAGTGTCATTTTGCTCATGTGTTGAGCTTAATTACTCACTAAATATATTCCTCACCTTTTCACATAAGCCTAGAATTAACTTCTAAATTCGTTCTATTGGCTAGCACCGGAAATAAGACTATTGAAGATTCAAGGAGGTGTGGACTATTTTTAGAGGCGTGGCAATTGAAGCGCTACAACCGGATAAACAAAAGGGCGATTTTTGTGAGCAAACTATTATGGTTTTTGGAAGCTCGTAGCGGGTTGATAAAGATCCAACCGAAACTAAAATTCCCTGTTCGTAATTTTATGTTTTGTCTTTTATTTTTAGACGAATTAATCGTGTCGATTGAATCAGTGCTAGGGTGTTTTATATTTATGCTATGTTTAGTGTAAAATTTTAATTTTTCTCTGAATTAGTCACCCCGGGAATCACCCAACCCAACAATTTTGTGAGAGACTAAGAAATATGTGGGACAAATTATGAATTAGCAAAATTAAAATTTCTAATGTCATATTTAGCATAAGAGAATACGTTCATGCATTATTTATATGGCCTTTGATAGCTATTTCACTTATTTGCGGTGAAAATTTGAATAATGAAGTATTTGTTTTTGTTTCTGTCATGTATTAAACTGAAAATATGCATGTTTATTTTATGTTTAGCTTATGATTATATTTTTATTTTGCATTTGTTATTGGCTTATGTTGATAACCTTTAGATATGTAGAGCTCCGCAAGTACAATTCAAATTTTATAATGAATAATCATTCTCACAGTTTATTTCTCTACTGAAATCAAAAGTCTAATTTAAATAGGAGGTTGATAAAGGCACTCCATATTTTGTTAAAGGCACTCCACATCAATTTTAAATTAACAAAGTTGACTCTAATGCCCCTCAATATATCATATAAAATTTAATTAACATTAAAAGGTGAACTGAATAATCCTCTCTAAATAAACTTTGAAAAATTCTTTTGTGTAAAAATAATACCAAATAAAATTGCATATTTTCTCAAACATCTTTTTGAAAATAAAAATATCTACTTTTCATCAATGTAATAAGACTAATTATATTGCCATGGATATTCAAACCCAGATATAACTTTATCGAACTCGTTATATGATATGTGTTGCTCATTTGCTCCACAGTAAATATTATATATATATTTTTTGAATATTGAAAATTAATATAACATCAAAAGCCTAAAAATACCAAAAAAGTAAAAATAATCGTCATATCATATTACACTGAGTTAGTATTGGTGAACTCAATATGTCCACCTAGAATAATAGCTAAGTTTATTTTTTGTTGAATTTAATGAAAAATAATTATCAATTTTATCCAAAATAAAATAACACTTATCCTAATTTGGTTCTAAATAAATAAGTAAAAGTTTTAGTCATATCTAAGAACTTTTTTTACTTATTTTTACGGTAGTTATTCGTTACTTTTAAATTTTAATATTATGACTACAATATTGAATACTTATTCTAGATTTACTTAGAAAAGTGGTATAAAACTAATTTGTCAAAGAAAATGATAAGAATTACTTTAATAGACTAAAGTGCATTTTTGTTATATGGTGAAATTTAAATAAAAGTGGAGTGTCTCTAACAAAATGTGGAATGTCTTTATCAATTCCCTTTAAATAATATAGTTTAATAAATAAACAACACACACACACACACACATATATATATATATATATATGTTGGATAGGGTGTCAGAGCGGTGTTGTGTCCTATATTTTCAGAGAATTGTCGGTGTCATGTCGTGTCCCTGCATCATAGGTGATAAATGAGAAAATTAAATATATGAAAAAGAATATCCAAGTTATTTTCTAACAGCTTACCACCATCCAAACACCAATTCAAAACATTTGTAACATTTCAGCATAATATTTTTTGTAACACGCATAGATGTGTGACAAATATATACATACATGTGTGGTTGGGATGTGAAGAAAGAAACACTTGCCTTGTGTAAAAAACTGCAAATTCTTTTTCCATATACAAATCACTCATGGATACACTTGTCAAACATCTATATATATTACATGAATTATTACGTGAGAATGTTACAAAAATTTTGAACTGGCCATACACATTACATTACATCATCATTAATTATTTACTATTAAATATTGCCCTTCCAACTCCAATACCATTTATCTCTCTCGATCTTTCTCATAAAAGAATTTCTCAAAAACATCAACTTGGTCCATTTCGTTTCGGCCTAAGGATTTTTTTTTTTATTGGATTTAAAAATAATTTCCGTTATGGCGTCCTGAATTTGAGCTAAAATACAGATAAGGTCAGGGTTTCAAACTATTTAAGCTGGGCCCGCTTTCGATAAAGTATGGACTCATTTGGGTTATTTATGGGCCCATATAAAAATTCAAAGTTAGAAAATCTTTACCCTTTTTATTTCGGCGAACTTGTGGTCCCACAAAAGTTCTGATCACAAGCTCTTCAAAGTTCAAGCTACAACGGAGTTAATCACATTACTCCCTCTCTATCTATCTGTGTTTATACGTATAGATTGCTGAGACAGATTTAAATTTTTACTTCTATATGTATTGTTTGACAGCTAGTAACTCATTGTTTAAATGGCGGTTTTGATTTTGAAGTTCCAAATTGCATACGTGTGTATATATCTTTTCGTGAGAATCAAAATGCACTTCGTATAGTATATAGTCATGAATCAAAGCGGAATTCATATTCAAGTATATAGTCGAGAATTTTAAATAAATAATATAAAAATAAATCAAAATTAAGAAAATAATACAACAAAAAATGGGGCTCAGGAAATAGCACATTCTGCACTGCTCGGACGCAGAATGGGCAGATTCCGCGCTCGGGCAGCGTGGAATGTATTTAATTTTTATATATATAAAATGCCCATTCCGCACTGCCCGAGCGCAGAATGGGCATTTTATATATTTTATTTTTTTTACTTTTGCCCATTCCTAGCAAATTCTGCGCTGCCCGAGCGCGGAATGGGCAGCCCCCGTATAACCTATCCGGATTCTTTCTTCTTCACTTCTTTCTTCCTTCCTACAATTTCTCAACACACGATCCTTCATACAATTTCTCCAAACAAATCCTTCCTCCAAAAATCCTCTCTAAATTTAAGAATTTAAGGTAATCTTTCACTTTCATATACTTTTTATTTTGTTAAATTCGTTTATAAATTACATTGAAGAATTTATGTTAATTCAAATTAAATTAAAGTTTAAATTAGTTCGGTTTTTAGGTAGGTTATAATTTCGAATTTATATGTATAATTTCAAATATTTAGGTTTAATTTGTGTTATAATTTTGAATTTAATATTTATGGATTGAACTTTGATATATTTTTTAGGTATAATTTCGGATGATTAGTTATAATTTGTACGTCTAATTTGAATTTTTAGTTATATATTGTATGTATAATATTGAATTTAGTGTTTAGGTATGTTTTGGTTTGAACTTTGATATAAATTTTAGGCATAATTTTGGATTATGTATAATTTGTATGTATGTAATTTCGGATGTTTAGGTATAATTTGTATGTATAATTTTGAATTATTAGTGATATTTTGTATGTATAATATCGAATTTAGCATTTATGGTTTGAACTTTGATATAATTGTTAGTTTGTTATATCATGTTGAACACAATTTATTTTTCCATATAAGTTTGAAGTATAATTTGAAATGTTTAGGTTTACATAGTATGTATAATTTCGAATGAGTAGTTATAACTTTTAGGTTTAATTAGTAATATAAAAGTATAATTTAATTTTTTGAACTATAGTTTGTACGTATAATTTTGAATTTAGTGTTAATTTATTGTTTGAATTTTGATATTATATAGAAAATGCTGAGGGCGAACACAGTTAATGTTTTAATATACACGGATGGTCAAATTAGTGAAGACTCAAATTCAGTGAGATATAGCACTCGTCCAAGCATTAACATGAGAATACGTCGTACGATCACATATGCTAAATTGCTTGAGAAGTTATATGCGATACCAAGAACTGATCCGAATCATTTTTCATTAAAAGTAATTTTAAAATTTGAATTTGAAAAGAGAAATGTGATGAGGGAGAGGACAATGGAGATCAAAGATGATCATACTTTAGCGTTTTTCTTGGATCGTAACATTGTTGATGAATTCGTTCGAGCTTTATATTGAGAAAGAACCAATTCAACATCAAGTGACTTCGTTACAGCCACCCCAATTCATGTCGTATTTTACACAGCCCACGGTACCAGATTTAAATACGCAGTCACAATCACATGTGTGGGAAAATCGTGAGTTTCACGATTTTTTTTCAAGTGGTGTGGAGAGTTCTACAATTCAAGATTTGCATCAAGGTAGTTTATTCTTATATTTACATTGTGTTATCATATTTATTACCAAATTTCATATTTGTGTATATTATTTTTCTTTTCTTTGGAGAATGTAAAACAATTTAACTTTTTTGTGATTTGCATTTTTAGGTGCTTCTACAACAGGTCATTTGTTTGGTCGTTTTGAAACTGTACAAAATTCCCCTTTGGATTTTGTAATTCCTAAAGTGCAAGCAGGTAATTATGAATCTTGTAATAAGTTTCATATATGTTGTATTCCTTTTATTCGTAACTTGTTATTCTTATTTTTACATATTGTCATAATATTTATATTCAATTGCAAGTACGTCTACACAAAATTCCCCCTTGGTAAATCCCCATTCGAGGAATTGTGTAATTCCTGACATGCAAGCAGGTAATTATGAATTTCATAATGGTTGTATTCCTTCGATTTGTGATTTCCTATTTTTATTTTTACATACTGTCATCATATTTATATTTAATTGCAGGTCCGTCTACACAAAATTCCTCTTTGGTAAATCTCCATTCGAGAAATTTTGACATGCAAGCCGGTAATTGTGAATCTTCTAATAAGTTTCATAATTATTGTATTGCTTTGATTCGTGACTCATTATTCTTATTTTTACTTGTTGTCATCATATTTATCTTTATTTGTAGGTCCGTCTACACAAAGTCGTCATGAATTTGAGCATTCCAATTTTGGCTCTAGTGATTTTGCAAACATTGAGAATGATAATATTGGGAATGATGATGACAGTGATGATTCTAACTGTTCGATCCACATTCATACAGACGACGAGATGGAAGAATACGTCAACAAGGCAATGAGGGATGAGGATGAAGATGATGAGAGTAATGTACCAATGAATGAA
Source organism: Buddleja alternifolia (assembly GCA_019426215.1). Classification (NCBI taxonomy): domain Eukaryota; kingdom Viridiplantae; phylum Streptophyta; class Magnoliopsida; order Lamiales; family Scrophulariaceae; genus Buddleja; species Buddleja alternifolia. The sequence goes on along the minus strand of CM033390.1, from coordinate 43,258,457 downwards.
GATGTCCCCCCCACAAGAGCTGAAGAAAGACCTCATGAAGTGCTCCCATTCTACTCCACCACATTTCCAGAAGTAGAAGGTGATTCACTACATCGAGAAAGTGCAGGTTTGACCCGGAGAATAATTTATGATCATGCGAAAGGTAATCTTCGAAAGGGCCAAGTTTTTGACAACAAACTCAGCTTGCAAGCAGCGGTGAAAAACTACCACATGCAGCATGCACGACGTGAATTTAAGGTGACAATTAGTAATCCGAAAGTGTATGCCGTAAAATGCAAACATGGATGCCCTTTTAGACTGCGTGGAAGTTTGTTGAAGAGTACTAACTTCTGGAAAATTACAAGGTATGAAGGGTCACACACATGTTTTGCTGAAGATTGTTCCAAGAACCACTTTAACTTGGACATAAACATGATCGCAAATGAACTTCTACCAGAAGTGAGGAAGGATCCGTCATATAAGGTCGGTCTAATTAGACTAATGGTGTCAAAAAAATAACAATTCGATATTTCGTATGGGAAGGCTTGGTATAGTTTGCGACGTTCAAATGAGATTGTATATGACACGTGGGAGGATTCAGTTACATGGTTGCATAAATTTTTGGGAGCTATCCAGAAGTGGAATCCGGGTACGGTTGTTGAATGGCGGCACAAAAGACCTGATCAAAACCTAAAAATGTTGAAATATTTGTTTTGGGCGTTCAAGCCATGTATAGATGGATTCCGACCTTGTCAAAGAGTCATATATGTTGACGGGACTCATTTGTACGCACGACACAAGGCTAAGTTGTTGGCCGCATCAACTCTGGATGGAAATAAGAATATTTTGCCTCTAGCATTCGCCATCGTTGATAATGAGTCCAACGAGTCTTGGTTATGGTTTTTGCAATTGCTTTGCAAACATTTTTTGATGCCTGATGAAGGTGTTTGCCTTATTTCTGATTGTCATAGAGGCTTATTAAATGCTACTCGATATATGCCCGTGTTTACCCCCCCCCCCCCCCCGGGAGCTCATAGATATTGCCTACGACATGTGAATTCAAACTTTAATGCTCAATTCAAAAGTAAAGCCTTGAAGGAACTCTGTTATGTAGCAGGTATGACACATAACGTCCGAAAGTTTAACCAAGCAATGAAACTTATTGGTAATAAAGATTCGGTTGCGTTGAATTATTTGAAAGGTATCCCACAAGAAAAGTGGACACTGGCATATGATGGAGGGATGCGGGAAGGCATTATGACGACGAACATGGAAGAAAGCTTAAACAACGTGTTGAAAGGTACTCGACATCTTCCACCCATAGCAATTGTTGAGTGCACATTTCATCGCATTGTGGAATATTTTGCTGATCGAGTGTGAAAGGCTTTGGCAATGAGGGAATAGCCCCTGACGACATATGCATATAAAATATACAATGAATGGGCAAGAAAATCCTCAAACCACACAACAACAATTTTTTCTTGTTTGGATTACACGGGTCAAGTTAAAACTCCCCGACAGATGGGGTCCGGTAATCATACTTACACAGTCGACATCAAAGGTAAATATTGCTCTTATGGAAAATGGACTCTTCATCGAATTCCGTGCTCACATGCAATAAAATTGTGTGAGAAATTACAGATTAGATCATCCTCGTATGTTGAAAAATATTACTTTGTCCATGAATATTTGAAAACATATCAAGGGAGGTTCTATCCGTTTCCTGAATCATATTATTGGGACACCCCCAATTTTGAGTTGGTCCATGACCCTGATCTGAGGAAGCCACCTACTGTAGGTCGACAGCGGAGTACTCGAATTCCCAATGAGATGGATTGGCCCGAGTTAGATTCAGACTAGACCCAAATTATTTGTAGCGTGTTGTTGACAATTAGACTCAAGTTTTATTAAAAAACTATTTTTTTTGTTGATTTTGTGGCTCGTATTTGGCTTGTTTTTGTGCATTTTTTGGCTACGACTTGAACATAGAAATTGCAGGTGGTGTTGTGAACTTTGTGGGGCTGCAAGATTTGGGTCATTTCGATGCCCGGGTGAAGAAATATGATGTTTCAAAGCAGCCCCGCCTGTTTAAAAAACTAGTAGTTTTTGTTGATTTTGGTCATTTTTCTCCCTTTTTCGTGTGTTTTCGGGTTTCGACTTGAATGTAAAAAATGTAGATTTGACCATAAACTTCATAAAACAACAAGAATTGGGTGGTTTCGATGCCCGGGTCAACAAATATGACATGGCAAAAAAAAATAAAAAAAACAGTTTTTTTTCATAAATATTGACTTTTTCTTTGTTTCCGTCTCATTTTTCTCCCTTTTTCGTGCGTTTTCGGGTTTCGACTTGAACGTAAGAAATGTAGATTTGAGCATAAACTTTGTACTACATCAAGAATTGGGTCGTTTAGATGCCCGAGTGAAGAAATACGACAAGGCAAAAAAAAATAGCAGTTTTTTTAATAAATAATGACTTTTTCTTTGTTTCCGTCTCATTTTTTTTCCCTTTTTCGTGCGTTTTCGAGTTTCGACTTGAACGTAAAAAATGTAGATTTGAGCATAAAATTCATACAACAACAAGAATTGGGTTTTTTCGATGCCCAGGTCAACAAATACAACATGGCACAAAAAAACAAAAAAAAACAGTTTTTTTAATAAATATTGACTTTTTCTTTGTTTCCATCTCATTTTTCTCCCTTTTTCGTGCATTTTCGGGTTTTGACATGAACGTAAGAAATGAAGATTTGAGCATAAACTTCGTACTACATCAAGAATTGGGTCGTTTCGATGCCCGAGTGAAAAAATACGACAAGGCAAAAAAAAAATAGCAGTTTTTTTAATAAATAATGACTTTTTCTTTGTTTCCGTCTCATTTTTTTTTCCCTTTTTCGTGCGTTTTCGAGTTTCGACTTGAACGTAAAAAATGTAGATTTGAGCATAAAATTCATACAACAACAAGAATTGGGTTTTTTCGATGCCCAGGTCAACAAATACAACATGGCACAAAAAAACAAAAAAAAAAACAGTTTTTTTAATAAATATTGACTTTTTCTTTGTTTCCATCTCATTTTTCTCCCTTTTTCGTGCGTTTTCGGGCTTTGACATGAACGTAAGAAATGTAGATTTGAGCATAAACTTCATACTACATCAAGAATTGGGTCGTTTCGATGCCCGAGTGAAGAAATACGACAAGGCAAAAAATAAAAATAGCAGTTTTTTTAATAAATAATGACTTTTTCTTTGTTGTCGTCTCATTTTTTTCCCTTTTTCGTGCATTTTCGGGTTTCGACTTGAACGTAAAAAATGTATATTTGAGCATAAACTTCATACTACATCAAGAATTGGGTCGTTTCGATGCCCAAGTGAAGAAATACGACAAGGCAAAAAAGTTGCAGTTTTTTTAACAAATAATGACTTTTTCTTTGTTTCTGGCTCATTTTTCTCCCTTTTTCGTGCATTTTCGGGATTCCGCTCGAACATAAAACTTGTAGATTTACATATAAACTTCGTAATACAACAATAATTGGGTAGTTTTGATGCCCGGGTCAACAAATACGACATGGCAATAGAGGGGTTAAAAAAATAGCAGTTTTTTTTATACAAATAATGACTTTTTCTTTGTTTCCGACTCATTTTTCTCCCTTTTTCGTGCATTTTCGGGATTCCGCTCGAACATTAAACTTGTATGTTTACATATAAAATTCATAATACAACAGGAATTGGCTCATTTCGATGCCCGAGTGAAGAAATACGAAATGGCAAAAAAAATAAAAAAAATAGCAGTTTTTTTATACAAATAATGACTTTTTCCTTATTTCCGGCTCATTTTTCTCCCTTTTTCGTGCATTTTCAGGATTTCGCTTGAACATAAAACTTGTATATTTACATATGAACTTCGTAAAACAACAAGAATTGGCTCGTTTTGATGCCCGGGTCAACAAATACAACGAGGCAAAAAAAAAGTTTTTAACTAAAAAAATTACGAGAAACTAAACTACCCAGGTGGCCTTGTGCCTCGATGTCCCCCTGTGCCACACTACGTGGGTTACCTCGTCCTAGTAAACCGTCTTGGCCTTACGGTAACTTCATCACTCATCTGGTTCATCTGGTTGTCCATACCCAAAGAGAACGGAATAGGCGATGTACGAGTATAATGCTCCACTGGTGAAGGTTCATTCAAAGTTTGGGGAGGTGGTTCATTGAATATGTAATCAACGAACGAACGCTCCATAGGCGTTGTGAACAAATCTGACACCGCAGACATCGGGGGACGGTAACAAGGTGAAGATGAAGGCCCGCTTTGGTACTGAGGTGGAAACCCGGAAGAGGAAGGTCCGCCTCAGTACTGAGGTGCTGAAGCTGAAGATGAAGGTCTGCCTTGGTACTGAGGTGGAAACCCGGAAGAAGAAGGTCCGCCTCGATGCTGAGATGGAAGCCCGGAAGAGGAAGGTCCGCCTTGGTACTGAGGTGGAAACCCTGAAGATGAAGGTCCGCCTCGATGCTGAGATGGAAACCCGAAAGAGGAAGGTCCGCCTCGGTGTTGAGGTTCTGAAGCCGAAGATGAAGGTCTGTCTCGGTATTGAGGTGGAAACCCGGAAGAGGAAGGCCCGCCTCGGTGCTGAGGTGCAAAAGTCGGGGCTGAAGAGGATGGTCCATCCTCATCCTCATCATCTTCTACATCTTCTTCATCATCATCTTGTATACCTTCAGAGTCTTCCATGCACTCCGGCTTCTCCTCTGTGGAAGCATGGTTTCTCCTCCACGTCTATGACTGTGAGAACCAAATGCTATATCGCCATGACGTCCACATGTGACCAGATTTGCGAGGCCGGTGAGACCTGATCGCACTTGTCCAAGTACCCTCCTAACTTCATGGCTACTTTGAGGGGCTTTTTCAATAGTATTTTGCAGGCCTTGAATGCGATTATACTGAAAAGATAAAACAAAAGAGTTAAACAAAAAATCATAGAAAAAACAACTATATTAGAACAATAAGTATATTTACTAACCACATTCTGCAATAGAGGGGCCAACCCTATTTGATGTCCTATTGTTCTCCTAGTCAAGGTAGGTGAAATATAACGACGAGTGATTCTATCATACCATTGGTTGTATCCCGACTCTGTGTCGTCTCTACCCTGAATAGGTTGTCCAGTCACAGTTCTATTGCCTCGATCATACCACATCGCAATGTGGGGACTGCTTTGGTTTTCCCAATCTATATTCTTCCCCCTACGGTCCTTCCTTCGAACAGGTGCAACAGGAGGTGGAATATTTTGTCGGAGTCCAAACTGCCGCAAAACACACTTAGGACGATAATGTTCCACAACGTCGAAGAATATCATCGAAACTGATGTTTTCCACACAACAATGTCCAAGCATTCAGGTGGCAACTCGCCGATGTCTTCATCATTGAAATTGTATGGAGTCCAAACAAACTGAAATATGAAAAAGGTATTAAAAAAATTTAATACAGAAGGATATAATATTTTAATATAAAAATGTCATGATAATTTTTTACTCACATGTCCTTCGGCCATCTGATCAAGTCCATCTCTAATTGTCCGGACGCTGTGAGGGACAACAATGTCATCTGTAACAGGGTGATACCACCTGTAAACATCAATCACACAATTAAGTACACAAATAAGGGATTTCCTAGTTAAAATTGTTAATCAATTAAAATTCATGAAAATAGCAGTATATTACCGTGCACCATAAGGAGCTCGGGCAATGCCATGCTCGTCAATTCCCGCCACTAGATCAGGAACATTACGAGGTCTGACAACCAAAATCCTAGACCACGCCCATATCTGTTAATGAATATATACACATGATTAAAAATCATGAATTATCATAAAAAAATAACATAACAATATTCAAATAATCATTCTCCCCACCTGTAACAATGGCGCACAAGCATCTATATTTTTCTGACCTATAGTGGATGCTTTGCTCAGCCCTCGGTATAGCCACGCCAATACACCACTGCCCCAGCTATAGCTGTTAGTTGCGTTAATATCTTCAAATAACATCAACTATAGTACCGGAACAACATCTCAAGTGGTGTTGGGACACAATACACCAAGCAACATAAGTGCCGAAGAACGGGCTATCTAATCGACTTGCATTTCATCAGATTCGGGGGTGATTTGGGCAGCAGTCGAGGTCACATGGTCTACAATTTTCGCGATTTTTAGTTGAAACCCTTTCTTTTCAAAATCTGGTCTAGTCATTTCAAACCCTAATTGTTCCAAAATATAGGCTGCACAATGATCATAAGTTCACAATGCACGATTAGTTACTAGAGGTCGACCATCGACTGGTAGACCAATCATCACAGCAATGTCCTGAAAAGTAATCGTAGTCTCTCCAGTTCTGAAATGAAATGTATTGGTCTCCGGTCGCCATCTTTCGTCTAGCTCAGTAACAAGACCCATATCATTTGTCCATGGCCCTAACTTGTATACCCGATATAACCCCATGTGTTGCAGTTTTAACAAGACTTGATTATGTGGGGTCTTTCCACAAGCACTACGAAAATACACACTATCCGCCTGTCTAGCACGGAACACAAAATCGGGGAACTCACGAACCCCTCTGACATATGATTTGCCTGCCCGGTCAACACCCTACCGTCTATCGGGCCATATATATGATCAACAAACTCCTGCGCCATCCTACATTAAAATAAAATAAAAAGTCACTTTCAATTAAAACGATACTTGAGCTAATTAGAATAATACAAATTAATATTTTATAAATTCAAACACATACTTCACAAAAAAATAAACTTATGTGACAAAATTAATCGATACATCTATAATTTGAAATTATACCTAAAAATTCAAGATTATACCTACTAATTGAAAATTATACACATCAATTCAAAATTATACCTATAATATGAAAATTTTCCATAAAAATCGGAGTTTATACCTAAAAATTAAAGATTATAGATAAAAAATAATTGATATTCAACATGCTAATTAAAAATTATACCTAAAAAAATTAAGATTATAACTAATAATTCGAGATTATATTTTAAAATTCAAAATTAAACCTACTATTTCAAGATTATAGCTACCAATTCAAGAATAACATGATAATTCAAGATTAGAGATAAAAAAATCAAAAACAAACAAATTATATCAAAATTATACCAACAATTCGAAATGAAAATACAAAACTCCACAAATTTTAACCTAAATTGATAAATTCCACAAAATTTCGAAATTACACCTACAACTTAAATTTGAAATTACACTACAAAATTCAACAAAAATTCGAAATTACACATAAACCATAAATTCAAAATTACACTACAAAATTCCACCATAAATTTGAAATTACACTACAAAATTTCACAAAAATTCGAAATTCCACCATAAATTTGAAATTACACCACAAAATTCCACAAAAATTTGAAATTACACCTAAACTCTAAATTCGAAATTACACTACAAAATTCTATAAAAATTCGAAATTACACCTAAATCCTAAATTCGAAATTACACTACAAAACTCCACAAATTCAAACACTAAATTTATAAAATTCAATAAAAAATCGAAATTACATCAAAAGCCCAAATTCGAAATTACATTATAAAACTTCACAAATTTAAACCATAAATTATACAAAAATTCGAATTATATATTTCATAAAGCAATAATATGTAAAAGTTACCTTATATTGTTGAGAATGATGAAACAAAATTATCATCACAAAAATGTTTTTTCTATATGGGTTTCAGTTAAGCCTGGAATTGGGTGGATCTTGTTTAGACTCAGGTCCAAAACTTTGGGTTTGGGCTTGGATCCAAATTTAAAAAAATTTCTGTGTCTAAATCCAGACCCAAACCTAATAAGTTTTTTAATCGGGTTTGGGTTTGGGTCTAGACCCGATTAGATCCATAGACCCAAATGGTCTCAACCATTGGATTTGCAGTGAGATCCAACGGTTATAATCTAAACTTATATTATTTAATCTAAATGTGCAATTTCACCAGATTAAATCATTTGGGTCTCTCTCTCATCTGTCTCTCTCTCGTCTCTCTCATCTCTCGCTCTATTATCTCTCAGTCTCTCTCCGCAGCCCCTCCCTCTCTCCGCTGCCTCCGCGACCTCCGCCGCCTCCGGGGTCAGTTTTCCACCTCTCTGTGTGTGTCTGTGTGTGTGTGCGTATATATATATATGTGCGTGTGTGTTTCCGTGTGTGGTGGTGGGATGTTCTTGTTTGACTGATCAGTTTGTTCAAGTGGAGCTGCAAATTATAGCCTATATATATATATATATATATAAATCGGTTTGGGTTTGTGGGCAATAGAATATATTTTGGTTGAGCTTAAAACATCTTAGAATACCAAAATAGAAAAATGACAAAAATAATTGTTTGGGTTTGGGCAAGACCCACCCAATGCCAGGCACTTTCAGTGTCCAGTTCACAGTATGATTTCTCATTCTGGCATTTGCATTTATGAGAATAATTACGTAGCAAGGTTTCAAATTTATGTATTAAACTTAGGAGACCAGCACAATGGCTTCAGGAAAGAAACTACTTCACTGTACGTGTATATGGATGAATTAGCACAAGTTCGTATACTGTAAAATTCGGACAGCCACAAACTTACATGTGAATCGCCCTGAAAACGCAACTAGCGCAACTTTACAACACTGTCAACACACATTGTTCATGTAGAAAATTTCATCATATATATTGAACTAATATACTCTGTTCACCGCCTTATGCAAAACAAAGTAGAAAACTTCAAAGCCAATAATTGTTCAGGCCCTGAATCTTTACAAAGCACAGTAATATATATGTCAGATTTCAAGTTAATAAGTAACATAGAATCATATGTAAAATTTATGTTTGCATAATTTCAATCAACACATAGTATTGAGAAATTTTCATATTACAAATTAATTATTCTAATTTATAAATTTTAAAGAGTTAAGCATACGCATCGAGTCCTTACTTCGCTTCCGCTCATTCGTATCTCTTCCCGCAAATTTCTCTAGTATACATCTCTTTTCTGTTTCTCACTCCCTGCCCAAAGCTTTTAATGTTTGTCCAAATTATGCCGGAATTACGTTATTTGAATTACTTTAAGAGTAAATTGCCTTGGCAACTTTTTGTTCTTGATCCAGGTGTTTTCTTTTCTTTTATTTTTCCTTTTCTTTTAGTGGTTTGAAATGTCCTGTGTTCATAAGTCTTCATACTTTTTTATTGTTCAATAGTTGGTGGATTTATTATTGGTGCAATGAGGTTGAGATCTCGATCATATGCTGCTGTAGGGACACTTTATTTTCTTTTTCTTGATTTTATTGTTCAGATGAGGCTGGGATCTATTGATCATTCTCCTTGATGTTGAGCACTGAACTAATGCATAACAGTATTCTTTTGACGTTGGAAAAATTTGATGCTATTCTCATCTATCAGTGTGCGTTTCTTGGATATCATTAGATTTCAGTTCAATAATCAAATGTGCAAACAGGTGGCCCAGTACACGAGTGAGCTGCAGAAAATTGGAGTATTGTTCCACTTGACTAAAAATTTATATTAATAATATGCGATTTAAAATATTTAGTATTTCACCGCTTCAGTTGTTGGATATTGCTAATTGGATCTATAATTACCTTCTTTTGGTGGAACTTATAGCACGACTGCTCATGTTTCCACTCTAATCGATTTAGAATGTTAAGATTGTCGTTTCTCCCTTCTTTATCTATCAGTGGCAAGGTCATCCCTGGTATAAACATCGCATGAATAAGTTGCAGTTTAAACTTTAACCCAGACCATAATCTGACTGAATGTCCAGCTTCAGTAGATTTCTTAGAGCTGTTTCCATGGATCTCCTTTTCATCTTTCTGTTTCATTAGCGTCACTGAAGGTCAGAATGTTAATTTCTTCAAAATTTTGATCAATTTATCATTTATATGCAGATGCATGGAAGTATTGCTAATGACCTTTATTCAGAAAGCTTAAAGTCATCGAGTGTTGTTGAGTTAGATAGAGGATCAAGTGCAGTGCACAGAGATGACGATTTGCATGGTATGATATCCAGGATAACTATTTAGCTATTAAAGCTTCTGCCATTTGTTCATTTTTGACTATGAATTTGTTTCTAGATAAAGGTTTGTAGAATTTTTGTTGATGAAACGGGGTATGTTACAAAGAACTGACTGAACTTGTCTTCAGTTACGAACTGACAATAGCTGATAGATTTTTGCTCCAACTTACTTATCCTGATACTAGTACTTAATGTTGACTCTGAAAGAAAGTACCTTTACTCGTGCGTTTAAGAAAATTTAAGTGCTCTTTTTTTTTTCCCCCAACGTATGTTACCAAAATGAGAATATAGAAAGAACCAAGTGTAAGTCTTTATCTGGAAATCTTTAGTTGTCGAACTCTATTGTTTGGTTGACTCCTCGGCTTTTACGACTTTTGGCTGTTCCAATTGTATTTCTATTTGTCTGAATGGCTGAAAGTATTTCTATAACATTTTTGAATACTTGACATTTGTTCTATCATATTCCAAAGTTATTTGTGAGTAATTTGATATCTGACTCCTGTGAACACACACACACACACATATATATAAAAGAAGGTAGATCTTCTATCCGTTGGAAAAGATTAAAATACCTTGGTTACAACTTACAACACATTCACAAACTAGTCAATTTTTAATGATGTGGAGGCTATTAAGAGAGCTGCATTAGCGAGTTTTCTAATCCCAAGTGAAATGAGATTTGCTTCATGAACACCTCGGCATTATGCTTGAATATGTTATTTAACTACTGTGTAATATTTTCTTGTTTATAAATTATAAAGCATAACATTCGAACTCTTCACTTTGTTTGGTCTCAGAAAGTGATTCTGGTGATTTATGGTATGATGATGGATCTTCTTGCGAAGGTTCTGTTGACAAATCAAATAAAACTTCTGATATGGACAGGGAGTGGCAGAAGAGGCATAATCAATTCCATACGGTATCCTAATATTTTTAACTCATTGCTCATTTTACATAATCGAAGGAATTTATTGCTACTTATCTTTAATGCATTATTTTCTGTTTTGTTCTCCTAATATTTGTCGTCATTTCTGGTGAGCTAGATAGGCTACCGTGACGGACTCATTGCTGGAAAGGAAGCTGCTGCACAAGAGGGGTTCAATATTGGCTTCAAGAACTCTGTGTTTACTGGGTACAACTTGGGACTTGTCAGAGGGATTACTAGGTAAATGACAGAAAAAATAGAGGCAAATTATGCTAACTTATGGTGTATCTATATATATATAAAAAAGGTATTGCATTCAAACCCCTCACTTATTGGTAATTGCCTTGAGCCCCCTAAGGTCGTGCAAATTACCATGACACTCCATGTCATCCTGGAAACTCGAGTTTTTTTTTTTTTTAACTAATAGCGGATGAAATTGTAATATGTTTTTAATGACATGGGAAGTTATGGTAATTTTTCAAACTTTAGGGTTTTTTTTCGTAATTAGAGCGTCACGCGGAGTGTTGACCAAAAAATTGACCATTAATGAAGCGGTATTCTCCTCTCTGGCAATAGTTGCTAAATTTTATATTTTGTTTTTCCTTTGCAACATTGTTCAAGTGCTATGGCTTGCCTCCACTGTGGTTTAAAGGAAAAGTTGGTGGAAACAGAGGAAACAAGAAACAAGTTCGAGGTCTTGCACGAATCCGTGCAGTCTCTCTCAACAACAGATGCATTGAAACTGTTTTATGAAGACCAGAAAAGCAAATCATCGAACCAGAATGAGAATGAACCCAGTTCCACCATGACAGATTTAAATCATGAAAGTCAGAATGTTGATGTTCTCCAGAATTACCATGAACAAGTTCGGTCACTTATTAGTGAATCTCCTCTGGTTGAAGTGCAATCAGACATAAATTAGTAAACAATTTCATTTGCTTCTCAAATTTATATCCGGGAAGAGTATAAAAGCCTCGTCTCATTGTTTGGCTCGTTCCAGTTATGCAGAAATTGATATGTTTATTTAGAATTCGTGATGTTTTATAATTGCTGGAGGGTAAAGTAAATAGTTTCTTCAAGTTTGGATTATGGATTTCGTTTTATATCATAAAATTCGTGGCATTGTTTTTGTTACACTACAGAACGAATGTTTCACTGGTTCATGTTGTTGACTTAATTCGATAAAATTGGTAGGAGATGCAATTACCCTCGTGCATTTAGGGTAGCTCTGGATATTGGATTTTAGCGAGCTAAATATCCGCCTAACTTCGTGCTTAAATTTATTTTGTTAAATTGAATATCCGCCTGAAGATGCTACCATAAATTTGACTACAGTTTGACATCTTTCAGCTAAGAAAGCAAGAAGTATTTTTGTAATTCATTTTAATTCAGAATTCCACTGATGTTTGTAACTACTACATCTTTAACTTGAACTTGTTAAGATAAAATATAATGTTTCAAAAGGTTACCATTTTTTTTTTTAAAACCTATTTACAGTATAGAAAAAAGAAATGATTATCGGAACCTAGAAGCAGCAATTAGTAACACCATAAAAATGGGAGAAAGTAGGAAAATAACATATGGGATGGCTTGGCTCATTGCACCTTCATCCACTTCGCCCTCTTCTTTCACTGCATAATTTGTATTGTTTTGTAGAAATGCTTCGAAATAATTCTGGTAACCAGTGCTCCGAGGAGAACGATTTAAGCTGCGAACCTTCAGCATTTCCATTGCCTGTCAAATGAAATGTGACCACACGCACTTAAAGGTCCTTGATTTATGCATACCATAAACCATTAAATGCAGTGAATTATCGTCTATCTTGAGTAATTTGTTGTTGAATTGAGAGTTGGACTTGCATTTCAGCCAGAATTTGGAGCAGTACAAAATCGTCATGCATAAATTGATTGTTACTAACTGATGGTATCATTATTTCAGCACTATTTAAAATTTCCAGAGCCAAAAAAGGAAATACGCGTAAAAGATTTTATTTTAGATCATGATGTATATAGATCTTATTTTTGGTTTCCTTTGTTGGTACACTTCAATTTAGATGATTTTACGCATAAAAGATTAATTAAGTTAATTTACCTGGAATCCAAAGACAAATTGCCTAGCCTTCTTGCTCACTTTAGGACTAGGGTGCGACTGAAGCTTCTCATACATCATACGCGCTTCATTGGATCTGTCCATACAGTGTTTATAAATTATCGATAAAGCATCAATAAAATAAAATATATATATATCAATTCTCAACAACAAACTACAATATAGGAATACTTCCTACGTTTCAAAGCTGAAAGTAGAGAAGGACATAGTTCTTTAGACCAAAAATGATTATTTCTTCCAAAGCCCACTATTGTCTGTACAACGATGTCAACAACGCAATGGTGTAATACTTCTAAAGTAAGAACGGCAATTAAAGAAATTCAACAATCATTCACCAAATACATATATGCGCAACTAGGATTATGCACTGATTGATAACTGCGATAAATACAAGTCTGGATGGAAAATATTTTAAAAAAATAATTGTTTTCATTTATGAACTATTTTCTATCCACCTTAAGTTTGTGATGGTAGTAGAGCTATTATAATCATCATTTTATAGGGAAAAGCGAAAGATAACCTGCTATTTTCGTTGTAATAAGACAGCATGAATCACATTTCTCCTTAAATATTAGTCCCCCCCCCCCCCCAAACAACTCAATTTAACAAGAAGTAACCATGTGTGATCGATTTATAAATTTCTCAACTTCCGCCAAGTGGTAAATTGTAGAGTTCAATGTTTTACTGAGAAGAAGAAGCATAAGCTTCAAGATTTCATGGAATAATTGCCCTAAGAAAATATCTGACACACTCAATATCAAAGAACATGTCTTGCAATGACAAAAAAGGTATTGTTCACGTTCTTTGTGGCTGCAAAAGGTGAAGATGTTAGTGTACCCTTGTATTTTTACAGAGTGTTCTTAAAAAGCTTCAACGGAAAACTAAGAAACATTATCTGATTTACATCAGTGATCCGCCATAGAATCATCAATTTCATATGTGATTTCAAAATGCTTGCACGGAAATGAGGAAGGACTCTATTAGTGAATCACAAACGATCTTGAATTAGTTTGGCATATTTGGTTTCTATTACATAAGTAAAAAAATCTTAATAAATGTATGCTCTGTGAAGTTTTTTCACATTTCTGTTGTAGATCTCTCAAAGTTATTATTTTTCACAAAAAAAATCTTTTTTTTTTTTTATAAGGTTTTCAAATTATGCTATAGACATTTTTTCCAACAGTAATTCTTGAAACAGAACTATTTGTGAAAAAGGAGGGAGTAAGAAGTAGACCTGTTGAGTGAATCTTGACATATAGACCACTGCAAAGCTGCTAATCCATGAAGGTCACTCTGCAAAAAGTATGACTTGTAACAATTTCCTTTTTTGACTAAGTACGTGTATAATATTGAATAGTTCTGACAGAAAGAAGAGACTCGATGTCTTGAAGTAGAAGAAGATTAACTGCTAACAGGTTACGAGGTAAACATGATCTACATGTAAGAGAAACCGTGAGCCCATAAAACCTTTGAGCTTTTGGGCACATTGAAGTTCCACAACCAAAGACAATTCAGCAATCAGTGGAAAGCTGCAAAGTAAGCATCTAGGAATCTTGTTTAAAACTTGGTTCCCGGTGGGGATCTTTATGTCATTCAAATTAAGGAGAAAGTCCATTACTGCTTTAGCAAGGAAATAGCTGTACATTACGGGCTCTCCCTTCCCTTAACAAAGACCTACAGTGCTGTTACCAGACCATTCATTACTCAAATATGTGTGTGTGTGTGTGTGACCAGAGAGAGAGAAGCGGTCGTAAATATCACCAGTATTATATTCCCACGAAACAAACGTTAAGCTTCAAAATTTGTAAAACTGCAGCAGTAACTTAGTTATCTGAAAATTAATTAACATGTCACCTGGAAAGCCAACTTTTCCATGACTTGTTCATAAAAGGGTAATGCCTCCTTCAGATTTCCAAGATCCATCAGTGAGTCACCATCTTTCAGTGCCTAAGCATGACAGCACTATAACTAAGAAAAAGTTATGATTATAATTCAAATTATGGAAACAACAGTAAAAGATGCATGTGGCAAATGAAAAGGTCTATTGCCATGTTCATGTTTTTACAGTGTCATCCTATTTTTGCTAACAGAGGAGACTGCCAGAGCACAAATCAAATGGGCTCAATCTACTACATGTGCAACAACTTCTGTCAAACTCACGGTGATAGCAAAATCGAAAATATTTGTCGTCATTTATGCTAAAATCAGACATCTAGGATGCACCTATTAGGCTGACTTTTATAGTGAATGGTTTAAACATTATCACAATATTGTATTTTGATTTGAGTCACTGTCTTTTCCCTGCTCCCATAAAACAGGGATGCTAAGCAATTTAAAATAAAAATGGCATTGGACGTCAATTATCCATGAAGACTCCGTAGAAAACATGATCCATATTCTTACTAATAATTTCAAACCTTTAAAATTAATATCCATGATATTATCCCACAGTGATTTTTCTTACAGCAAAATTTTTAGCAAGCTGAAGGAGGTGTTTGCCGCTTCCAGTATGTGATATCAGACAAGAAACTCACCAAATTTCACATAACCATAAAAACAATAATCCATAAATTCTAATCACGTGGACTATATTTATGCTAGTTTGATTTTGGATAAGTTTGTAATTATGTTTTCAAGGTACTCATATGTTCCAACTAATATTCTACCATAATCTTAGGAACCCCATCCTATCAGGCATATTTACATTATAAAATCTATATTTCTTACAAGTACATAACAAGGTTTGCTCGTGACTTTCTCAATTAGGAAAACTTCCATTCAACAATACCTTCTCACAGTCAGATTTCAGCTTTGGGTCAATGTTTAGACCAATTTTCTTCTTGTAAGCAGCTAGCAACTGCTTTGTACGAGCTTCTTTGGCAGTTCTCTCTTCAGCAGTTTCAAGTGTTTCCCCAGGGCGTATTGTTCTCCCGCCACCATACTATACACCAGTAGAAAGAAAAAAGAAAAGGAAAAGAAAAGATACTATTAGGTAGTAATTTTAAGGTGTAAATTGTTCTACACAGAAAACATTTAAATCTCCACGCTTTGTATTTGAAAAATGTAAATTTCACAATTTAAAAAGGACAGTAATTTCATATCAGTAAAAACTGAAGATGGAAAGAATTTAGGAGTTATAAGCCTTATAACCCGTGTATATGTAAGTCAGAATCTACAAAAGAATAGAACAGAACAGCAAGAAATCAAACTCATTCTTGCAAACAATTACATTATAAGATTTGCGCAAGAAGCAAATTCGAATAGAGACATTCCATAAGAAAAGTTCTATTATAGCAAATCATTGTACCATCCAGAATGCATTTGACAATGATACGTTATAACGTATTGTTCACCAGACAATGACACAATGATATACGGGGATAAAAGGGAAGAAGAACAAGGTGTACCACCAGGAATATGTGATTAAGCTTTTCAATTGAGTATAAAAAACAGGTGTAAGTGTAACTAACTGTTTTGGATATATCGTTTGGTCTTGGAAAAACCCCCCACGTGGAGACTTTTGGCTTATAGAACTGGTCTTCTTCTTCTTTCGTTGGGATGGGATTTGATGCTTCTAACGAATCGCCAAACTTGGTTATATCTCCAACAAGTATCTCCACTTCAGGCAAATCCCCTTCTGGGAAAGGGTCTGTCAATGGAAACAAACCAGCAGGCGTTTCTCTACCACTCTTCTTATCAGCGAAGCCGAGCCCCATAAAATCGATACTTGAAATTGTCAATTCCTCCTTCTTGCTTGCATTCTTATTTGATTTCTCAATGGTGATGGATCAATGGTTATTGTGTTTTCTTTAAGATTAGGATTTTGTTTCGATATGGTAAAAATTTTGTATAGGAATTGGGGGATAGCTTTTCCTGAATCAATTTTCTATACATAGGATGTACTGCTGAAAAATGTGATGTGCTATCCCACATGAGTCTATTATGTAATTTCTTGGTTTAACCATCCCCATTAACCACTGTGATGAGGCTACTTTCTTTATAGAGTTTTTGTTTGTGTGTATGAGCGGAAGGGTTGGTTTTGGTTTAAAAAAATTCCCCTGAGATGAAGTTGTTGAATATGAGAAATATATTTTCTGGAATGACTCGAAGACCTCTTTGTGTTGGATGATGATAAAACCACTCCCTAATACTAAAAATCAGGAAATTTTGAGCATACAATGGGAAGAAGTAAGACTGAACTTAAACGAACAAATTGAGAAACTAGAACATAGACACTCTCATAACATAGAAGATAAGTAGTATAACTAGAAAAAATCCATTTGTAGCCTAAGTTCATATTATTTGGTAATGAAATTCTAATAGCTATAAGACGGAAATAACTTCATCTTAATCAATCTCATAATGTGAAACATAGTAAAAGGATTTGAAGTGTTATTCCTTTTTAATACCGTAAGGCTATAAATGTTTAACCACTTGTCTTTTATGATGTTTTTTTCTTCTTGCTCCATCCAGAAGCCACAATCTGCACTATCTTTCTTAATGGATTTTTTTATATGTGGTAGCTATATATGTGATTTGAAATCAAACTGAATTTGAGAAACCAAGTTACATTTCTCTCTTTCAACTGTTGTGGGTTTGTCCTATTGAAGCATTAATCCTAAGTGAAGAAGATGAGGCTAAGTGCTATGTTCCTTTGATCATTTTGACTGTTGTTGGGGTATCCTAGTGAAGCATTAATTCTAAGTGAAGAAAATGATGCTAAGTACTAAGCTGCTTTGATTATTTATCATAATAGAACAATTTGAAATGATTAAACTTACATGATGTAGTAGTTAATACACTAGTAGCTACTAGTTCGCATACCATAGATATTAGTAAGAAACGAAGCATTACCTGCATCCAAAGAACATATCTTATCCTCCCAATTCAAACTTTTACTTGTTTATTTGTAGCAAGAGTAACTTGGACATTTTCCTCTTCATTCTCATTTCCTTAACTGAACGTATATTTATCATGTCTGTTTTCTTTATGAATTCGTGCGCGTTATTTCTCTTGATGCACTTAGAATAGATCTATCTTATGCCTATTAAAATTGAAAATATCCTATTACCTATATGTTGTATGTGTATGTTGTACGTCCGTGCAAGAGATAACAAAGTGAATCAAAAATATGAAAAGATGGGCACAAAGTCTTGTTATGTGAATAGGTACTTTCTAAGATTTTTTGTCAAAATTCAATTCCTTTCTTTTCACCTTATTCGTAAGTCCATATTCTTGTACTTTGTTTCATGTTTATGCATCACTAAGTTGTTGAAATTGTTTGTGTTTCTTTTTCATTTTTAGGTTCTATATTTTGTTGAATTTTGAGCCCTGATTCTATTCGCAGATTTTTGGAGTAAAATGACCCAATCGTCACGCATGCACTTCAAATTTCAGAAACTCACATGCTTTTTGATCACTCGGTGAAGCTACAATGATACTCATTTGGAACATACAACTACTTTTTGTCAGATACGTTGTCTTTCTATAGTGTCTCATTCGAGCTATTACGTTACAATTTCTCTATAATAATATTCTTTTGTAACAACTAGAATGATTCTTTTAGTTTGAGTTGTGCTTATAAATGTATTCAAATTGTTATTATTGCGGAATATATGTATGTATGCTTATGGGATTCTTTATCAATAAAAATTAATTCAGTTTTTTTAATGCAAAAGATATTAGCAAAAAAGAATTAGTGAGGAAACTGAAATTGTCATATTTACTTTTTGTGACAAAACTACTATAACATTATACATTATTATTAATAAAAAAATTTATTTGGTAAGGACTAAAGTTGTTACAATAACTATTTGTAACAAAGTCACTATTAGGAAAATCATTTTAAAGAAAATTATAAAATTCTATTTGAGTAACGAATAGTTTCTTTCGTAACGTCACAGACAAGTTATTGTAATGACAAAATCATTACTAAAACCTATGATGTTGTGAGGAATCAGGCTTCATCGCGGATACATTTGTAATGAAGTTGAATGTTTGTCACAAAAACTTCTAGCGACGGGCTTTACAGCACAAACAATAGTGACGAAATTTTTGTTACGAAAAGTTCTAGCGACGAAAATGGCTTGTATTGTAACGAATTTTTTGCTCACCAGAAGTGAAATTTCATGTAGTCATGACCATCCAAAAAATGACCTAGATTAGTTGGTTCCGTCTGTGGGGACTTCTTACTCAGATTCGCTATACGATCAACCAACATGGCAGAACCAAGCGCTCACCGAGACAAGGGGCCTCTATGAGTTGAAATGGATGCTACATCGGACACCAAGGTAAACATACCTCCCGGGTACGAGAGGGGGTGACGAACCCTTGATAACAATGACACACAAGAAATTCCAGCAAAAAACTCAGAAATATGCATAGAAAGTTCTAGAATAGCACTTAGCCAACGCTCCGGCTACACCACACATCCAAATCAATCCCTATCCCGTCACACCTAGAAGGCTTTTTCAAAAGCCCATTTCGCAAAGGGATAAGGCCTAGAAAACCCAGGAAAATGTGACACAAAGGGATGAATGGGCCCAACACTCTGAAGAGGACACTGAAAATCACACGAACTCACTTCATGACGTATCAAAAGGAAAAGAAACCATCAACGAAGAAGTACAGGATGCACAAACTCTAAAAAAAGACTATTTGACCTATCTCTGCCCTACAAATGAGAAATTCTCCCTTTTGTGAGGAGATATTGTGTAACACCCTATATTCTCGGCTCCTAATTTCATAGAGACGAAGGTAGGAATAATAATATCCGTTAATTAGATTTTTGTAATTTATTCAATTTTTGCAATTCGTGCTCGACCCTAAATAACTCTTTGGTTGTATAACTAATATTATGCTCTAACTATATACTAGCTTGTGTGTGTAGAGTAATTTTAATTCCTATATAGTATAGGTATAAGTTTTAATTCTTATATATAGATAAGTTAGATATTTATGTATAGGTGCTGGCTGAATGAATATGTGCATATTATAGGTAAGATTTTCACATAAGTGCTTAGGTGTCATCTTGGAAATGTTACACCTCTAGTCCCCTTTCAACCGTGGCAAATGAAGGAATTTTCTAACTCTTTTGTGATGACCCTTTGACACTATCCTTACCTTCATTCTCACACACACCACCGCCTAGAATTCCCCTCAAAGAAAAAAGAAAAAAGAAAAAAGAAAAACACAGCTCTTTAGTTTCTCTCAAAAACACAAGAAGTTGAGTAAAGAAATTCAATTGGAAGGGAGAAGGAAAGGATACCAAGTTAGGAAGCGTCCTCCTCTCTTGTTCTTTTAAGGTATAGTAGCTAAGTTATATATTGCATATAATTGTTTGTGTTGTGAAGCTCTCTGAAAAATTTGGTAAGGATTGGAGTTCTGTGGAATTTTCTAAAAATCGTTGAACAAAACTGCCAGTCAGTTCGGCAGAATTGAACATTTCTGCAGTTTTGAGGTTATTTCGTTAACCTGAAAATTTTTGTTTACTCTAAAATTTTTACATTAGATATATACATATGTTATAGAGACTTCATCCAAAATTCAGAATTTTTCAGTGAACAGGGGATTTCATAACAATATTTGAATCTATAGTGTCGGTTTTAGAAAATCTGACGGGACAGTCCTATTTCGTTAATCGAATCCCTAAATGGATAAGGAAATTAAATCTGAAAACTTTATTTAAACTTTTTCAGCATTCTTTCTGATATCCTGGAAAAAATTGAGAAAGAAATTCTATCCCGAGAATGTTCTAAAAAATTGTTGTAGTTATACTGCGCAAGTAAGGGGACTTGTTTGAGCTTAATTGCCTATATGTTTAGATGCTACTAAGTATGAAATAACTTGTTGTATATAGGTAGTTTATAAAGTATATTAGTTTGTGGAAATGATGGTATTTTGGACCAACGGATATTTCACGATTTCGAGGCGCGATGCAACGACGCCGGAATTATTACTGTGAGGGTTTCTCTTATTCTTTCAACTTGATCTTGCTTACCTCTCTTAGTTCTCTTTATCTAATAAATCTCAGTCAAGTGTGACCTCGTAAAGTTTTGTTGCTCAGACCTCTTATCCTTAGCTAAGGTAAGTGTCCAACCGTGTAGTGTAGTCTATCATTCTTGTTTCCGCTCGCTCTCGCTCGAATACAAATCAATGTACATATCCTAGTAGGAAACTCGTTGAAATGATTATTCTTCTTGGCTCTATTCTATAGGCTAAGGGAGCTAAGTGCTATAGGGTACAAAGTGCCGCGCGACGGCGGGGGCCACCTCTTGAACCCGTAGGAGCCACCTCTAGAATCCCGAAGGTTGGCATCCATCAGCGATATGTTCTTTTCTTGGTCTAAAGTTTTCACTCATAAAAGGCAGAGTGAAGGGAGATAAGTGCTATACGGGACAAAGTGCCACGCGACGACGGGTGCCACTGCTAGAATCATGACACCTGGAACTCTTCATAGAACATAAAGGTGTGAAGCCTCCTGTTGGTATGAGACAGTGGAAGGTGGATCACGACCATATGATATGATTAGTAAAAGTACATGGGTTATTTCCTTTGATTCATACGTTATATACTTGATTATTTTGCCTTATGATATGTTGGTTGATTCTTTTGCTTGCCATTGTATATGTCCATGTCGTTATTGATTACCACTGCAGATTCTATGTCCCATGATAAGGTAAAGCAAGCTATTAGCCCACCTCACTGGGTCATTCGGACTTACCCTTCTTTCCTCTTTTTGTTTCAGAAGAGCTCAATATGTCAGGCCTGGAAGGCGAAGTCATGTCTAAGGAAGCTTAAGAGTCTATGGAGTCTAAGAGTTAAATGTTACTATTTGTAAATGTTTTGGACATCATCTATTTTTGTTGACTTGTGGTTTTGAGTTACATCCGAACTCTGACATGTACATGTGATGTTATGCTATGTATATATGTGTGCTCCGTGGGGTTATTGTTTGTGTGGGTTGAAAGTTTTTTTTTTTGGTATAGTTCATGGTTAACATTAGCTCATGACGAGATCATCTCTTGGATTGAGCTAGTATTGCGGTGTGGTGGGCTTCGGCTCCCATCCCCTTGCCAGGGCTGCCACAGTTGGTGGTATCAGAGCCTGGGTTGCCACATCTAGTTGCATTAATGAGAAGGGGGAATTTAGGGTGTTAGGGAGACATCTTATGTGTTTATGTGGTGGTGTTTAAGTGTGTTGTGCATGTGTTAGTTGGCAAGATTGTGGTTGTGATATATTAGCTAATGTGATACTTTTTCCTCTCAGATAGCTCAAGGACACGTTAATGGGCATACAAATGGGCACATAGGTAATGGTGAGTAGAGGGGCGACTAATTTTCCAGACAGATCCAGTTAGAGTTTGGACCGCGTGGTATGGCACTATTCAGACATTATCCCAATCTGGTAGTCCACACTTTACGAGATGATCGTGATCGAATTATGCCGGAGCGCGATCAGCTGCGTCGCGCAGGTAAAGAACAAATTTTTTCCATTTTAGACCATCAGTTTAGGCATGTAGATTAAGAAAACATCATAGAAGAACAAAACCTACAAATAACAGAGTTACAAAGTTGAGTGGCAGACCATCTTGCCACTATTAGACATCTAGAGGAGAGAATAGCTGCGCAGAAACAAGAGATCACAGGTATATGTAGTGAAGGTATGAGATTGCAGAGAGACATGGATTGCATGAACCGTTTCTATATTGAACATCTTCAAGGGATTCAGAGCAGCTCATGCGCAACAGCTAGGAGGGCTAGTAAGGCTATAGCCCGTGATCATGCGTTGACCATACCTGCATTAGGACGTGAGCACGAGGAGCTTATAGTTTCTGGATCTAGTCGGTTGGCCGATGGTGATGAGGGTACATCTGAGGAGAATGGCCCCAAGGATGAGGATTCCAAGAAAGAGGACTCTGAGGAGGAGGATCCTAAGGAGGACACTGTTGGAGGAGAGAAGAGTGAGTGATAGATACTCCATTTGGTTTAGTGGGATGTGAGGGTTGTTGCTTGTAGTAGATAGTATTATATGATTATTATGTGTTTTGGTTGTATATAAGTGGTTATTATGTGTTTTATTGTAAATAACTTGTTAGGTGATTGGTTTGCTTCTGACATGATAGAATAAGCATGCTAGTTGTTGTATAGATATCTTTTGTTTGGGTCCTTTGTTATAATGTAGTGTTTAACTTTAATATTATATTATTGATGGTAGTTTTGATTGTGGATTTTGTAGTCATTAGTAATAGTTACCATGTATATAGGATGGTCCCTCCCATGAACACATGGTTAAAAGCCCATAAACCAGCACAACCTATTGATGATAATGAAAGTCAACAATCTCACGATAGTGTCCCGAGTCGCCCTGGACCTACAACAGAGATGGATCAACCCAATGAGGACATGAGGCCAATGTTTCATATGTGGCAGAAATTCATGCAGTTTTGCCAACAACAACCACCTCGAGAAGAGCATAACAATCGAGAGAAGACACCCATTGATGAAGATGTCGCATTCTACAGATTCCTACGACTCAAACCGCTGAGGTTTATCGGTGAACCTGATGATTTGAAGGCTGAGGCTTGGATTGAAGGGATTCAAAAGATCTTTGGAATAATGAATTACATGGATCATCAAAAGATTTCCTACACAACATACCCGTTTCAAGGATCAGCCTCTCATTGGTGGCGAACGGTGGAATAACGCTGGATCGCAGAAGAAATGCGACAAACTTGGGAGAACTTTGCGAAGGAATTTGACCAAAGATTCTTTCCACAGGTAAAGAAAGATCAAAGGGAAAGAGAGTTTGACACGACCAAATTCTAGCAAGAGAACTAGGTCGCGTAAGTAGTAAAGTGGGTGTTTAAGTCCAGGGTTATCGTTTCCGCAGGGACAACTATAATCTAAGTACTAAGACTACTATATTGCTCAATTCTAAGTTAAATCGGTCGAGAAAAGGTTGATTAACTAATTAATTCAAAAGAAGAAAATAAACTAAGGCAACTTCAACCAAACAAAGGGAGAAAACAATAGGGAGAAGTGATCAAGGCACATGGTTCAACCAATTATGCATTTCGATTGTGGTTTAGGTTCTATTGGATTATTAGATTGATTTAGCTAAGGCGAAATTCCCTAACATACGTACTACCCAATCTCTTGGCATAGCAACCCTACCTTTGTTAAGGATTTCCTATATATCTCTATGTAAAAACCCGATTAACAAAGATGCATTTATGGTCGAGGAATTCCCCATGTGAATGGAAAGCCACCTAAAGAAACCGAGTCTATCTCTAGTCGGTTTAACTATAGGGTATTCAATGTTTATATCTTCCCTAGGTTATTATCTCTCGATCTCTAACCTAGGCATTTTATCAAACACTTGGTGATCAATCAAATGTAGCATTGAGATCAAATATTGAATACACAGCTAAAACCAAAATTAATCCAATAAACACCAACAAAACAATTAACAATCAAAATAACATAGATGGCCTATCCACGGCTTCAATCAAACAAGTTTAGCTCATATTCATGTCAAAAATGCAAATATAAATCATACAAGCTATAAGTTTTGAACAAATTCAAGAAATAAATATGTAAAATCTCCCTAATTCTTGTAGAGATGTGAATTCATCATTGAATTCTCCGTCTTCTCACGAATTCGGGCCATCATGGAGACGTTTTGACCTTCAAAATCACTCTCCCAAGCTCCCTCTCCCCCTCTTTTGGTGTGGCTGCTTCTATCTACGGTGAGTTAGGGTAAAAATGACCACAACGGGTACTTATAAGCAGTCCGCTGCCTCGAACACTGCGGCATTGGGTGCTGAACACCGCGGCGTTCATCCCCTGCTGCTCTGGTCAGTTTTGGTAAAAATATGTATAACTTTCTCTACCAATGTCGGAATAAGCTGACTCAAGTTGCTATAGAATCCTAAGACAAAGTTCTACATCTCTCAAGAAGACACCAAGGCCTAACTCAAACGTTAAAATTGATAAAACTATCTCACAAGTCACTAAATGAGAAACCTCCATCGTAAGACGTCTCTTCCGATGACGTTTTCACCTCCTTCCCTACAGATCTGATCGTTGTCTTCGACATAAGAAATGTACCTTTGCCTCTTATCTTTCCATTGGTATACCAAGTGTGTAATTTGGACATGGGTAGAGAAATCTATTTCATAAACTCTAGCACTGCGCAGAGAGTTTGTATCTTTATGCATGATTTACCTTCTATCCTTGTTCTTTTCCTTCGAATGTTATGTTATTCTATAAAATATGAGAAAACAAGTGTCAAAACATCATATGTGATCAAATTATCAAGAAAACAATCAAAATCAAGTCGACAAACGGCGGAGGAAAACTAGTGTAAAAATAACATATATCAACTACCCCCAAACTTAGATTTGATCGTCCTCGTTCAAATACAATCAAGCACACACATGAATATTGAAATTTTCATTTGCCAATTCATACACATAAGAGCAAGCATCATACCTTCGAAAATGATTATGAAAAACTACACGATGCTTTGAACATTCAACAATTTGAAAACCTCACAAAATCTTAGTTTCCATCCCTATATCATGAACTCCCACATCCATATTCATGTCAAGAGCACACTTTAGAAAAGATTATGCAAACCAATTGGAAAGTAAAGGCATTGAAACAATTCAACATTCGTTAACCTATCGGTGTGTATACAGTGCAAAAGTCACAATTAAAAGG
The DNA here is from genome assembly GCA_019426215.1 of Buddleja alternifolia. Classification (NCBI taxonomy): domain Eukaryota; kingdom Viridiplantae; phylum Streptophyta; class Magnoliopsida; order Lamiales; family Scrophulariaceae; genus Buddleja; species Buddleja alternifolia. The sequence continues at coordinate 43,232,644 of CM033390.1, read as the reverse complement.
TTTTTCGGGCTTGTAACGTAAGGCTAGGTGATGGCTAGGATTGGAAAATATGGATAAAGCGACTAAGTCAAGAGACCTTATAACTCAAAATCAGCGGTCTAAATTCGCAAATAGACTACAAAAAGTTTCACAACTTATCACTTATCCCTTTTTCACTCTCTTTTTCCTTTCAACTTACAACCCCCAAACTTGTTTCTTTTTATATCGGGTTGTACAACAATTCCAGGCCCAAACGTTCCAAACTGGAGCCAAAATGAAAGCCTAGCCGAGAGCTTTTTTTTTTTTTTTTAATACCTCTCTCTCGACTATTTAGCACATTGCTCAAGTTTTCATTCCCTTTTTTTAATTTTTTTACATAATACTTCAGACCTCAAAAATCCCAACATAGACAAAACATCACTATCTAATTCATATACATTCAAACCAAAACAAGGTGACTACCCATATTCAAGTCAAATGATATGAAGTTCTAAACTCTCTTGATTGGGCGCAAGACATTGTTTTTCTTTTCGGCGAGAAGGTGGTTGTCGTTGCTTATGAAAGAAAGGCGAATGGTGGTTTCTAGTGTGCTTAGCACACTTCATTCTTATCAATACGGCTCAAGTTAAAGTCTAGAGATTATGCAATATAGAGAAAGCCAAAATGTAAGGCTAAAGACAATGAAAGATGTCCAAAATCATTTTATGACTTCACAACATTAATACACACTTCATAGTCAACAAAATTGAAAGTTCAACGTTTTAAAACCGCAATAATTCGCATAAGCATGACTAAAAAGGGCTTTCAAGTCACAATGTATGACATGTTGACCACAGACAAGGGACTTTGACTTTAACAGAGTAGAGATATTCAAAAGCATTTTGGTCATATGCAAGGGTGCACCAATTCATGAATTCCAATTTAATAAGGTTCTACTTACTAACGCGTGCATAAATTGAAACAAAATGAATAGAGAAATCACAACAGAAGCACGAACGAATCAAAAGCAAAAAGGTACTCCACCCCCAAACTTAAATTAAACATTGTCCTCAATGTTCATGAAATAACTGCAAGGTAAGAGGGATAAGAGATACAACCCTGAAATGGAGGGATGCGGAGTGAGCACAGTGATGGGTTAGTGCCCCGGAATCAAAACCTGAAGGAAAGAAGTATCTAGAAAACCACCTCAAAAATAAGATGGGAGAGAAAGCAAAATAAAGATAAAAAGGAAAAACAAGAAAGCAATAAAAAGCTTCGATTGTAGCCCAAGAAGCGCGTGTTTAAAGTGATTAGCTTGACTCTCCTTTTTTCTTCTTTTTCACCCAATACCAGTGGCACCCTTAGCGAACATTGGATCGAGGCCTTGTTTAAACTTTAGAGTCTTCGCATCCTTTATAGCTATTTTTCTCAAGGACTCGTCTATAGGTACTACTTGGTAAACATGTTGAATGGTAGAGGAGTTTTTCGTTTCATTAGACAAATCAAATTTCACCTCTTCATCTCTAACCTTGAAAGTTAACTTACCATGTTTAACATCAATAATTGCTCCAGCTGTGGCTAAGAAAGGTCGTCCCAAAATAATGAGGGACCTCAACATCATTGGCTATGTCCAGTACTATGAAATCGACTGGAATGACAAGATTCTTCACATTGACCAAAATATTCTCTAAGATGTCTACAGGGTGCTTTACCGAGCGGTCCGCCAATTGCAAGGAGATTGTAGTGGGTTTTAAGTCCCTGAATCCAAGCTCCCTACACACAGATAAGGGCATGAGTGAAACACTAGCACCTAAATCACATGAAGATTTTGAAAAATTCAAATGACCAATAGTGCAGGTATAGAGAAACTCCCTGGATCTTTTAGTTTTGGTGGAAGCATGTTTTGTAGAATTGTTGAACATTCCACCATAGTAGGCATCGTATCATGCTCTTCCATTTTTCTTTTGTTGGAGAGGATCTCTTTAACAAATTTAGCTTAGTTTGGCATTTTTGACAAAACATCAACAAGGGGAATGTCAATACTCAATTGTTTAAAAATATCAAGAAACTTAGCCAATTGCTTATCTAACTTCCCTTTTGGTAATGCAAGTGGAAAATGGGGCCTCGGTTTGGGTACGGAGGGTTCGAGTGAAGAATTTCCCAAACCAGAGGAGAACGCCACGGTGTTGGAGGGTTGAACGCCACGGCGTTTCACTCTAGTAGGTACAAAGCCGTGGTGTTCCTTAGGGAACGCCGAGGCGTTCATTCCGGAGTCAGATGCTGCCTTGTCTTCATCCGAACGGTGTGGTGTATCTTTTTTACCTCCCAATTCCGGATCGATGAAGTTCTTTCCACTTTGAAGAGTTATCGTATAAACTTGTTCCTTTGGATTTTTCTTGGTGTCACTTGGTAAAGTGCCTTGAGTTCGTCCTGAAAGCATGTTGGAAATTTGCCCAATTTGAGTTTCTAAGTTATTTAGTGCGACTTCTTGATTTTTTAAGCTCGCTTCTTATCTCTTGGATGTCATTTCTTGAAATTGAAACTTTTGTGTGGCGTCCGTTATGAAATTTTGCCACACATCTTCCATATTATTCTTTTTCTCGGTTTGTTGTGGTTGTTGGAACCTCCCTTGCCTTTGAAATGGAGGTTGCTGGAAACCCTCTTGGTTTTGTTGAAAATCGGGTGGTGGTGGTTTCGCCATATTCATATTAGGAATTATTTTGTTGACGACTTGAATTTTCCATGAAGTTAGCACTTTCAACCGAGTTCGGTGCTACACATAAATTTCCTTGTAGGCATTCAAAGTTCGTGTGGTCACCTCCACAATTCTCATAAGCGGCTCAGGCTTGATTCACCGTACCTTGCATGAGTCCTAAAACATCTATCCTTTTGTTTAGGGCCTCCAATTGAGTGGCGACGGCGGAGCTATTCCCAATTTCATACAATCCAGCGGGCTTCTTGGGCAACGTGATTTGTTCGCTTGGCCATTGATAGTGGTTCTCGGCTATGAGCTCAATTAATGCCCAAGCTTCCTTGGGCGATTTGTTCATGATAGTGCCTCCCGCGACGGCATCTAGATTTGTACTGAGATTCGGTCCTAAACCCAAATAGAAGGTTTGCACAAGTGTGGGCACAGCTATCCCATGGTGTGGGCATTTTCTCAAAAGTTCCTTAAAACGCTCCCATGCCTCATAAAGTGATTCCCCCTCAAATTGATGAAAGCTAGTGATCTCATTTTTCATGGCGGCCATCTTACTCGGTGGAAAATACTTAGACAAAAATTTATCTACTAATTGTTCCCAAGTACGGATAGAGCCGGTTGGCAAAGAGTTGAACCATTCCTTAGCTTTATCTTTGAGAGAGAATGGGAATAACCATAAGCGTATGGCATCGTCGGTGACTCCATTGTTCTTGAAAGTATGGATAATCTCCAAGAATGTTGCTATATAAGCGTGTGGATCATCATGGGGTAAACCGGAGAATTGAACCTGGTTCCCTATCATTTGGATATACCCCGACCGGATTTGAAAAGTGTCAGCCTCTACCGGTGGTAGAACGATTGGCCCAACAGCTCCTTGGATATTTGGCATCATATAATCCCTTAAAGGGCGTTGTGGAGGTGCCTCTGGTTAGTTTGAATGGACGCGAAGATTCGCAAGCTCCCGACAAATTGCTTCTTCTAAGATAGCTGGATCTCTGTGAATAGGAGAAGGGTTCGGATTCAGATCCATTGTAGCTTGATGTTGTTGAGCCTCTCTTTGTAGTCTTACCCCTCGAGTAAATGTTCATTCAATTTCAGGGTCTAACTACGCTAGTCCCACTCGACTAGTACGGGTCATGCACTAAACGAGACCAACCTTGCACAAAGAAAGACACACAAATTAAAAACAAAAGAAATGATCTAAGCTCAGAAAGAATAAGAGAATCTCAATATTAGATAAAAATAGTTGTCCCCAGCAACGGCGCTAAAAACTTGACATGACTAAATCCTAGCAAGAGAATAGGTCGCGTAAGTAGTAAAGTGGATGTTTAAGTCCAGGGTCATCGTATCCGCAGGGACAACTATAATCTAAGTACCAAGACTACTATATTACTCAATTCTAAGTTAAATTGGTCAATAAAAGCTTGAGTAACTAATTAATTCAAAACAAGAAAATAAACTAAGGCAACTTAAACCAAACAAAGGGAGAAAGCAATAGAGAGAAGCGATCAAGGCACATGGTTCAACCAATTATGCATTTCGATTGTGATTTAGGTTCTATTTGCTTATTAGATTGATTTAGCTAAGGCGAAATTCCCTAACATACGTACTACCCAATCTCTTGGCATAGCAACCCTACCTTTGTTAAGGATTTCATATATATCTCTATGTAAAAAACCGATTAACAAAGATGCATTTATGATCCAGGAATTCCCCATGTGAATGGAAAGCCACCTAAAGAAACCGAGTCTATCTCTAGTCGGTTTAACTATAGGGTATTCCATGTTTATACCTTCCATAGGTTATTATCTCTCGATCTCTAACCTAGGCATTTTATCAAACACTTGGTGATCAATCAAATGTAGCATTGAGATCAAATATTGAATACACAGCTAAAACCAAAATTAATCCAATAAACACGAACAAAACAACAATCAAAATAACATAGATGGCCTATCCAAGGCCTCAATCAAACAAGTTTAGCTCATATTCATGTCAAAAGTGCAAATATAAATCATACAAGCCATAAGAGGTTTGAACAAATTCAAGAAATAAATATGTATAAGCTCCCTAATTCTTGTAGAGATGTGAATTCCTCAGTGAATTATCCATCTTCTCACGATCCGGGCCTTCAAGGAGACGTTTTGACCTTCAAAATCACTCTCCCAAGCTCCCTGTCCCCCTCTTTTGGCATGACTGCTGCCATCAATGGTGAGTTCGGGTAAAAATGACCAAAACGGGTACTTATAGAGTAGTCCGTTGCCTCGAACGCTGCAGCGTTGGGTGCTGAACACCGCGGCGTTCATCCCCTGCTGCTCTGGCCAATTTTGGTAAAATACGCATAACTTTCTCTACCGATGTCAAAATAAGGTGACTCAAGTTGCTGTAGAATGCTAAGACAAAGATATACATCTCTCAAGAAGACACCAAGGCCTAAATCAAATGTCAAAGTTGATAAAATTGTCTCACAAGTCACTAAACGAGAAACCTCCATCATAAGACGTCTCTTTCGATGACGTTTTCACCTCCTTCCCTACATATCTGATCTTTGCCTTCAACATAAAAAATGTGCCTTTACCTCTTGTATTTTCATTGGTATACCAAGTGTGTAATTTGGACATGGGTAGAGAAATCTATTTCATAAACTCTAGCACTACGTAGACAATTTGTATCTTTATGCATGATTTACCTTCAATCCTTGTTCTTTTCTTCCAAATGCTTTGTTATTCTATAAAATATGAGAAACATAGGGTCAAAGCATCATATGTGATCAAATTATCAAGGAAACAATCAAAACCAAGTCGATAAACGATGGAAAACTAGTTTAAAAATAACACATATCAGAGTTCATGGATTTAGTACAAGGATCTATGACGGTTTCCCAATATGTGGCTATTTTTATTCAATTAATTAAGTATGCTCCTCATTACTTAAATGATGAGGAAAGAAAAGTTAAAAAAATTGCTGGAGGATTAAGGTATGGTATCCTTTGGCCCAAATTGTCAGCAGATTCAGTAAGTTACGTTCGAACTGTAGAACGTGCTATGCCAGCTGAAGCCGGAATTCAAGAGCTGCAGGCAACGAAAGGAAAGAATAAAATAATTCGATCTGCACCACCTCATTGACCACAGGGATCACAACAGAAGAAGGGCCCAAATACCTTTAAGGGTACCTTCCCGTCACCCAACTCCATACCGAGCAAATGTTGGAAAATCATATAACCCATTGTCAGAGGTGGAGTGTGGATTTTATGGTAGAACCGGGCATGATGAGTCAATCTGTCTGCTTAAAGAGGGGAAATGTTTTCGATGTGGCAGCACTAAGCATTTCATGAGGAACTGTCCGTTAAGCATTAAAGAATCGAGGAGAGCACCAACTCCAATGACAGCAACACCCACTCCCAGTAATCGAGCAACTGGACTTAATAGACAAGTAGCCCCTCAATAGAATAACAAATCAAAAGTACGTGCAAGAGCCTATGCCATTGAGGGAGAAGAAGCAACAGATCCTTCAGCAGTGGTGGAATGTAATGTTCACCTCTCTAGAAAAGTAGATGAAGTATTATTTGACCCTGGTGCCACGTGTTTATAGGTGTGAGATTTACATGTTTTAGAGCCTCATATTCATGTGATTTATATTGGTTTATGCATGATTTATGCCACATATGCGTTTAATTTGTATGCTTATTGAGTAAAGGTGAAAAATCATTGCAATTGAGGAAAACTGAAAGGAAATGCAGAATTTCGGAGTATTTAAAGACTTAATTTGACAAATATGTCTTCTACAAAGTTTTAGATCTTTGTCTTAATATCACGTGGCAACTTGAATCACCCAAATCGGAGATCTATGAAGAAAGTTATGAAGGAAACAAGATTGCTGTGGAGAAGGCAAAATGTTTCTGTTTCTAACGTTCCAACGTTGCGTCTGACGGGAAAAATAGCAGATTTTTGGAAATTTCCAATTTTAATTCAAGTTGGAGTCTTCCCCTTCCGCTCTTATATATATTAGATCAGTTCTCTAGGGTTAAGGAGACGAAATATACATAGAATAGAGCCCTAATGGGGTTTAGACATAATTTTTACATATTCATGAAAATTTTCAAGAACCCTTGAAAGTGAAGAAATCAAGAAGCATGGAAGAGATGAAGATCGAAGTTCAACCATAAAAAGAATACGAGGGAGACTCTTAGATTTAGATTTATTTTTGTCTATGAATATGAATTTTAATTTAAGTTTCTATCTTTTATCTTTTATGATGAATTAGATTCTTCGAACTAAGGCCATGTTGAGGCTAAATTATGATATTTGAGTTATAAATTGTGCTTTTCATATTAATTCTATTGTTGCGTTGTGTATTGATTTTGTGCTTTAATTCCAATCATATGTTTGATCACCATATGCTTGCTAATTAGCCTAGTTTATTCATTCGAGAGAATATAAGTTAGGGTTCAAAGAAATCATCACATCATCCGAAACACATGAGGAATTTCTCCTAGAGATAGGTATAGAATTTCGGGTGCAGTTAGCTGGATTTATCCAAAAAATTCTAAAATGTGAATGCATGGCTAATGATTTGATTCTCGAATAGACCTATTTAGAGAACAGTCACGTGGTCATAGGATTATTACAGCCGAGATATCGGTAGTAATTATTTAAGGTTATTTCCACCAAAGCAACATTAGTCTAATAATACGAGAATGCGATTTTAACAAGAATTAATTAACTTATGCCAATACATGTGTCTTAGATGCTCTCTTCCATAGCTATCTTGATTTCGACATCTTGTTTCTTGTGTCTTGCTTCCATAGTATTTTAGTTAATTCTTGTTTTAGTTTATTTTATTGTTTTTAAAAATCTTTAATTCTTTAGTTTTAGTTTAATTATTGCTTGCTTTAATTCAAGAAGTCTAAAATACAAGTCTTTGTGGGATCGACAATCCGGACTTAAAAATTCACTTTATTACTACACACGACCAGCCCACTTGCTGTGCAAACACGTTAGAATTTCTCGTGTCAAGTTTTTGGCGCCATTGCCGGGAACTTGTTTTTTTTTTTTTTTAAGTTTTTGTTTTTATTGCAAGTTTTTATAATTTTTGTTTTTTTGTTTTTTTATTTCTTTAGTTTTTCGTCTTAATTCTAATTCCAATAAATGGCAGGAAATCCTCCGTTTCTGATCCCGAAGCAACAAGAATGTCTTTTAGGACTCATTCAGGCTGTGCAACTCACTCTCGAGGATTTGAATTGTCCGAAAAATGGGCAATTGGTGTGCGACGTCATTCAAGCTTTACAACAAGCACCAAATGGTGGCATGACTTCGAGGAGTGGTGATGCAACTGTGAGGGAAGACGAGGAGTTGAAAAATGAACGAATCTCTGCCCAGCAGATCACACCAGAACGAGCGGATGAAAGTGTAGCAGAATTGGAAGCATTACTATATGGCACGCCTGAACGTGCAGAACCAGAAACTCCCACTGCCAAGCCTTCCATTGCTACAGCTTCTCGACCGGTTGAAGATTCTCCACCCTCTGTCCTCTCCACTGGTAAGGTGGTAATTGATTCCAATGAAAGTGGGTTGTTATTAAATATAGGAGTTAATATGGGTAATTGTGAAAGCTATGAGATTATTAAGCATCCAATTTCTACATTGAATTTACGCATTGATGCTTTTGATCCTTTTAAAAGAACCAATAGTCTCCTTGAGTCCTACATCATCAACTCTAAGTTTTTCACATTGATGGGTGAAGAAAAATGGTCATCTACTTATAGCTTGGAGAATAGTCCAAATCATCACTGGGTGCAATGGGAAGGAGTGATGGAAGTGGTGATGGACTATGAGAAAATATTTGAGTAGATGATTGCTTGGTCACTACTCATCATATTTTGTACTAACACCGGGCCAAATTTCATCCTTACTTGGAGAATGAACAAGGCATTTATTCGGAAACCGCCTTGAAATAACTTGGTAAAGTCAAGCTAGTGGCTTTAAAAGAGCACCTCCCAAGATTTTTGTTTTCTTTTTGTTTTTTCTTTCAAGTAGTTTAGTTGTTTTTGGTTTGTTTGTGAAAATAAAATAAAATATTATGCTTGATGGTTGTGATTTGTTAAGTGCATGATTGATGATGACATATGATAAGAGGTGTTTTTACGTGTTTTTAAGGCTGTAATTCTTATGATTTGGATTTATTTATTGCTTAAATCATGTCACATTTGCATTTAATAGGTGTGTTAAGTGAATACAGGTAATAAATGAGAATACATGAAGAAAAGGGAAGAAAAACGATGTACAAAACAAGTTCAAGCATGTTTTTCAACACCGAGGCGGTTTATACATCTCCTACCACATTCGAGCGATAATTCCGTACATTTCGAGACCGACTTAGACAAAGTTTCCTTCTACAAAGTTTTAGATGTATGTCTTAGCTTCAAATGGAAACTTGAAACATCCAAATCGGAGGTCTATAGAGATAATTGTGAAGGAAATACGATTGCTGCGCCGAACAGAGAAGTACATGTGTCAGGATACGCCCCAGCGCCCTCCTAGTCATGCCTAGGCATGGATAGTCCGAATGTTACTCCTTTTTCAGCCTAAATTCCAGCCTTATATGATGAGTAAGAATCACTTTTGGCCATAATTCAGCACATGTGTTGAGGGGTTGTCATAAGTGTGTTTCTTGGTAGATTTATTTTATGGGCGCCAAATCAGAAACAACCTCCATGTTGAAACGTAATTTAGGTATACTTAGAGACTGAATTGGACAAAATGTCCTTCTGCAAAGTTGTATATCTATGTGTTATCTGAACATGGGGACTTGAATCATCCAATTTGGAGATCGGTGGGGAAGTGTATGAGGAAAATACTAAGACTGCGCTGGAAAGCAAGAAAATGGCAGCATGCATGTGTTTTGTTGAAGTTTTCACATGGTTATGCTTGGTGGAATTCTTAATGGCCGAAAGTTCAGCATTTTTTAGCTGGTTGGAATCTTAAAAGCCAAACTTTAAGCATCACCTTAGGTGGAATTCTCATTGGGGAACTTTAATGGGAATTCTTAATGCATACTTTAGTGGAATTTTGGCTATAAAAGGAGGGGGAACCCATACTCTTCATCATTCACTATCAATTTCAGATTCTTAGAGGAGAGGGGGGCAGCCCCTAATCTGATTTCTCCACCATTCATCACCATTCTGCATCACTCTTGGAGGGGAAAACTAGAGGAAGGAAAAAAGCTTGGGGATTGAAGGCTCAACTTCAAGATCCATCATTATTCACTTTTGAGGGAGTTTTTATAGCTTTTCATTTCAATTATGTCTATGAACATGTGTATTAATTCATTTATGTTTTTCATATTATCCATTATGAACTAAATTCATAAGACTAGGGCCATGTAAGGCCAAATTGTGATATATGCTTATAATAGATGATTGTTGAGGTTGTTCTTATATTGTTATGTGATGTGAATTTGTGTTTTTGCCTATCTTGCATATACTTGATCACTATATGTTAGAATCTTATGCCTAGGTTAATATTTCGGGAGAAAATTGACTTAGGGTGCAAGAAATTCACATCATGACCCGTAACTAATGAGGAATTGCCCTAGACATAGGTAAAGATTCCCGGGTGAAGTTGTTCGATTCAAATCGAGTGAACTCTAGTATGTTAATGCATGTTTAGTGGTTAGATTTATGTATAGGAATATTTGGGAAATCACGATCTAAGCATAGGAGTTTATACGCGAGACATCGGTTATTCTCTACCCTCGGAGTTCTCACCATAACAATATAAGCATAATCCTTCAACTAGAATCTTTATAAGTATAATTGATCAATTTGAACCTAGCATGTGCCTTAGTCTCCCTTTATACTTTGTGTAAAATCAATTGTGTAATCTTGTTCTTATTGTATGCATTTTACCTATAATTTACTTTAATTATATTTGTTCTTTTTTTCGTTAAAATCATAAACTAAAATTCAAGTCTCCGTGGTTCGACAATCAGGACTTTTAGTCCACTTATTACTACACACGACTAGTGCACTTGCTATCATAGCACGTTGGCTTTTAGCGTGTCAACATAATATGGAGATTGGAGTGCACCATTTGGAGCCACACTTCGAATTTATGCATGAGACTAGGTTCAGTTTCACCCCGACCTATGAGGTTAAGTGTTTCTTTTCACTCTTTTTGTGCTTTATGAGACACAACATTGAGGACAATGTTGACTTTAAGTTTGGGGGTGTGAGAAACGCTTAATTGTTGAGTAGTTATTGAATATATTGGTGATATGCATGTTTTCAAGTTTGAGGGAATTTGTATGCTATCATGTTTGGATGCTTTTATGTTGAGAAAATCGAGCATGATTTGTTTTTTTTAACCACCAATTAATGCAATGAAATGGATTAACTTGAATTTGATGGCATAATTTCTTGATTTATATTGGAATTCAATGCAATGCACATATCTTTACTTTGCTCGTGGGAACCTAGATTAGAGTAGATTTTCCTTAGATGAATCACAAATGCACGACAAGTTGAGGGTAGAGGAGCTAAGTTGGATAACCATCTTGAAACACTTAAGGAATTTCTCCTGGAAATATTGACTTAGATTCTTCTTAAGGTCACGAGTTGAGTAGTTGCTTCATATGCCTAATAATTAATGAATAAGGTTGATGAAAATTTGTATGACTATAAAGTCAGGCTAATATGTACTGGAGGTGAAAAGCTACATGCCTATAAACTGTACTATTATGCTAATTTGAGCTAAGCTCAAGCCAATTAAAGTTAAAAGTGAATGAAAGGTCTAGTTTTATTTCGTGGCCTTTGGCACTCGAGTGATTAAATCTGTAAGGAGTGTCTGGACACTTAATGCCCTAAAACTATCTAGTTTGGGAGTCATTGGTTTAAAACTCGATACATGGGTGTCATAGAAAGCCTAAGGGAATAGAACATTGCACACGACCTAGCCTTAATGAATGTAAATGGAAGTTTCATGAGAGTTTATAGTCCAAATTGTTTAAGTAATGAAATTTAAGTGGCTATGGAGTTTTCTATGAGGCTTGTGCTTTAGGACTGATCAAAGGTTAATAGATCTAGGTAAAAATCTAAATTTTGGTAAGGGTGCCACTTGGCTATAAAGCCGTAGACTCACAATCACTACCCCTTTGGAGGTTTATTCGAGTCAAGGTGTAACATGAGCAAGTCTTTGATATGTGTATATAATTTTGAACTTTAACAGTTGATTTTATGCCACTAATTCTTGTTAATTTTGTTGAGTTGTCTTGATTGGTTGTGGTTGAAATTTTTCGATTTTGTGGGTAAATCATCTGCAAACCCTCACGAGACTATACTCATCCTCTTTGGTAACTTTGAGGTTTAAAGGCTTGTTGCACACGCTAAGTGCAATCGTGCACTCTACGAAAGTGAGTCATTTTTGTTTTTTGTATAGTTTTTGATTGATGTCTTCATCTTAGTTCCTTAGGTCTTAGTCTTTTTATTTCTCGGGGACGATCAATGTAAGTTTGGGGGTGTTGATAGGTGTGAGATTTACATGTTTTAGAGCCTCATATTCATGTGATTTATATTGGTTTATGCATGATTTAGGCCACATATGCGTTTAATTTGTGTGCTTATTGAGTAAAGGTGAAAAATCATTGCAATTGAGGAAAACGGGACGGAAATACAGAATTTTGGAGTATTTAGAGACTGAATTTGACAAATATGTTTTCTACAAAGTTTTAGATCTATGTCTTATTATCACGTGGAAACTTGAATCACCTAAATCGGTGGTCTTTGAAGAAAGTTATGAAGGAAACAAGATCGCTGCGCAGAAGGCTAAATGTTTCTATTTCTAACGTTCGAACGTTGCGTCTGACTGGAAAAACAGCAGATTTTTGGAAATCTCCAATTGTAATTCAAGATGGAGTCTTCCCCTTTCACCCTTATATATATTAGATCAATTCTCTAGGGTTAAGGAGACAAAATATACATAGAATAGAGCCTTAATGGGGTTTAGACATAGTTTTTACATATTCATGAAGATTTTCAAGAACCCTTGAAAGTGAAGAAATCAAGAAGCATGGAAGAGATGACGATCGAAGCTCAACTGTAAAAAAAAAATACGAGGGAGTTTCTTAGATTTAGATTATTTTTGTCTATGAATATGAATCTTAATTTAAGTTTCTATCTTTTATCTTTTATGATGAATTAGATTCTTCGAACTAAGGCCATGTTGAGGCTAAATTATGATATTTGAGTTATAAATTGTGTTTTTCATATTAATTCTATTGTTGGTTTGTGTATTGATTTTGTGGTTTAATTCCAATCATATGTTTGATCACCATATGCTTGCTAATTAGCCTAGTTTATTCATTTGAGAGAATATAAGTTAGGGTTCAAAGAAATCATCACATCATCCGAAACACATGAGGAATTTCTCCTAGAGATAGGTATAGATTTTCGGGGGCAGTTAGCCGGATTTATCCGGGGAAATTCGAAAACGTTAATGTATGGCTAATGATTTGATTCTCGGATAGACATATGTAGAGAACCGTCACATGGTCATAGGATTATTACAGCCGAGACATCGGGTAGTAATTATTTAAGGTTATTTCCACCAAAGCAACATTAGTCTAATAATATGAGAATGTGATTTTAACAAGAATTAATTAATTTATGCCAACACATGTGTCTTAGTTGCTCTCTTTCATAGCTATCTTGATTTCGACATCTTGTTTCTTGTGTCTTGCTTCCACAGTATTTTAATTAATTCTTGTTTTAGTTTATTTTATTATTTTTAAGAATCTTTAGTTTTAGTCTAATTATTGCTTGCTTTAAATTCAAGAAGTCTAACATACATGTCTCTGTGGGATCGACAATCCGGACTTAAAAATCCACTTTATTACTACACACGACTAGTCCACTTGATGTGCAAACACGTAATGATTTTTCGTGTTAAGTTTTTCCAAGCATTCATTTGTGGCTTCATCATTTGTGCATGATCTTACCTTGTCCGTCAATAAAATGCCTTATTTATTTGAAGTAAGTACGCCTACGGGCACGATTAATACCACAGATGTATTGTTTAAACAATGTGAGATTAAGATCGGTTTAACAAGTCTTCCCGGCAAACTTGATTCCAATGCCAATTCAAAGGTACGATGTAATCTTGGGTATGGACTGGTTGTATCACCATCATGCATACCTGGATTGTATATCTAAGACCATTAAGTTGGGAAAGGACGAGCATAAAATTATTGTCAATCAAACCCCTTCCCTAGTTTCGGCGATGGTCGTAAAGAAGCTTTTAAGGCAGGGTGGTCAGGGATTCATGGCTTACTTAGTAAATAAGACTAAGGACAAGGTCAAACTGGAAGAAGTCACGGTGGTAAATGAATTCCCAGAAGTATTCCCGGAGAAATTAGATTCGTTACCACCAGATCGAGACATAGAATATATTATTGAAATAGTGTTGCATGTTGCACCAATATCCAAAACTCCATATTGTATGGCACCTGCAGAATTGGTTGAGTTGAAGACCCAACTGCAGGAACTATTGGATCTTGGATTCTTTCGACCTAGTAGTTCACCATGGGGAGCTCCTGTATTGTTTGTCAAGAAGAAAAATAGTACACTAAGAATGTGTATCGACTACCGAGGGTGAAATAATGTCACCATCAAGAATAAATATTCGCTACCCCATATTGAGGAATTGTTCGACCAACTTCAAGGAGCAAGAGTGTTTTCAAAACTCAATCTAAGACAAGGGTACTACCAACTTAAGGTCAGAGAGTCGGATATTCCCAAAACGGCATTGAATTCAAGGTATGGACATTATGAGTTAGTAGTAATGCCTTTTGGACTAACTAATGCACCAGCGGCGTTCATAGTTCTAATGCATAGAGTATTCCAACCTTACTTAGACAAGTTTGTAGTAATTTTTATTGACGATATTCTGATTTACTCAGAATCCAAGGAAAAGCACGAACAACATCTGAGAGTTGTCTTGAAAACACTTTGAGATCAAAAGTTGTATGCCAAGTTTAGTAAGTGTGAATTTTGTCTCACCGAGGTAGCTTTCCTCGGTCATGTCGTATTTGAAAGACTTTAAAGCTGTAATTATGTACCTAAACGTGAGAGTTTGATTATGTAAAACTTTTATGGATAAATTTCTTTGTGTTGTGAATCTCTCTACAAAATTTGGTAAGGATTGGAGTTCTGTGGATTTTTTTAAAAATAATTGAACAAAACTGGCAGTCTGTTCGGCGGAATTGAAAATTTCTGCAGTTTTGAGGTTATTTCGTAACCCTGGAAGTTTTTGTTTAATCTAAAATTTTTACAGTATATATATATACATATGTTATAGAGAATTCATCCAAATTTGAGAATTTTTCAGTAAACTGGGGATTCCATAACAATATTTGAATCTATAGTGTCGGTTCTGGAAAATCTGTTGGGACAGTCCTGTTTAGTTAATCAAATCCCCAAATGGATAAGGAAATTAAATTTGAAAATTTTATGTAAACTTTTTCAGCATCCTTTCTAATATCCTGGAAAAAATTGAGAAAGATATTCTATCCCGAGAATGTTTTAAAAAATTGTTGTAGTTATACTGCGCAAGTAAGGGGACTTGTTTGAGCTTAATTGCCCATATTTTTCGATACTACTAAGTATGAAATAACTTGTTGTATATAGGTAGAATATTAGTTTGCGGAAATGATGGTATTTTGGACCATAGGATATTTCATGATTTCGAGGTGCGAGGCAACGACGCCAGAATTATTGCTGTGAGTGTTTCTCTTATTCTTTCAACTTGATCTTGCTTATCGCTTTTAGTTCTCTTTATCTAATAAATCTCAGTCAAGTGTGACCTCGTAAAGTTTTGTTGCTCATACCTCTTATCCTTAGCTAAGGTAAGTGTCCAACTGTGTAGTGTAGTCTATTGTTCTTGTTTTTGCTCGCTCTCGCTCGAATACAAATAAATGTACATATCCTAGTAGGAAACTCGTTGAAACGATTATTCTTCTTGGCTCTATTTCGTCGGCTAAGGGAGCTAAGTGCTATAGGGACAAAGTGCCACGCGATAGCGGGGGCCCTAGAATCCTGACACATAGAACTCTTCATAGAATATAAAGGTGTGAAGCCTCTTCCTGGTATGGGACAGTTGGATCACGACCATATGATATGATTAGTAAAAGTACATGGGTTATTTCCTTTGACTCATACGTCATATACTCGATTATTTTGCCTGATGATATGTTGGTTGATTCTTTTGCTTGCCATTGTATAGGTCCATGTCGTTATTGATTTCCGCTGCAGATTCTATCTCTCATGATAAGGTAAAGCAAGCCATTAGCCCACCTCACTGGGTCATTCGGACTCACCCTTCTTTCCACTTTTTGTTTCAGAAGAGCTCAATATGTCAGGCCGGGAAGGCGAAGTCATGTCTAAGGAAGCTTAAGAGTCTATGGAGTCTAAGAGTCAAAAGTTACTGTTTGTAAATGTCTTGGACATTGTCTAGTTTTGCTGATTTGTGGTTTTGAGTTACATCCGAACTCTGGCATGTGCATGTGATGTTATGCTATGTATATATGTGTGCTCCGTCGGTTTATTGTTTGTGAGGGTTGAAAGTTTTATTTTTTCTGGTATAGTTCTTGCTTAACGTTAGCTCATGACGAGATCGACTCTTGGATTGAGCTAGCATTGCGGTGTGGCAGGCCTTGTTAGGTCTTAAAAGTAACATTGATTTAGTATGTTTTTAGCTCACATTTGTCTTGAATTCATACGTTGAGTTGATCTTTTTAGTTCTTTTTATTTGTATTTGCGTATTTTTGGCTTCTAAGACGTTTAAATGATTTTATAGGCAAAGGAAGATTGATTTGGCGAGTAAGTGAAGGAATTTCTAAGCAAAGGGAAGAAGTCAACTAAGAGACTTAAAGAGGAACAAAGAAGAGTACAAACGAAAAGAGTTGAGTTGAAGAAAAAGTAAAGAAAAAAAGTGGACAGCAGAATTGGCACAATGGTGGCAATATTCGGCACCACTGTGTAACGTGCAGAAATAAAAAATTCTGGCGGGGCTCGGATTTTGGGTCTTATGTTGGGATTTTTGTAATTAGAATTCCTATATAAATAGAAGAAGTCAGAAAAATAGGAGAGTTTGAGATTCTTTTAGAGGAGAGAAGACGTGAATTGGGAGAGAGAAGGAGAAGGAGAGAAAACTTGGAGAGAAAGAAAAGGAAGCTTTTGAAGAGAAGAAAGCGAAATCTTGATTCTTGCCATCAACGTAAGAGTTCTTCTTCTTCCCCAATTGTTCTTATTATTTTCCACCATTGTTAAACATGAGAATTCTTAATTTTATGCAAATTATTTCTTCTTCTTGTTTAATTATGTGTAGCTAAATAATTTTTTAGGGTTTAAGATGTAGTCTTGAGTATTATTATGGATTGTTGATTTTCATTGGGTTATTTCTTGCTTTAGTTAATCTATCAATGAGAGCTTACTGCTTCTAAATGATTGGCCACCAAATACATGATTTAAGATGAATTTAGAAGTACCGGGAGGTGAATTAATTCATTAGTTCAGATTTGATAGGCGCATTTAAATTACTCAATAGAAATATTAGTAATTGTTCATGAGGCTAGCTAACGAATTTCATGGAAATTAATGGATTCATCTAGATTAGTTATTGATCATGGGAGTGACAAGAACGAGTTTAGTTGGGTACTTATGGAGATCTCGGGAGAGTATCCCTGTAATTAAGGAAATTCGGGTCTTTAATGAATGCAAGAATTTACATTCCAATGATGTTCATAATCCATAAAAATACCTTGATGAAGTCTTAATCCCTAGGCTCTCCATTTATTGATTTATCGTTTATTTAATTCTGCTTTTATTAATTTGCACTTTTAATTAGTTAAAATCTTAAATCTTGCTAATCGATAGTCTAAATAATAGGATTAACTTTGTTTGGTACTTGATAACCTTCCCTGTGGAGACGATCTTACTTACTCTTTATTATTTGTCGACACCGTGTTGTTACGGGTGTTAAGAGGTTTTGGCTCCCGTCCCCTGGCTGGAGGTTGCCACATATTATCAGAATCCTTGGGCACTTTCAAAATCCCCGAACTGCCGAAGTATGATAGATCTACCTTGTTGGGAAAAAATGCATAAAAACAAAAAACGCAGCAGAAGAATTATAAGTTTAATCCCAGTGGCTCATCTCTATTTCCCGTATTTAAATTGGGTTTTACGAAATTAATTACCGTTCTCGCGTATGTTGAAATCCAAACTAGCTATGCAATCCTTTCTTGAACAGCAAATCCGTCGCTGTCTCTCAATTGCCACACCGGAGTCAAAAATGAAAATCACCTTCTTCTTCACCTTGATGGACGGCTAGAGTGAGAGAGAAAGGGAGGAGAGTTTGACTTGGAGAGAAAGTTTATGAGTTAATTCTCTTGACCTAGTTATTTTTTCACTAAGTAGTATATATATACTACAATAGAAAACAATAACCTAAGCTTCATAAGCCCCATATGGGCGTCCACTTTGGACGACCACTTGTAGGCTTTTAAGCCTTCGGGCTTTTGTTTATTAATTAATTAAATAATTAACATTATTTATCCAATAAATAAATTAATCAAATAATCAATTAAATTCATGTTAATATTATAATTAAATTCCCATGAGGAATTTATTAATTCATTAACTTAATTAATTAATTAATTAATCATAATTAATTAATAAAATCATCTAATGATTAATTAATTAATCACGATATCTAATACCGAAAATTCTCTCAAGTCTTTTCCTACGATTTTCTTTTTGCACTTCCTTTATGCGCGACTTTTTAGGTTCGTCTCAAAAGGCAATTAGGAGGAAACTAAAATGTTGTGAGTAACTCCTAGCCAGTCACGTGGCTCACATCGTATCCCAATTGTGATCGAATGAATAGGATCATTCCAAACCATATACGTTGTGAATACCGTACGAGTATAAACCTTTTATTCTTGTATCTCAGTCAAGTGAGAGTCATGGTTTTAGTCAAACTCACATGACTTGACCATATGCTTAGCTCATAATGAGTCGAGGTCATTTTATGCTTTGGCCAAGGACTTTTAACCTCACTCATTCATGAATGCATAGGATACTTAGCTCATTCACTTATGAGAGAATAAATCCCATTTTTCTAATCAGTTAACAATGCTACTTGGCCATCAAGTCGCACTTCGAGGTCGATCTCACCAAAGAGTGTTTTGGATCTAACTACTCTAATGACAGACTTGATGTCACAAGTACATCTTCAACTCGACTCCTCAGGTCTAAGGTTCACGCATACTTATCACAACTTATCAGTTTCATCATTGATTGTCAGTGAGTGAATACCCATGTGATGAAACTAATGTGAGCCGTGTTCGAACATATTGGTCCAACTTATATGTCCATGACATAAGTTCCCACTATCATTCCCATAGTGTTCGACTGGCACTTTCTCTGTCAAAACTTATATCATGCAAGTCCTTGTTCTATATTGATGTCCAGTCAAATACTTTCTTAGACTTGCTAACCCTATTTAGAGAATAAGGATCAAACCCTTCTAGTGCCATTTTCCCTATCCCATAGGAAGTAGAAGGTTTGCCTTATACTCAAGGACTTTACGTTGTTTATTAACACCATACAAACACCTATGAGAAAACAACAAGATAATGCCTTATATATAATAAAAGGATATTGTTTAGTTACAAGATAATGCCCTATAAATCTATCCTCTTTATGGCATTTGAGGGAATACACTCTAACAATCTCCTACTTGAACTCAATGCCATTTGCTATGGTATTTAATACCCATCCCTTCGAGAAGTTTTTCTAGCACCGCCTGTGCCAATGTCTTAGTCAAGGGATCAGCAACATTGTCAGCTGAGAATATTTTCTGAACAGATATTTCTCCTCGTGCAATGATCTCTCTTATGATGTGATATCTCCTCTCGATGTGTTTAGACTTGTTGTGAGACCTAGGTTCCTTTGCTTGCGCTATTGCTCTGGTGTTGTCATAATAAAGTGGCAACGAGAGTTTTATGCTGGGAACCACTTGAAGTTCTTTTATGAACTTCCTTATCGAAACAGCCTGTTTAGCTGCCTCAGAGGCAGCTATGTATTCAGCCTCTGTAGTGGAGTCTGCGGTTGTGCTTTGCTTGGAACTTTTCCAAGTTACCGCCCCACCATTGAGGGTGAATACGAATCCTGAGGTGGATTTCGGGTCATCAACATCAGATTGAAAATCCGAATTAGTGTACCCGTCCACTCTTAGGCTACCATTCCCAAAGATGAGAATCATATCCTTGGTTCTCTTCATATACTTTAGGATATTCTTCACATCTATCCAATGTTCCTTACCTGGGTTTGCTTGAAATCAACTAACAATGCTTGCTGAATAAGCAATGTTAGGTCTAGTACACAGCATTGCTTACATCAGGCTACCCACTGCTGATGCATAGGGTACAGTGCTTATTTCCTTTCTATCTTCCCCACTTTGAGGACACATAGTTTTTGAGAGATGTATCCCATGCCTCATTAGCAGGAACCCTTTCTTAGAATCCTCCATCCTATATCTCTTTAGGACCTTTTCTAAGTAAAGGGCTTGAGAGAGCCCTATCATTCTATGTGTTCGATCTCTGTAGATTCGAATCCCTAGAATATAAGTTGCCTCTCCCAAATCTTTCATGGAGAAAGTACTCGAAAGCCACTTCTTTACAGTGGTGAGCATTCCTGTATCATTCCCTATGAGTAATATGTCATCTACATATAACACAAGGAATGTTATCTTGCTCCCACTGACCTTCTTGTAAACACATGGCTCGTCTTCATTCTTGATGAAGTCAAATCCTTTGACAGCTTCATCAAAACGTAGATTCCATCTACGAGATGCTTGCTTGAGTCCATAAATGGATCTCTCAAGCTTACACACCTTATAAGTATGCTTCTCGGATACAAAACCTTTAGGCTGCTCCATATAGACATCCTCTTCTAGGAATCCATTTAGGAAAGCAATTTTGACATCTATTTGCCATATTTGATAGTCTAGGTGTGCGGCTATTGCAAGTAGAATCCTTATTGATTTGATCCTAGCCACTGGCGAAAAGGTTTCTTGGTAGTCAATTCCTTCTTTTTAACTATACCCTTTCACCACTAGCCTGGCTTTCTTATAGATCCATTTGCACCCGATCGATTTTACCCCTTTAGGTTGGTCCACAAGTTTCCAGACTTGGTTTGCATGCATCGAATCGATCTCAGTTTGCATAGCTTCACGCCATCTAGTAGCATCCACACCCACCATTGCTTGATCAAAAGTGGAGGGATCATCTCCATGATCCTCCTGTAATACAGAATAGAGGTCCAGTTCCCTCTGTACTAGATATCCGTACCTCTCAGGCGGTTGAGGTACTCTACTTGATCTTCGTGGTTGTGGTTGTGTTACAGAAGGTTCGGTTCTCACTTCCTGTGTAGATGTATCCATTGGAGTCTCATTTTGTTCTTCTAGAACAATCTTTCTACCCGCTCCTCCTTCTTGAATGAACTCATCTTCAAGAAAGTGGGCTTGCAAAGCTACAATGATCCTTTGATCATCGTGCAGTTAAAAGAGGTATCCCATTGAATCTTCAGGATATCCAACGAAACGTCCCTTCAAGGATCTAGCCTCCAACTTGTCCACTTTGGTCTTTTCGACATAAGCCGGACATCCCCAAATCTTGATGTGATTAAGAGTTGGTTTCTTATTCCTCCATATCTCATAGGGAGTCATAGGAACGGACTTGGACTAACATCTATTTAAAATGTGTACAGCTGTAAGCAACGCATAACCACACAGTGAAATGGGTAAGTCAGTGTAGCTGAGAATGGAGCGAACCATGTCCAACAAAGTTTGATTCCTTCGCTCTACTACTCCATTTAACTGTGATGTCGCTGGAGGTGTGAGCTGTAATACTATACCATTGTCTCTGAGGTGTACATCAAACTCGTCGCTCATATAATCTCCTCCTCGATCCGATCGAAGGGTTTTTATATGTTGACCAGTTTGATTTTCCACTAAAGCCTTGAATTCCTTGAACTTTTCAATGGATTCAGACTTGTGCCTCGTCATGTACACTAGACCATATCTTGAATGGTCATCAGTGAAGGTGATGAAGTAAAGGAAACCTCCTCGTGCCATTTCTCCAAATGGACCACAAAGATCACTATGCACTAAGGCTAAGATTTGTGAGGCTCTTTCAAAAGTCCATGTGACGGGGGATCTAGCCATCTTGCCCTTGAGACAAGATTCACAAGTAGGATAGGGATCCAATCCCAATGGGCCAATTAGTCCATCTTTCTCCATTTTGTGAATTTTATGTTCGCCGGCATGGCCTAGTCTAAGATGCCAAATCAATCTTTGGTTTATTCCAAGCCTACTATGTTTCCTTTGTATAGTATTCACAGAACACTCATTCTGGACATTAAGGTAATACAATACATTTATTAAAGAAGCAAAGCCTACTAATTTATTACCATAATAAATGTTGCATCGTTCATTAATAAAACGGAAAGTGTAGCCAAATTTAACTAAAACGGGAATAGAAACAATGTTTTTAAGCACATTGGGCAAAACTAAAACATTATCCAGAAATAGTATATGTCCAGAATTTAAAATCAATGAGGTAGATCCAATTCCAGTAGTTGCGACGCTATGCCCGCTGCCTACTTTTATTTTCTCCTCATCACTGTTCAGCTTCCTTCCTCGCACCAGATCCTGATTCATACAACAAATGTGAGCACTTGCTCCAGAATCAAGAATCCAAGATGTAGAGAAGACGGTCATAGAACAACAAGTTTCATGAACATAAAGTTCCATACCTTGTGCGTCCGGTCCCATGTTCGGACAGTTCCTTCTCCAGTGGCCTTGCTCACCGTAGTGTAGGCATCTGTCTATCTTTTGTGGCCCTTTACACTTGCGATTCACAGGAGCTTTTCCTTTTTTTTATTGACACCACCCTGAGCTCCAAGCTCGCCACTCTAATTCTTGGCTTTCTTCTTCTTATTCTTCGCCCGTTTGGGCCCAAAAGAGATAACCAATGCAGTTTCCTTTCCCTTGGGCTTCAATTGAGATTGTGCAGTGTTTAATTTGTTCATTAGCCCAGCTAAGTTGCATTCAATCTCATTGCAATTGAAGTTCATGACAAATTGGGAAAAAGAATCAGGAAGAGACTACAAAATGAGATTGGTTTGAAGTTGTGGTTTAATTGTAAAATCGAGAGCCTCCAATCTGTCGATCCTCGAGATCATCTTGAGAACATGATCCCCAACTTTCTCACGTTCTCTCATTTTGGCCCTGAAGAGCTCTTTAGATATCTCATATCTAGCAGTACGGCTGTGCTCACCATAGAGCTGGACCAAGTGTGCCAAGATAACCCTTTCTGTGGTCATCTTTTCGTGGGATCTCTGAAGCTCGTTTGTCATTGAGCCGAGAATGTACCCACGGACTCGGACGTCGTCCTTTACCCATTTTTCATGAGCTTGGACTTCTTCCTCGTTGGCACGTGTTCTGCCAGGAGGAGCAGGGATGTTTGTGTCAACATGTTTCCCAAGGACTCTTTGTTGAGAACTATTCTCAAGTTCCTCAGCCAATCCACGTAGTTGGGTCCAGTAAGGATGCTCTTTTCGAGTAAAACGAAAAATGGGTTGATAGTCAATTTTGTTTTTGAGAGAGATAAATCAAAATAGCTGCAGAAATGAACCAGACATTATTAGACTTGTGTAACTAAACTAAAACCAAGTTTAAAATCTAGGACTTCGACTTATAACTTGGCTCCCACTACATTTTTCGAGATTCACACTCCCACTGTGAAAAATGGAAGTGATCGTTGCAATGTCTTTCGTGGTGGGGATTGATTTCTTTAATTAATCTAATGGATGGCAACCCTTTAACGATATTTGGTCCATTATTTTAATTAAAGTGATGTCCAACATCAATCTATCCAATAGATGGTTCAATCTTCTTTTTCCCATAATCCACCAAAACCGCAACCCTTTAACGATTTAAAGGCTTTGTGGATTATCTAAGTTCACTCCCACTAACTCCACATAATTTAACATTTGAATTTCACCTTGCAACCCTTTAACGATATTTGCGGTGAAATATGTCTCGATAAAGGCATCTAATGCACTTATTAAAATTCTAGAATTAAATCTTGATATACGACCCCCACTTACTAGGAAGATGTCATATACTAGGTTTAATACTTAATTTTATTATGTTTAGTAGAGGGAAAGGATGCCTAGCACCCCTTACTAACTTAGTATCAATTTTTGCTTGGGAGAATTCATGTTCTAAACATTTGTCTAAGTCTCACTTTGCACATTACTCAATTTATATAGCGCATATTGATAACATACATGCTTCATACAACTAATGAACATGCATCGAAAGCAATAAACCAACACATATGTCCATGGGCTTTATCTAGAGGGCCCAAGCCAATGGGCCATCATTAAAAAGGAAAAATAAGCCTAGCTATTCTTCGTGGGCTCCAAGCTCCTCTTCTTTTGGATTGATCTTCTCTTGAAAGGCCTATTCTATTTCTATCTATTACATGAGATTATTTAACAACCTACACATAATTCTAGAAATAAAATAAACAGGCGCAATTCCGGCCCTTGCAACCCATAAAAGGAAATACAATCAAAAGAAATAACCTAAGCCCATGAACAATGTCACGATCATATAATACATGCTCGCGAAAAATAAAGCAATTATGTTGTTGATTAAGTTAATGAATAATTAGTCCAACTAATTAATTCCCTCAATAAAATTCCATTTATTGATACTCATGACAATAACCATTTAGTGGGAGTCTTTAATTTAAATAAATAACTTAATAAAAAAATTCTCCAAGAACCATTAATTAATTATTTCACTTAAATTAATAATACTCAATAAAAACAATTTGGGCTTTATTTCATAAAAAAATAATTGCCAACCAATGGCATATTTAATTTTAATTAATTAGGCCCAAAACTAATTTATTGATGAGTCCATATTTTCAAATAAAATAATTTGGGCTTATTTAATTACATCCTGGACATCATCCTTTTGGCCCACCCGAATAATTAAAATAGCCCAAAACCCATTTAAATAAAAAATTGGGTCCGAGAAAAATTAATCCGACCCGTTAGGACCCGGGCCCACGTAACTGGGCGCACGACACGACGTGTGTCGTGTGCCCAGCGCATGGTGTCGTACGCACACAACGTGTGCTGGCGCGCAGACCGCACACGTTGTTTTCAACGCGCTCGTCGCAGGGTTTTTCTGACTCGATTCTCACAAAAATTAGATTTTTCAATTGACAAGTCATCATACTACAACATTAATGAATTAAACGCAGAAAAATCATGGACTATCATCACGAAAAACATATTCAAAACGTATTTCAAAAAATGCAAAAAATACATAATCACGTAATCAATTAAATACAGAAATCAGAGATTGGCTCTGATACCACTGTTGGGAAAAATTGCATAAAAACAAAAAACGCAGCGGAAGAATTATATGTTTAATCCCAGTGGCTCATCTCTATTTCTCATATTTAAATTGGGTTTTACGATATTAATTACCGTTCTCGCGTATGTTGAAATCTGAACCAGCTATGTAATCCTTTCTTGAACAGCAAATCTGTCGCTGTCTCTAAATTACCACGCCGGAGTTAAAAATGAAAATCACCTTCTTCTTCACCTTGATGGGCGGCTAGAGTGAGAGAGAAAGGGAGGAAAGTTTGACTTGGAGAGAAAGTTTGTGAGTTAATTCTCTTGACCTAGTTATTTTTTCACTAAGTAGTATATATATACTACAATAGAAAACAATAACCTAGGCTTCATACGCCCCATATGTGGATGCCCACTTGTAGTCTTTTAAACCTTCGGACTTTTGTTTATTAATTAATTAAATAATTAATATTATTTATCCAATAAATTAATTAATTAAATTCATGTTAATATTATAATTAAATTCCCATGAGGAATTAATTAATTCATTAACTTAATTAATTAATAAAATCATCTAATGATTAATTAATTAATCTCGACATCCAATACCGAAAATTCTCTCAAGTCTTTTCCAACGATTTTCTTTTTGCACTTCCTTTAAGCGCGACTCTTTAGGTTCGTCTCAAAAGGTAATTGGGAGGAAATCAAAAGGATGTGAGTAACACCTAGCCAGTCACGTGGCTCACATCGTATCCCAATTGAGAGCCATGGTTTTAGTCATGGTTTTAGTACGTGTATAAACCTTTTATTCTTGTATCCCAATCAAGTGAGAGCCATGGTTTTAGTCAAACTCACATGACTTGACCATATGCTTAGCTCATAATGAGTCGAGGTCATTTTATGCTTTGGCCAAAGACTTTTAACCTCACTCATTCATGAATGCATAGGATACTTAGCTCATTCACTTATGAGAGAATAAATCCCATTTTGCTAATCAGTTAACAATGCTACTTGGCCATCAAGTCGCACTTCGAGGTCGATCCCACCAAAGGGTGTTTTGGATCTAACTACTCTAATGACAGACTTGATGTCACAAGTACATCTTCAACTCGACTCCTCAGGTCTAAGGTTCACGTGTACGTATCACAACTTATCAGTTTCATCATTGATTGTCAGTGAGTGAATACCCATGTGATGAAACTGATGCGAGCCGTGTTCGAACATATTAGTCCAACTTATATGTCCATGATATAAGTTCCCACTATCATTCCCATAGTGTTCGACTGGCACTTTCTCTGTCAAAACTTATATCATGCAAGTCCTTGTTCTGTATTGATGTCCAGTCAAATACTTTCTTAGACTTGCGAACCCTATTTAGAGAATAAGGATCAAACTCTTCTAGTGCCATTCTCCCTATCCCATAGGAAGTAGAAGGTTTGCCTTATATTCAAGGACTTTATGTTGTTTATTAATACCTTACAAACGCCTATAAGAAAACAACAAGATAATGCCTTATATATAATAAAAGGATATTGTTTAGTTACAAGTTAACGCCCTATAAACCTATCCTCTTTGTTGCATTTGAGGGCATACACCCTAACATACCTATCCAAAATAACATGTCATCGCTTACGAGAATTTGATGATGATGCACAACTTGTCAGATGCTTTAAACAGTAGAATTTTCCAGACTACATTAATCGGCCGTGCCCAGGAATGGTTGACGCATTTAGCCGCTGGATGCAATGGGGATTATATCCAATTCATGCAAAAATTTGAATATCACTTCGCCAGCAAGCACAAGTACGCAAAATCTGTTTCCCATCTATTCAGCATGAGGCAGAAAGAAGCGGAAAGCTTGCGATCCTTTGTCGACCGCTTCAACAATGAAGCCTTAGATGTATAAGGGTTAAAGAACAAAACTAAAATCAATCTGATGATCAATGCAGTAAAGATGGGGTCATTCGTTGATGCACTAATAAGAGATCTTCTCGCTGATGTGGAAGAACTCACGATAATGGCGCAACAATACATCTATGTTGAAGAGATGAACGAACTGAAAAGAGAAGAATAAAGGCTCCACAAATAGTTGACAAAGGATAAGAACGCATAGAGAGGCCAGAATTTGGGAAATGATCAACTTGATGAACATGGGAGACCTCGATATACGAGATATGATAGCTACACTCCTTTGAACACATCAAGTGGCCAAGCGCTGTTAACCATAGAAAACAAGGAAATACTGATCTGGTGAAGACCAATGAAGGAAGGTCCAAGGAAAAGGAATCCGAATGAATTTTGCAAATTTAATAAGGATACATGGCATGATACTGAAGAATGTTTCCAACTGAAAGCTGAAATTGAAAGGCTGATTATACAAGGGTATCTACAAAGTTCATCGATCGAAAAGCTCAAAAACTGTAAGAGAGATGGAATTGGGAAGTGGGACAACTATACAGTTCCCGAAGTAGAACTACAAAATGAAATCAAGGTCGAAGGGACAATCACAGAGAAGACCTCACAGAGAGAAAGAAGTAGATAACAATCTTCCACTCCATGGAGAAATCATAACAATAGCTGGAGGACCCGCAAATGGTTATTCACAAAAGGCACAGAAGAAATATGTCAGAGAATTGCAAACTCAAGCATACCGAACCATGCCTGTACAGGTGATGAATGTGCATCACAAACACGAGGTGATAAGCTTTGGAAATGATGATTTTGATGGGATGATGGGACCTCAAGATGACCCCGATGGTGATCACAATAGATATTGTTAGGAAATTTCATGTTAGATGTTTTGATGATAACAAGATAGGACTTTATGTTAGACCCCAAAATTGTAAGTTTATTCTTTCATAGAAATATCGTATAAGCGTTTGAAAGTTCCCTTAATCTTGTTAGACTTGTAAGTTTTATCTTTATAGATTTTAGACTAAGTATTTGAGACTAAGTTGCTAGTAGAATTCTGAGTGAGTCTATTGGAAACAAAGTTGAAGATCAAGCATCCAAAGTCAAATGAAGATGAAGATTTATCCTTAGCGGCTATCAAACGCTAAAGGATTATTTCAGGTATTATGAATCAAGCGCTCAAAACTGAATGAATTTTAGACTAAGTATTTGACACTAAGTCAATCATGGAATTCTGAATGAGTCTATCAAGGATAAAGTTGAAGATCAGCGTCTAAAAGTCAAGAGAAGTTAAGGAACTGCCTCAAGCGTCTATCTTGAGCTTAAAGACTATTTTCAAGTACTTCCAAAGTCAAGCGACTCAAGCGTCCAAGCATTCCGACTTTACCTGAATATTAAAACCCAAGTCATAAAAAAACTTAATACAAACATCAACGGATATTTATTTTCAACGAAAATAAAAGCGTGATGCATTAAAAGTCGGGTAAGTGCTCTTAAAATATAAGCACTATAACTTATGGGCAAGCCACCTTTTTGACCAAGACTGTCGGATTCCAGAAATCAAGAATACGCCTGACCAATTGAATATAGCCAAAATTTAGGAATGTCAGACAAGAAATGTTTAGGGAGACGTGCTGCTCATTGTGTCCAACGGACAAAATCCCAAGGAAACTATAAATAGTCCCTTCAGCAAAACCCTAAAATAGAGGGTGACACAACAAGATATTGACCTACACACATATACGAACATTCATTTGTTGTGTATAGAAAAGCTTACAAACTCCATAGCCAAAATCCTTCCAAGCTTTTCATAACCATTCCAAAGACAGTCACCAATATCTCAAACCTCTTTTTAGAAGAACCCTACACTATTATTGAGATATTCAAAATTGTTTGAACTTCCCAACACCAAACAAACCCATTACAAAAACCTTCAACATCTTTCATCTGAGTGAGAAAGTTTGTTGATCTACAAGAAGTATTTTTGTGTAAAAGAAGCTTGTTAAAGAAGATCTTTATTGGAGCTGAAATCTGTGTGACCAAGGAGTTCCAAGATCGGTTGTTACTTGCATTATTTCTAAGTGAAAGAAGCAAGAAGATAGAAGTGGCCCGTAGCAGAAATCTGTGTCACCAAGGAACTCAAGTCATCAACATCCGCCTTACCTCTATTTTGTAGAAGTCTCTGTGTGACTCTTCGATAATCATCATAGTGGAAATCCTCCTTGATAAAAGGAGAAGAAGGACGTAGTTAGGATTACATCACCCAGTGAACCTTACAATATCTTGTGTCATTTACTGTTTTATTGCTTTACTATTCATATTGCATGTTATATCTTTAAAAAGACTTTAAAACAGTTAAGCGACTAATTGACTAAAACGAACCCTAAGCTATAAATCATTTCTGCCGTGCTAACCCTGATTAAGTGATTGAAACACTACCCTACTTTGGTGATCATTGAAATTGCTAAGTCTAAGTTAAAATCTTACCAAGCATTCAAACTACTTCAAAACGTGATACGATTCTTTAAATCGAAAAAGACTTCAGGGTCTATTCAACCCCCCCCCCCCTTCGTATACCACTTGGGACCAACAAGTGGTATCAGAGCGGTTGAAGTTGAAACCTAAGCGTTTCCGAGCGTAACTGCTTGTTTAGATCCATCTTTCTGAACTTAGTCGCTTTTAAATTTATTTTAAAAAATTTCATAGCATTTTCTACGTTGACCAAGTCAAACTATGAATGATGGAAGGTCAAAGCTTTTAATTATTTGTGTTCATGTGATGATGAAATGTGTGATATCATTTCAGATGGGCCAATCAAACTATATAAAGTTATTACCAGAGCACCTGGAGCCACAGAGAAGACACCATAGGAATGGGAGGATGACCAATTTCCAATACATAGTTAATGGATTCACTGCTAAGGACCATCCTAAGCATAGTGAGCCATTCTATGTAATTTGGACCGGTGAGAATCGTATTTTCCATTAACTTCGACAGTGGTTTGGGAGACATGGTTTTTGATTGAGAGAGATAAAACAAAATGACTGCAGAAAATAAGCCAGGCTTAATTAGATTATTGAACTAAACTAAAACCAAGTTTAAAATCAAGGACTTCGACTTATAACTTGGCTCCCACTACATTTTTCGAAATTTCACACTCCCACTGTAAAATGACGGAAGCGATCGTTGATGAAAACTTCGTGGTGGGGATTGAGTTCTTTAATTAATATAATGAATGACAAACCTTTAACGATATTTGGTCCATTACTTAATTAAAGTGATGTCAAACATCAATCTATCAAATAGACGGTTTAATCATATTTATCCCATAATTCACAAAAGCCGCAACCCTTTAACGATTTATTGGTAATGTGGACTATCTAAATTCATTCTCACTAACTCCTCATATTCTAACATTTGAATTTCACCTTACAACCCTTTAACGATATTTGGGGTGAAATATGTCTCGATTAAGGCATCTAGTGCACTTAATAAAATTCTAAAATTAAATCTTAATATATGACCCCCACTTACTTGGAAGATGCCACATATGGATTTCATCATTGATCTTATTAAGTTTAGTGGAGGGAAAGGATGCCTAGCACCCCTTACTAACTTACTATTATTTTTGTTTGGGAGAATTCATGTTCAAAACATTTATTTCGTCTCACTTTGCACATTTACCAATTTATATAGTGCATATTGATAACACACATGCTTCATACAACTAATGAACATGCATCGAAAGCAATAATACAACACACGTCTATGGGCTTTTATCTAGAGGGCCCAAGCCAATGGGCCATCATAAAATTGAAAAAGAAAAGCCTAGCTAATCTTCGTGGGCTCCAAGCTCCTCTTCTTTTGCATGATCTCCATCTTGAAAGACCTATTCTATTTCTATTTATTACAAGAGGTAATTTAAAACCTATAAATAAATCTAGAAATAAAATAAACTGGGCTCAAACCGGCCCTTACAACCCATCCAAAGAAATACATAATCAATAGAAGCAACCTAAGCCCATAGACATATGTCACCATCACATAATACATGCTCGCGATAAATAAAGCACTTATGTTGGTGACCAATAAAAATTAATCAGTCCAACTTAATTAATTTCCACAATAAAATTTCAAATTTTATTGATTCATATGAAAATAATCCTATTTATGAGAATTCTTTACTTAAATAAATAACTTAATAAATAAAATTCTCCAAGAGTTTATTAATTAATTATTTCATTCAAATAAAGATCAATAAAAACTATATTGGGCTTTATTTTATCAAAATTAAATTACCAACCATTGGCATATTCAAAATTAATTAATTAGGCCCAATAACTAATTTATTGAATTATCCACCATTTTAATGAAAATAATTTGGGCCCCTTTTTAATTAAATCCGGGTCATCATCCTTTTGACCCACTCGGATAACTAAAATAGCCCAAACACCTATTCAATTAAAATTTGGACCTTAGGAAAATATAACCTGACCCATTAGGGCCCAAGTCACGAAAACCCGGGCCCCAAAGCAGGTCCGTGCGCTGGGCACATGGCACGGTGTATGCCGTGCGCCCAGCGCACGGTTTAATCGTGCTTGGCCGGACGCCTAGCGTCCTGCCAACCCCTCCTACCGGCGCAGTGAAATGGCACGGTGTTGGGGGTCCACCCAGTGTGCACAACGGGAGGCCAAAAAGGTCTCCTATTGCCAGCACAGTGCGCGCTGTCTGCGCGCCCAGCGCGCAGATTGCGCACGCATTTTGCGTCGCGCTCGTCTCGGTGTTAGAATTTCCGATTTTCATAAAATTTATATTCCCAGATTCTTAACTCATTAAGCTACAAATTTCATGAAGCAATTGAAGCGAGATTCAGAACATTTTCATATTAAAAACACGTTCAAAGCAGACCTCAAAAATGTGAAAAAAACAGTCAATCACATAAGCAAATAAACACAGAATTCAGAGATTGGCTCTGATACCACTGCTGGAAATTATACGAATAAAATGCAGCGCAAAGTAAATTTAATTCCAAAATCCCGAATCATCTCTAATCCTCGTGTTTAATTGTGTATAGAAAATTACCGTTCTCGCGTATGTTGATTTCTGAACGTGATCCTTTTCTCTAACGCCGAATTGGCCAACGTCTCTAATTCGTCACGCCGGAATCAAAAACAAAAAACTCCTCCTTTCTTCCTTGTCAAAGATGGCTAGAGAGAGAGAGAGAGGTGCGAAACTTTTTCTTGGAGAGAAAGTTATGTAAGTTGTCTTGTGTTATTTTTCACCTTGTGATATATTTATATCATTATGAAACAATAACACTAGCATGCAAGAGCCCTATTTGGGCGTCTATTTGGCAGCCCCTTAGTGGGCTCGGAAGCCTTCGGATTTTCGTCTTGCTTGCTAATTAATTAGTCGGATAATTTATTTATCCAATAAATAAATTGATAATCCAATTAATTCAATTCCTAATTAATTTATAATTCAATTTCTCCAAGAAATTAATTAACTCATTAATTTAATTAATTAATTAAATTATCCAATAATTAATTAATTAATTACGGCATCCAATGCCGTGAATTTCTCTCAAGTCTTTTTTTCATGTTTTTCCTTTTGCAATTCCTTTAAGCGCGACTCTTTAGGTTCGTCTCAAAAGGCAATTAGGAGGATTCCAAAGGGGTGTGAGAGACACCTAGCCAGTCTCGTGGTTGACACTGTAACCCAATTGAGAATGAATGAATAGGATCATTCCAAACCTTTACGCCGTGAATACCATACGTGTATAAACCTTTTATTCTTATATCCCAATCAAGTAAGAGTCATGGTTTAAAGTCAAACTCATATAACTTGAGCATATGCCTAAGCTCATAATAAGTCGAGTATTTAAGTGCTTTGGCCAAACACTTTCATCCTCACTTATTTATGATCGCATAGGTTATTTTACTCATTCACTTATAAGAGAATAAATTCCGTATTAAAAATCAGTTAACAATGCTACTTGCCCATCAAGTCGCACTTCGAGGTCGATTCCACCAACAGGAGATTTGAATCTAACTACTCTAATGACAGACTTGATGTCACAAGTACATCTTCAACTCGATTTCTCAAATCAGAGGTTCACACGTACCTATCACTACATATCAGTTTCATCATTGACTGTCACTGAGTGAATACCCATGTGATGAACTGATGCGAGCCCTGTTCGAACATATCAGTCCAACTAACACGTCTATGATATATGTTCCCACTACCATTTCCATAGTATACGACTGACACTTTCTCTATCGAAACTTACATCATACAAGTCTTTATTCACTATTGATGCCCAAGCAAAATTTCTTAGACTTGCGAACCTTTTTAGATGTCAAGGGTCAAACCATTCTTGTGCCTTTCCTCCTAACCCATAGGAGGTAGAAGGTTCGCCTTGTCATCAAGGACTTTACGTTGTTTATTCACACCTCATAAATGCCTATAAGAAAACAACAATCAACTGCCTTATATTAATAGAAAAACCATAGTTTAGTTACAATGTTTATGCCCTATAAATCTATCCTTTTTTTGGCATTCGAGGGCATATACTCTAATAATCTCCCACTAACACTTAGTGCCATTTGCTGTGGTATTTAATACCCATCTTTTCGAGATGTTTTTCCAGCACCGCCTGTGCCAATGGCTTGGTCAATGGATCAGCGACATTGTCGGCTGAGGTTATTTTCTGAAGAGCTATTTCACCTCGTGCAACGATCTCTCTTATGATGTGATATCTCCTATCTATGTGTTTGGATTTATTGTCAGACCTAGGTTCCTCAACGAACTTCTTAATCCAAAAAGCTTCTTTAGCTTCCTCCGAGGTAGCAATGTATTTAGCCTCTGTGGTGGAGTCTGCAGTTGTGCTTCGCTTGGAACTTTTCCAAGTCACCGCTCCACCATTTGGAGTAAATACAGATCCCGAGGTGGATTTCCGGTCATCAACATCAGATTGGAAATCCGAATCAGTGTACCCGTCCACCTTGAGGTCACCACTTCCGTAGGTGAGAATCATATCCTTAGTTCTTTTTAGATACTTTAGGATATTCTTCACAGCTATCCAATGTTCCTTACCAGGGTTTGCTCGAAATCGACTAACAATGCTTACAGCATAAGCAATGTCGGGGCTAGTACAGAGCATCGCGTACATCAAGCTGCCCACAGTAGACGCATAGGGTATAATGTTCATTTCTTTTCTATCTTCCTCACTTTGAGGACACATAGATTTCGAAAGATGTATCCCATGTCTCATTGGTAGGAACCCTTTCTTAGAATCTTCCATCCTATACCTTTTTAGGACCTTTTCTAAGTAAAGGGCTTGAGAAAGTCCTATCATTCTTTTGGTTTGATCTCTATAGATCTGAATCCCTAGAATATAGGTCGCTTCTCCCAAGTCTTTCATGGAGAATATACTCGAAAGCCACTTCTTGGTTGTGGTGAGCATTCCTATGTCATTCCCAATGAGTAATATGTCATCTACATATCACACTAGGAATGTCAACTTGCTCCCAATGACCTTCTTGTAAACACAGGGCTCATCTTCGTTTTTGATGAAGTCAAATCCTTTGACAACCTCATCAAAACGTAGATTCCAGCTACGAGACGCTGGTTTGAGTCCATAAATGGATCTCTCAAGTTTACACACCTTATGAATATGCTCCTCGGATTCAAAACCTTTAGGTTGTTCCATATAGATATCATCTTCTAGGAATCCATTTAGGAAAGAAGTTTTGACATCCATTTGTCATATTTAATAATCTAGGTGTGCTGCTATTGCAAGTAGAATCCTTATTGATTTGATCATAGCCACTGGCGAGAAGGTTTCTTGGTAGTCAATTCCTTCCTTTTGACTATACTCTTTTGCCACTAGCCTGGTTTTGTAGGTGTCTACTTTGCCATCAACACCAATCTTTCTCTTGTAGATCCATTTACACCTGATTGGTTTTACCCCTTCAGGTTGGTCTACAAGTTTCCAGACTTGGTTAGCATCCAACGAATCTATCTCAGTTTGCATAGCTTCACGCCATCTAGCAGCATCCACATCCATCATCGCTTGATCAAAAGTGGAGGGATCATCTCCATGATCCTCCTCTAACAAAGAATGAAGATCCAACTCCCTCTGCATTAGATATCCGTACCTCTCAGGTGGTTGAGATACTCTATTCGATCGTCATGGTTGTGGTTGTGTTACAGAAGGTTCGATTCTCACTCCCTGTGTAGATGTATCCAGTAGGGTTTCATTTTGTTCTTCTAAAACAATCTTTCTACCCGTCCTTCTTCTTGAATGAACTCATCTTCAAGAAAGTGGGCTTGTAAGGCTACAATGATCCTTTGATCATTGTGCAGGTAAAAGATGTATCCCATAGAATCTTCAGGATATCCAATGAAATGTCCCTTTAAGGACCTAGCCTCCAACTTGTCCACTTTAGTCTTTTTGACATAAGCCGGACATCCCCAAATCTTTATGTGGTTAAGATTTGGTTTCCTATTTCTCCACATTTCATAGGGAGTCAGAGGAACGGACTTGGATGGACATCTATTTAAAATGTGTGCAGCTGTAAGCAGCGCGTGACCCCACAGTGAAATGGGTAAATCAGTGTAGCTAAGCATAGAGCGAACCATGTCCAACAAGGTTCGATTCCTTCGCTCTGCTACTCCATTCAACTGTGGAGTCGCGGGAGGTGTGAGTTGCAATACTATACCATTCTCTCTGAGGTATAAGTCAAACTCGTCTCTCATATATTGTCCTCCTCAATCAGATCGAAGAGTTTTTATATGTTGGCTTGTTTGATTTTCCACTAAAGCCTTGAATTCCTTGAACTTGTCAATGGATTCAGACTTATGCTTCATCAGGTACACTAGACCATATCGAGAATGGTCATCAGTGAAGGTGATCAAGTAAAGGAAACCTCCTCTGGCCATTTCTCCAAATAGACCACAAACGTCAGTATGCACTAAGCCTAAGATTTGTGAGGCCTTTTCAAAATTCCCTGTGAAGGGCGATCAAGCCATCTTGCCTTTGAGACAAGATTCACAAGTAGAATAGGGATCCAATCCCAGTGGACCACTTAGCCCATCTTTTTCCATTTTGAGAATCTTTTGTTCGCCAGCATGGCCTAGTCGAAGGTGCCATATTAATCTTTGGTTTATTTCAAGCCTACTACGTTTCCTTTGTATTGTATTCACAACACACTTATTCTTGACATTAAGGTAACACAATGCATTTATCAAAGGAACAAAGCCTACTAATTTATTACCATAATAAATCTTGCATTGTTCATTAATAAAACGAAAGTGTAACCTTATTTAACTAAAATGGAAATTGAACCAATGTTTAACAATATCCAGAAATTGCATATGTCTAGAATAAAAAATAATGAGGCAGATCTTGTTTTAGTAGTTGTGACGCCTTGCCCGCTGCCTACTTTGATCTTCTCCTCATTAAGGTTCAGCTCCCTTCTTCCCAGATTCTGATTCACAAAAGGTATTAACTTCTGAATCATAATCGATGAAGAAGGAATATTATAAAGCAATTAGTTTCAAACTATAAATTTATTCACCTTTTGCTTGTATATTAAGACAGTCTCTTCTCCAGTGGCCCAGCTCACCGCAGCATAAACATGTGTCCTATTTTCTAGCCCTCTTATTTCTCCTTCGTTGTGCCTTTATGAAGAAATAATAGAACGAATCTGGGAGTGACTGTAGAATAAGATCGACTTAGAGATGCAGGTCCATGTAGAAGTTTAAAGATTTTAGTTTTTCTATCATGGTCATCATTTTGAAAACGTGTTCTCCAACATCTTCTCCTTCAATCATTTTAGTTCGGAATAGATCCCTTGAAATAAAGTATCTGGCGGTCCTACCGCGTTCTCTGAACAATTCATCCAGATGAAGGATAATGTCTCTTGCATTATCCATCTTATCATGAGACCTTTGCAGCTTTATGCACATTGAGCTCAATATGTACACTCTTGCTCTATGGTTGTCACAGCACCAATCCCAACGAGCTAGGCGAACTTCATCACCCTCGTCTGGTCTAGGAATGGGAGGACGACCAATTTCCAATACATAGTTAATGGATTCATTGCTAAGGACCATCTTAAGCATAGTGAGCCATTCTATGTAATTTGGACCGGTGAGAATCGTATTTTCCATTAACTTCGACAGTGGTTTGGGTGACATGGTTTTTGATTGAGATAGATAAAACAAAATGATTGCAGAAAATAAGCCAGGCTTTATTAGATTATTGAACTAAACTAAAACCAAGTTTAAAATCAAGGACTTCGACTTATAACTTGGCTCCCACTACATTTTTCGAAATTTCACACTCCCACTGTGAAATGACGGAAACGATCGTTGATGAAAACTTCGTGGTGGGGATTGAGTTCTTTAATTAATATAATGGATGGACAACCTTTAACGATATTTGGTCCATTACTTAATTAAAGTGATGTCAAACATCAATCTATCAAATAGACGGTTTAATCATATTTATCCCATAATCCACAAAAGCCGCAACCCTTTAACGATTTATTGGTAATGTGGACTATCTAAATTCATTCCCACTAACTCCTCATATTCTAACATTTGAATTTCACCTTACAACCCTTTAACGATATTTGGGGTGAAATATGTCTCGATTAAGG
This sequence comes from Buddleja alternifolia, assembly GCA_019426215.1. Classification (NCBI taxonomy): domain Eukaryota; kingdom Viridiplantae; phylum Streptophyta; class Magnoliopsida; order Lamiales; family Scrophulariaceae; genus Buddleja; species Buddleja alternifolia. Next base: position 43,194,912 of record CM033390.1, on the reverse strand, counting down.
CATCCAGTGCACTTAATAAAATTCTAGAATTAAATCTTAATATATGACCCCCCACTTACTTGGAAGATGCCACATATGGATTTAATCCTTGATCTTATTAAGTTTAGTGGAGGGAAAGGATGCCTAGCACCCCTTACTAACTTAGTATTATTTTTGTTTGGGAGAATTCATGTTCAAAATATTTATTTCGTCTCACTTTGCACATTTACCAATTTATATAGTGCATATTGATAACACACATGCTTCATACAACTAATGAACATGCATCTAAAGCAATAATACAACACACAAGTCTATGGGCTTTTATCTAGAGGGCCCAAGCCAATGGGCCATCATAAAATTGAAAAAGAAAAGCCTAGCTAATCTTCGTGGGCTCCAAGCTCCTCTTCTTTTGCATGATCTCCATCTTGAAAGGCCTATTCTATTTCTATTTATTACAAGAGGTAATTTAAAACCTATACATAAATCTAAAAATAAAATAAACTGGGCTCAAACCGGCCCTTACAACCCATCAAAAGAAATACATAATCAAAAGAAGTAACCTAAGCCCATAGACATATGTCACCATCCCATAATACATGCTCGCGATAAATAAAGTACTTATGTTGGTGACCAATAAAAATTAATTAGTCCAACTTAATTAATTTCCAAAATAAAATTTCAATTTTATTGATTCATATGAAAATAATCCTATTTATGAGAATTCTTTACTTAAATAAATAACTTAATAAATAAAATTCTCCTACAGTTTATTAATTAATTATTTCATTCAAATAAAGATCAATAAAAACTATATTGGGCTTAATTTTATCAAAATTAAATTACCAACCATTGGCATATTCAAAATTATTTAATTAGGCCCAATAACTAATTTATTGAATTATCCACCATTTTAATCAAAATAATTTGGGCCCCTTTTTAATTAAATCCGGGTCATCCTTTTGACACACCCGGATAACTAAAATAGCCCAAACACCTATTCAATTAAAATTTGGACCTTAGAAAAATATAACCCGACCCATTAGGGCCTGAGTCACGAAAATCCGGGCCCCGAAGCAGGTCCGTGCGCCGGGTGCATGGCACGGTGTATGCCGTGCGCCCAGCACACGGTTTAATCGAGCTTGGCCAGACGCCTAGCATCCTGCCAACCCCTCCTACCGGTGTAGTGAAATGGCACGGTGTTGGGGTCCACCCAGTGTGCGCAACGGGAGGCCGAAAAGGCCTCCTATTGCACGCACAACGCGCAGACTGCGCGCCCAGCGCGCAGACTGCGCACGCGTTTTGCGTCTCGCTCGTCTCGGGGTTACACTTCTCCAATTTTCATAAACTTTATATTCCCAGATTCTTAACTCATTAAGCTACAACTTTCATGAAGAAACTGAAGCGACATTGAGAACATTTTCATATTAAAAACACGTTCAAAGCAGACCTCAAAAAAGCGAAAAAAACAGTCAATCACACAAGCAATTAAACACAGAATTCAGAGATTGGCTCTGATACCACTGTTAGAAATTATACGAATAAAACACAGCGGAAAGTAAATTTAATTCCAAAATCCCGAATCATCTCTAATCCTCGTGTTTAATTGTGTACAGAAAATTACCGTTCTCGCGTATGTTGATTTTTGAACATGATCCTTTTCTCTAACGTCGAATTTGCCAACGTCTCTAATTCTTCATGCCGGAATCAAAAACAAAAAACTCCTCCTTTCTTCCTTGTCAAAGATGGCTAGAGAGAAAGAGAGTGGTGGGAGACTTTTTCTTGGAGATAAAGTTATGTAAGTTGTCTTGTGTTATTTTTCACCTTGTGATATATTTATATCATTATGAAACAATAACACTAGCATGCAAGAGACCTATTTGGGCGTCTATTTGGCCGCCCCTTAGTGGGCTCGGAAGCCTTCGGATTTTCGTCTTGCTTGCTAATTAATTAGTCGGATAATTTTTTTATCCAATAAATAAATTGATAATCTAATTAATTCAATTCCTAAGTAATTTATAATTCAATTTCTCCAAGAAATTAATTAACCCATTAATTTAATTAATTAATTAAATTATCTAATAATTAATTAATTAATTACAGCATCCAATGCCGTGAATTTTTCTCAAGTCTTTTTTCCATGTTTTTCCTTTTGCACTTCCCTTAAGCGCGACAATTTAGGTTCGTCTCAAAAGGCAATTAGGAGGAATGCAAAGGGGTGTGAGTGACACCTAGCCAATCTCGTGGCTCTCACCGTAACCCAATTGAGAATGAATGAATAGGATCATTCCAAACCTTTACGCCGTGAATACCGTACGTGTATAAACCTTTTATTCTTATATCCCAATCAAGTAAGAGTCATGGTTTAAAGTCAAACTCATATAACTTGACCATATGCCTAAGTTCATAATAAGTCGAATATTTAAGTGCTTTGGCCAAAGACTTTCATCCTCACTTATTTATGATCGCATAGGTTATTTTACTCATTCACTTATGAGAGAATAAATTTTGTATTGAAAATCAGTTAACAATGCTACTTGCCCATCAAGTTGCACTTCGAGGTCGATTCCACCAACAGAAGATTTGAATCTAACTACTCTAATGACAAACTTGATGTCACGGGTACACCTTCAACTCGATTTCTCAGATCAGAGGTTCACACGTGCCTATCACTACTTATCAGTTTCATCATTGACTGTCAATGAGTGAATATCCATGTGATGAACTGATGCGAGCTGTGTTCGAACATATCAGTCCAACTGACACGTCTATGATATAAGTTCCCACTACCATTTCCATAGTGTATGACTGACACTTTCTCTGTAGAAACTTACATCATACAAGTCTTTATTCACTATTGATGCCCAATCAAAATTTCTTAGACTTGCGAACACTTTTAGATGTTAAGGGTCAAACCATTCTAGTGCCTTTCCTCCTATCCCATAGGAGGTAGAAGGTTCACCTTGTCATCAAGGACTTTACGTTGTTTATTTACACCTTATAAATGCCTATAAGAAAACAACAATCAACTACCTTATATTAATAGAAAAAACATAATTTAGTTACAATGTTTATGCCCTATAAATCTATCCTCTTTATGGCATTCGAGGGCATATACTCTAACACTCTCAACAAACGTCACAAATCAATCTGTGTGATGATAGTGATATTGATTAAGATTACTTGTGAGGTTATCAATGATAATACTATAAGAAATGCTGATGATCATGAAGAGAATGTTCGTCGAGAGCAAAGTAGAACTGTAAACATTGAAGTGCCTACGCAAAAACTTAGTCAAGCGCCTATTCAAGCTAACCAAGCGCCTGATCAATCTCTCAACCCGTTCCAACCAGACCGAAAATGGCTTAGAGACCGTCCACCAGAACTAGTAATTGGAGATATTGGAGCACCTGTCAAGACTAGAGCCGCTACAATAAGTGAGTTCATGTTTGCAAGCTTTCTATCTCAAATGGAACCAAAGAAAGTGGATGAAGCGCTTAGTGATTACAATTGGGTAGAAGCCATGCAAGAAAAGCTTAACCAATTTGAACGTAGTAAGGTTTGGACGCTAGTACCAAGACCAACTCACCAAGGAGTTATTGGAACTAGATGGGTTTTCAGGAACAAAATGGACGAAGATGGTAATGTTGTAAGAAACAAAGCCAGAGTAGTCGCTCAAGGATATTGCCAAGAAGAGGGTATTGATTTTGATGAGACATATGCTCCAGTAGCCCATCTTGAAGCAGTCTGAATGGTCCTAGAGTTTGCCGCATTCAACAACTTTATAGTATATCAAATGGACGTAAAGAGTGCATTTCTGAATGGTAAACTCCTACAAGAAGTATATGTGGAGCAACCACCAGAATTCATCAACAACCATGGCAAAAGTATGGTCTACAAATTGGATAAGGCACTTTATGGTCTTAAACAAGCACCAAGAGCATGGTATGACACTCTCTCTATCTTCCTTATAGGTAAAGGCAGCGTTTACACAAAGTTATTTAAAATTACCCATAATGAAGATATTCTCTTAGTCTAAATTTATGTTGATGATATTATATTTGGATCTACTAATAAACGCCTATGTGAGAAATTTTTGAAAATGATCCAAGATCAATTTGAAATGAGCATGATGGGTGAATTAACTTTTGTCTTAGGATTACAAGTTAAACAACTCCCTAGTGGCATAAATAAACCAAACGCTTAAGTTAGATAAAGATGAAAGTGGGAAGAAAGTTGATATCACTAATTATAGAGGTATCATTGGATCACTTCTTTATCTTACAGTTAGTAGACTTGATATTATGTTCTCGGTACGCATGTGTCCATGGTTTCAAGTTGATCCTAGAGAATCACACTTAATTGCTGCCAAGAAAATCCTTAAGTACCTAAAAGGCACACAAAATGTGGGCTTATGGTATCCAACGGATTCTCCTTTTGAACTAATTGGTTACTCAGATGCAGATTTTGCAGGATGCAAAATAGATAAAAAAAAAAGTACTAGTGGTACATGTCAATTTCTAGGTGATAGACTACTTTCGTGGCATAGTAGAAACAACAATCCATAGCGACCTCTACCGCTGAAGCTGGGTATGTAGCCGATGGAAGTTCTGGCGCACAAATCCTTTGGATGAGACAAGAACTTAGAGATTATGGCATAATCTTAGGTCCAACCCAAATCTATTGTCATAACCGAAGTGCCTTAGCTATGACTCAAAATCCTGTTCTTCATTCTAGAACTAAACACATTGACATCCGCTATCCTTTCTTACGTGATCATGTTCAAAAGAAAGATATCTCCATGCACTTCAGTGGTAGAGAAAAACAATTGGCAGATATCTTCACTAAAGCACTCAACGAACAACATTTTCTCAGTTTGAGAAGTGAACTAGGTATGATTGATTTAAATGCTTAATCACTCGAAACATCATGTTTTATAGGCATGAAATTTAAGGGGAATTTTACTTTACTTTATGCCTCAAATATTTCAAAAGGAAATTATTGATAAGTTGTTCATTTTAGGGAGAACCTACATAGGGAGAGCCTTGAAAGGAATAACTTTATTTTTAAGTGAAGTTGACCAGAAAATGTTTCTCTTTGCATTGGTCATACAGCACTTAGCGTTATGCGTTAAAATTCATTTAGATGCTTTTCAACTCTTTCTAAGCGTCTGACCTCTCTTTAAATGGAACTAAACGCTTGAACTCATTTCACTACTACAGAAATGACCTATTACAGTAGTTTTAACCGCTGTCATAGGTACCGCTGTTATATGGTTTGGACCTATTACAGCGGTTAAAAACCGTTGTCATAGGTCACCCTATTACAGCGGTTTTTATGGAATCGCTGTAATAGGGTGAATCCTATGACAGCGGTTCCAGCCGAAACCGCTACCATAGGGTTAAAAAAAAAATTAATTTGAACCCTATGACAGCGGTTCAGCCCCCTATCCTAGCGGTTCCGACTGAACCGCTGTCATAGGGTGGGATTTTTTTTAAAAAAAATATATTTTGCTTCCTGTACAGTAATATTCAATAAACCAACTAACAAATTCCAACTGCACAGTAAAACCTATTCAACATAAACAACGAAAATCCTAAACTTCAATATTAATATAATCTCTTTCCTCCAACAACAAAATGTTATAATCTCCAACAAATGATCACATGTTAATTTACAATCAACTAATTGAATTACTCATGACAATTTAAATACAATAAATTAAATCACAATTTACAACAAGTCACAATGCACAAAAAATACATTACCTAATTTCTAAGGAGCTGCTAAGAAAATGTAACGTGCCACTTCGTAGCGTAGTTCACCAATTTGCTCTTGAGTGTAGAAGGATTGAGAATCATCAAAGTACTGCAAGATATATATAGAGATTAATTGCAAACTGAAATGACGTTTCAATAACCTACCAAAGGTTTAATAACTTCAAAAAGGATAGAAATTAAGTATATATTAGGATTATGCATCCCCTGTTGGGATTATTTAGTTTCGCTCTTTTTTTTCTTTCTTTCTTTGTTTTTGTTTTAATTTTAATTTTTTGTTTATTAATTTTAGGTACCAATGGCGAGATATCGTCTATCCCCGACTCTGGAAGAACGAGAATGGGTTCGACAACTCATACACGACTTAAAACTCACACTAGATGATTTGGATCAGCCGAAAAATATGAAATTAGTACACAAAGCCATTGATGCTTTGTATGAAGGACCGATTAAGGAGGCTCTAATGATCGTTGAGGAAATAAAAAACAAGAGGATTTCTGTTAAAGTGTCAACACCTCAGCGTCGCACACCTAACGTTCAAGCATCCGAGACATTGGGAAATCTTCCGTTTCTGACCCCGGAGCAACAAGAATGGGTTCTAGGACTCATTCAGGCTATGCAACTCACTCTCGAGGATATGGATTGTCCGAAAAATGTGGAATGGGTGTGCGACATCATTCAAGCTTTGCAACAAGCACCAAATGGTGGCATGACTTCGAGGAGTGGTGAGGAAACCAAAAAACTTGACACGAAAAATTCTTACGTGTTTGCACAGCAAGTGGACTGGTCGTGTGCAGTAATAAAGTGGATTTTTAAGTCCGAATTGTCGATCCCACAGAGACTTATATTTTAGATTTCTTGAATTTAAAGCAAGCAATAATGTAACTAAAACTAAAGATTTAAAGATTTTAAAAGCAATAAAATAAACTACAACAAGAATTAACTCAAATATTATGGAAGCAAGATACAAGAAACAAGATGTCGAAATCAAGATAACTATGGAAGAGAGCAACTAAGACACATGTGTTGGCACAAATTAATCAATTTTCATTAAAAACATGTTCTCATATTATTAGACAACTGTTGCTTTGGTAGAAATTCCTCAATTAATTACTACCCGATGTCTCGGCTGTAATAATTCTATGACTAAGTGACGGTTCTCTAAATACGTCTATCCGAGAATCAAATCATTAACCATGCATTCACGTTTTAGAATTTCCCCGGATAAATCCAGCTAACTGCACCCGGGAATCTATACCTATCCCTAGGAGCAATTCTTCATGTTTTTCGGATGATGTGATGATTTCGTTGAACCCTAATCTATATTCTCCCGAATGAATAAACTAAGCTAATTAGCAAGCATATGGTGATCAAGCATATGATTGGAATTAAAGCACAAAATCAATACACAAAGCAACAATAGAATTAATATGAAAAACACAATTTATAACTCAAATATCATAATTTAGCCTCAACATGGCCTTAGTTCGAAGAATCTAATTCATCATAAAAGATAAAAGATAAAAGATAGAAACTTAAATTAAGATTCATATTCATAGATAAAAATAAATCTAAATCTAAGAAACTCCCTCGTATTTTTGATGGTTGAACTTCGATCTTCATCTCTTCCATGGTTCTTGATTTCTTCACCTTCAAGGGTTCTTGAAAATCTTCATGAATATGTAAAAACTATGTCTAAACCCCATTAGCGCTCTATTCTATGCGTATTTTGTCTCTTAACCCTAGAGAACTGATCTAATATATATAGGGGTGGAAGGGGAAGACTCCAACTTGAATTAGATTTGGAAATTTCCAAAAATTTGCTATTTATCCTGTCAGAACTAACGTTCGAACGTGAAGTACCCACCGTCCGTACGTTGGATGCAGTAGCACTTTCATTCTGCGTAGCGATATGGTTCCTTCATAACCGTTTCCTACGATCTCCGATTTAGGTGATTCAAGTTGGAACATGACGCTGAGACACAGATCTATAACTTTGTAGAAGAAACATTTGTCAAATTCCATCTCTAAATACTCTGAAAATATGAATTTCCATCCAGTTTTCCTCAATTGCACTAATTTTCCACCTTTACTCAATAAGCACACAAATTACAAGCATATGTGGCATAAATCATGCATAAACTAATGTAAATAACATAAATATGAGGCTTTAAAACATATAAATCTCACACCTATCACCGTGGCTAATAACCTCTTTCATGAATCTCATAACGAAGTAGCCACAATCCACCTCGTTTGTCTGCCGGGGGCATTACAAAAGTAATCAAAGTTACGTTGTATTAGAACACTAACTTCTATACGAATATATAATCTCTTGAAATTAGAAAACGTTAACCTTTATTTTAAACCATTGACAGGCCGAGTTTTTGGATTTCTTGGATTGGTCGTTGCAATTTGCACGAAATATGTGCACAGCCCTATAAAACAATATAAAAAACAAGGAATAATGTCAAAAACAAGAAATTATGTGAAATAAATATGCACTTTAAAAAAATATTAAATATAATGGATATATTGATTGAATGAAAAACTTACTTATTAATTTTTTGTGTCATATCATCTCGGTATTCCAGCTCACCATGCAAAGAATCCAGATAATAAACAACCTCTTGAAATGGATCAATTGCAAGCAACAACCAATGTCCCCTACAAATCATTCAAAAGATAAGTTCAAAATTTGTTTTGCGTAACAAGTTTTACAAATTAAAGTTAAGTCTTTAGTAACTCACCCGGTGTTGTAAGGTGCAAGAAATAACTTATTCGTTTGTGCACTCTGTATCATAGCACGTGCTATGTACTGCACTTGTTGAATTTGCGAGCTTGTTCTCGTAGATATGAAATGTGGGCTAAGGAACACGAAACTTGCTTCTTCCCCTTCGGGGATCACGTACTTAACCCACAAACACCTAAATTGAGGATAAAAAATGAATTTTGAGTAACGAAAATAATCGTAGTTCATATGCAATAAAATAATTAAAAAACTTACTTTATGTACGCTGTAATGATAGAGGCTCCTATCTCTTTTTGACGCAGAAGGTGACAGATCTTCTTCTTTCCAATATACTCTAGGAATGCAAAATTCATAATGGGTTCCTCCATGTCTATAGTGATCTGGGAACTAATAGACATCATCTTCGTGTACTTTCCAAGAAAGAAAAGGTCATTAGGGAGTCCATCTAGTTGAAGGTTTGCACATTTGTCACCTTCACGTGCAGGCTTGGCCATTGGAAATTTTCCTTTGACAGCTGACTGCTTCGACGTCCTTGATTTCTGTTTTCCAGATGATTTGGATAGTCTTAGAAACTTTTTAAGCAAAGAAAATAAAACATGATTGTTACACACCAAAGTATATTTAGTAACCTCAAACTAATTGTTATAATTTATTAATGACTAGCTATTAATTACATACCAGTGCACCAGTGACAATGACAAGACTCGCTGGCTAAGCAACAAAGGTACCCAGAACACTAGAAATGGTGAGCATTTCATCATTGAGAGGGACGTGTAGGGGTGTATCCGCCTCAACTACAGTGTCAATGCGCACTTTCACATGGTTGGTGGCTAATGGACAGTTGTGAAGTATTCTATCAATCACCGGTCGATTGTACATCTGTCCTTTAGCCGCCACACGATATGACGGTGATGAAAGTGCTAATTGACATAGAGCGATAACCTACACACACACACATATATATATATATATATACAACATTATATTAAAAAATTTTGTGTGGTTTACAGAAATAAAGAGTTGCAAGTTATATGATCAATAAACAAGTTCAAATCATTACCTCAGGAAACATCTTAGGAACTGATTCTGGGCTGCTATCTTTCAAAGAAATCACGTCATCTTCATGTGGCTGACGCGAGTTAGACACTTCTAAAACATCAATTCGTTGTTGAATGGCAAGCATAGTTTCGGAGAGGTTTTTCACCATGTTTCTCAAGCTTTCCATCTCCATTTCTGTAGCAGGCTCTGGATCCTTAAAATAGTCTCTTTGTGAGACCCCAAAGCCAACACCCCTAACGCGACCCAGATGCTCCTTCTTTTTAAGAGCTTTGGCCAATAGGTCATCTCGACTTTTCTCATTTCCAATATGGCTAGTACTCTCTTGTAAAATGCTCTCCTGTAATAATACATTTGAAAAAATAAATAAAAATTAGTGAACTTTGTTCTTTCAATAGTATTTCAAAACAAGCATACAACACATTATAGAGCTAAAATTGCAGATAACTCACCATTTCATTCACTACTATTCTAACATTGTCGTTATCAATTTGATTTGTTTTATCGGAACGCGCAATCCTCCACACGTGTGCTCGTGTCACCTCTGTGCAATCGGATCACGCATCTCTTCTTCTATTCATCTATATTTTCATTAAAAAATATATTTATTGACATAGAATTTTTATTAAAAAAATTGTAAGGATTCACTGCTAAATGAACTACATACCTCCATTTGCTCCACAAGAACATGTCCAAGACTCACTTTCCGGTAAGGATATTCAGGTTCCTTTGTTCTTTCCTGATTTTTCCTACTTAATTTCTGCTTATTACATTATCAAATTATTAGTTAAATACAAACGCAATAACCAACAAATGAAATCCTAAATTAAAATGACTAGCTACCTGAAAACCTTCATCTAGGCGAACATCTAAAAACGCCGTCCAATCGGCTTGAGATATCTCATATTGTGGGGGAGGGTTGTCATTAATGTTTCCATCATCATCTCGCATCCACTTTCTACTCAAGTAGTTCTTGAAGTTACGTGCTAGCTTCCCAACTTCTACTAGTACGTGCTTTTGTCTACTTTCGTCAATATCAAATGCTAACTACAAAAAACAAACAACAAAGTATATAAAAAATTATAATTTAGAGAATATGATAATACATTAACACTTACAAATATGATAATATCCAAATTACCTTTATTTCATCCCAAATATTTCTTTTAATTATTGACGGGACTTTTCGCCAATCACTCATGGTAATCGACACCTTCTGTCGAGCCTGCACGCCTATATAACTAACAAATATTGATTTGTTTTGGGTTAACTATCTGGCCTCTGTCATTCCAGCTGACAGGTAGCCTTATACCTTGACTTCTGGCTTTGACAACTTTTTTCATAGCCGTGATACCTATCCATATCTCATTTTCATGGGGGCTATTTGATCCATATACATCATCCTCAAAAAAACTACCAGTAGGATCTGAAGCCATCTACCTACAAAAGCCAAAAAAATACAGAAGTTAGATTCATATAAATTTGGCAGATTCATTTGGCAATAATAATTTAAAATAGAAGTAATAAATACAGAAGTTAGGTTCATTCCCATTATTCTAGAACGTAATTATCCTAAACCACAAAATAAACAAAATTCAATCCCCAATTAAACGTAATTAACCCCCAGCTAACCCAAATTAACCTTAAATTCAGTCAAGCCCCTATTTCCCTAAAATTTTCCACAAAAATAGGCAAATCTAATGAATATAAATTTTCTAGCAACTAAGTATAAATATTGATCAAAAAACAAGTCCATCATACAATTATGAAATAAGTTCAAATACCTTTCATCGTTTTCTTTTTGTCGTTGGCTTAACAGGCTTTTGCTTCCCATCAGTACGACCATTTTTTTAGTACGCCGACGAACTGATGGATTAATCCATATCCCCTCTTGGTGATCTTATTGCATATACAATTCATCATCACTTATATCCAAGTCATCGTCACTATCAATTGATTGTGAATCACCTAATGAGATAGGATTTTCTCCATCATCTTTACTTTCTTCATAATCATCATCAATACAAGTATTTTTGTTTGCCAACAAAATAATGGACCACTTCTTATCAATAGGATCGGGGACAAAAAACACTTGCTTAGCTTGTGATACCAAAATAAAATGTTCATCTTTGTATCCCACCCTTTCAAGGTCTACTCGAGTGAAGCCTATTTCACTATTATCGACACCATGTTTATTGTCAACCCACGTACACCCAAATACAGGCACCCGAAACCAACTATAATCAAGCTCCCATATACGTTCAATCACCCCATAATATGATAATTTGGCATAGATAGGATTATTATCTTTTGCACTTGAGATATGCATTACTTGAGCTACAAGACTCACACCACTATTCTTCATTGTACTTCGTTGATCTTGGTCTTTTGTATAGAATGTGCGACCATTTATACGATAACCTGAATAACAAAATACTAGTCTGTCCTAACCCATCGACAATCGTGTCAATTTATCTGAAACTGAAAGTTGTGGATTCACTTTCTGTTTCTCTTCAATATGCTTTCTGAACCAATCGATGAAACTCTTATTATGCTCTCTTGAAATCCAGCTCTCATTTTTAATTAGATTGAATCTCCAAAGTTGGTTCTTATGCTCTTCAATATATGGGTCAACCTCATCACTGTTGTGGAGAGCATATAGGTGTGCATGCTCCCTTTGTGTAATATGAACACTAACTAATTGCTTTCCAATTATGTTTTTTCCTTCTGTTCCCCCTCCCACAACATGAGACTTTGGAAGCTTTGTAACATTAGAATCTTCCAGATACTCTGTGCAAAATGTAATGGCTTCATCAACTATGTACCGTTCAACAATGCAACCTTCCGGTCGACTACGGTTTGTAACGTAGCCTTTCAATACTATCGTATAACGCTCAGCCGGATACATAGGTCTCATAAAAGCTGGTCCACATAGTTGAGTCTCTCTAACCAAGTGAATAGGTAGGCGAGTCATTATATAAAAAAAAGCAGGTAGAAAATACATCTCAAGCTCACACAAAGTGATGGCAATTTGTTTCTGAAGTACAGGAAATTGCTCAGGATCAAACACCTTGCTCCACATTGCTTTGAAAAAGAAACACAATCTAGTTATCGTGTCTCTCACCTTTTTTGGCAAGATGGCCTGTATAGCAATTGGTAGCAAATGATCCATGATTACATAAAAATCGTGAGTCTTCAAGTGCTTTAGCTTCAAAGTCCTTCATCGATACAAGACTGCTAATGTTTGAAGAATACCCTTCTGGAACTTTCACTCCATTAAGAAACTCACATAATGTAATTTTTTCTTTCCTGGATAGAGTGTGAGCTACTGGAGCCAAATAAGTACGTTTCCCCTGATTTGTTGGTGCCAATTTTCGTCGTATCTTCATTTCAACCAAGTCTAACCGTGCCTTTACACCATCTTTTATCTTTCCGAGCACATTTAGAAGTGTACCAATGACACTATCAAATACATTTTTCTCAATATGCATAATATCAAGAAAATGTCTAACATGTAAAGACGTCCAATACGGCAACTCAAAGAAGATTGACCTTTTTTTCCACCTAATTTTTGCAAGGCCACCTGCAAAAGTCTTTTCAAATTTGACCTCCAAGACTTTTACATTCTCAAACACTTCTTCACCAATCAAGCACTTAGGAGCTCGGCCTTCTTCTATATTCCCATTGAAAGCTTTTTTCCACCGATGATATCGATGGTTCCGATTAGCCATTTCCGATGCCCTTGGAATGCATATTTCTGAGAGTGTGTCAATCGATATTGATCTGTACTCTTGACACATATGGGGCATCCACATTGGCCATGTACACCATATCCCTCGAGGTTTGCTCTTGCCGGAAAATCATTGATTGTTCCAAATAACATGACTTTGAGATTAAAATTTTCTTCTTTGAACCCGTCGTATACTTGAACACTGGTGTCCCACAACACCTTCAAATCCTCAATTAAAGGAGCCAAGTAGGCATCTATATCATTTCCAGGTTGTTTCGGCTCAGAAATGAGTATAGGCATCATTATATGCTCTCGCTTCATGCATCGCGATGGCCGAAAGGTTGTAGATCATCAAAATCACCGGCCATGTACTATGTGAGCTACTTTGCAAGCCATGAGGGTTCATGCCATCTGTAGCCAATATAAGGCGCAGGTTTCTTGATTCTTCACCAAATTCAGGGAAATCATCATCAATCTTTTTCCATTGAGGAGAATCTCAGGGGTGTTGAATCTTGTCATCTTCAATCCTTTCTTCAAGCCTTCTATCATCATGCCATGTCAAGTCCTTGGCTAACTCTTTACTAATGTACATTAGCTTAAATCGAGGTATTATAGGCAAATACCACATGGTTTTGACAGGCGCAAATCCATTCTTCTTGTACCGTGAGGCCCGTGAGGCGCCACATTTCGGACAGGCCTTCAATGATGGATAGTCAATTCTAAATAATATGCAATCATTGAGACAGGCATGTACCCTCTCATATCCTATGCCAAATGAGGTTAACATCCGTTTAGCCTCATAAGTACGATTAGGTAACACATTATCCTCAGGTAGCATGCTTTTTAATAGACCAAGTAAGTCTGTGAAACTCTTATCACTCCACCCATTGTTGGCTTTTAACTTTTATAGGTTTAGAACCGCTTTCAATCTTGTGAATTTACTAGCACTATACATTGGTGTCTTTGAATCACTTGTCAAATTGTCAAACATTTTAGGACCATTTCGCAAATTCTCCTCAATCACGATCAGGCTTAAAATCATTCATGTTGAAATCCTGTGATGGATAAGATGTACTACCCAAATCATCTGACGTGACACTGCTTTCACCGTATCTTGTCCAACGTGTGTAGCTTTTATCAATTCCATTACACACCAAATGATCTTCCAACTCACATGGACTAATTCTCTTTCCAAAACAACAACGTAGACACGAGCAAGTGATCCTAGTTCGATTTGGTGCATGCCCAACCGCAAACTTTATGAACTCTTTCACCCCTTTCTCATACTGTTCTGACATACGATCCGCTAAAATCTAACTTCGATCCATCTTTGTTCGGAATTAATTAAATCAAACAATTTTATCATCAGATGATAGTTGAATTAATTAATTAATTTTTATTTTAATTTATTTCTCATTATTCTAGAAAAAATTTGGCAGAGTAACAATGCAAAAATTTCTACCAAGTTCTAGACTTAATCTTCACCTGAGTAGGTTGCAACCAACAAAATTCGGATCTTACGATCCACTAAAATCCAATTTCGATCTTAATTAATTAAATTAAATAATTTTAACATCAGCTGAGTTGAATTGTTTAATTATTTTAATTTTAATTTATTTTCCATTATCCTAGAAAAAATTCGGCAGAGTACCGACGCAAAAATTTCTACCAAGTTCTCAACATAATCTTCCCCCAAACTTGCAACCAACAAAATTCGTATCTTTCAGCCACAACAAACCCAATATTCTAATCTTTCACTTAGTCGGATCGCATAAATCACATAAAACTACAAATAAAATATCATATTTTCAACAACTAAGTATAAATATAGATCACCAGTTGGATCAATGTACGCTAAACCACAAAATAACTATAATTTAATCCCAAATAAAACGTACTTAACACCCAACTAACCCAAATTAACACTAAATTCAGTCAAATCCCTATTTCCTTTAAATTTTTTAATAAATAGGCAAATCTCAAGAATATACACAAATATACATACACCCACACATACACAAATATATACATACACACACATATACACAAATATACATAGACCCACACATACACAAATATTTTATCTAACTCAAACTCTATATTCTAAGTGTGTGTGTGTGTATTTATCTACAAAAAATTACCCACTAAATGACGACGGTGGATCAGCGGCGGCGGGGCGACGGAGGATCGGCGGCGGCGGGGCGACGACGGATCGGCAGTGGCGGGATCCTTATAAATATATATATAGAAAGAGTTATATATTATAGTATATATGCACATATATATATAGAGAAAGAGAGAAAAACAGAGAGAGGGAGATACCGAAAGAGGGGAGCAGAAGGCGGCGGTGGAAGGTGGCCGGCGAGAGGTCGAGTAGAGAGAGAGAGAGCAAGAAAATGAGAGAGAAACCGAGAGAGAGAGAGAGAGAGAGAGAAGAAGAAGGGGGGCAACCAAGTTAAGCTAAAAACCCAGCCCCCTATGACAGTGGTTCGACCGTGAACCGCTGTCATATGCCATTTTTTAATTTTTTTTTTATGACAGCGGTTCGACAAACCGCTGTCATATCGTTTTATTTTTTTTTCATTTTTGTTTTCTGAAATATTATGACAACAGTCAATCGAACCGCTGTCATCGACCATAACTACGACAGCGGTTCGACCGAACCGCTATCGTATCCCTATTTCTTTTTAAATTATTTTTTTCTGACATAGGTCCGAACCGAGAAGCCTTATTACAGCAGTTTTGTAAAACCGCTATAATAGGTACGCTGTAATAGGGCTTTTTTGTAGTAGTGTTTCCAATTAAGCGCTTAGTAAAATGAATTTCAAGGATAGCGTTTGTTACCTAACACTAGACAGAAAATCAATGGATTAGTCAGTCATGCAATTGATGCTGATTTGATGTTCATTATCTCTGTTCAATAAAACCAAAGGCAATCATTGCTTTTCAAAACGACGGTTCAACAAAAGGCACACGCGTGAATGCACTTTCCTTGTATTACGGGCACGTGCAACTCA
Organism: Buddleja alternifolia; assembly: GCA_019426215.1. NCBI lineage: Eukaryota > Viridiplantae > Streptophyta > Magnoliopsida > Lamiales > Scrophulariaceae > Buddleja > Buddleja alternifolia. The sequence continues at coordinate 43,178,601 of CM033390.1, read as the reverse complement.
CGTTGAATGTTTTAAAACAAACTATGAAATTCAAAAGGCAAACTGCAAAAGTAACCGCAAAACATCAAATTTTATATTATGTCTTCACTAAATGCAGTTTCTATTCTTATAACATATTCCTTTTTAAATTATGGCACGATTTTAAAATTCATTTCAGACGTGGTCATACCACGATTGATCAGTTATTGCCATTATAAAATAACTGCTTTGACTATATTTTAATGATCTAAATGTTCAAAATTCAAATAATCTATTAAATCTGAAAGACATTTCAAAATTGCTTTTATGTATGAAACTTATTTACAAAATAATATTATCGTCAAAAACAACAAGTGGTATGTTGTTGACTATCAGAGCGATTACAAATCATCAATGTTATTTTCAAAAGAAACCTCGCAGCAATTAAACATCAACACTAAAGCGACATATCCTCTTTCAAGACGCTTAAGGAAGCGTGTGGATACAACTCAAAAATTGAGATTTCACAACTGACCACAAGTCTCAATCACATAAAAACTGACACACCCACGATCGCTAGGCATTTCAGAGTTTGAGCATGCCTGAGCACGTGTCAATGTACTATTCAGCACGTGTAACTCACGATGCAAAAGTTCAAAATATGAAACAGTTTCTGAAAAAGTAACTGTGGATGTCAAAAATTTATAATTTAAACAGTTGCCTAATTTTTCGCACCTTTTAACATCTGTATTTATTAATAAATGGCTCAGATTAATGCAATTTCAATTTTGAAATAACCGCCTTTACACGTGTCAATCATCTAGTAGTTGAGGAGTTAATTTTTGCCTCCTATTTAAACCCTTTGCAATCTTTACAGTAAAACATTATCACTTCCAAATATTCATACTGTAAAAAGTTTTTTTCTCTAAGGCAAAAGAATCTCTCCTTTCTCTCCTCAATCGAAGTTTTTTCAGTTCAACAATAGCACACAAATCTTCAAATTCTGCTACCGAAAAAATCTTCCAAAACCCAAAACCCAGTCACTGTTAATGCTGGATTTCTTGTGACTTGGGACTACCTCTTTGATAACCAGAACATCCCTCTGAGGACTGTTCCTCCTCTTGTCCTAGAATCTGGTTTACAGGAAATGATAACCTCACATTCAAGCATTTGTGAGGAAGAGACCTTTTTCTTCTTCAAGAACGCTAAAATTGCTAATGATGGAAAGTCCATTTCCTGCGTCTTTTCGTTTGCAATAGAGACCTTTGTTCTCACTCCTAATCTCTTATCTTCTTTACTACAACTGCCAAATGATGGTGGAGAAGTCAAAGACGTCACTCTTGGAGACGCCACGAAGGTCTGGCCACTGATCAAGAAAGATGACATTGAAGCTGCGTATGAACCCAACTTCAAGAAAAATGACATGAAGGGCGAATATGTTTGCTCGAAGATGATTGAATGCTGGAAAGGTAGCTTTGATAAAATCTCAAACATTCAATGCAAAATCCTGGTAGCCATCCTGACCAAGTTGAAGATCAATTGGTCACTTTACGTTTTTAATCGCTTTAAGGCAGCAATGGCTGCGTCGGTGAATCCCAAGCCTTATGGGATTGTATTAAGTCTAGTTTTAAGCGCTATCGGTTTCGTCAACACCACTGGAAAGAAGGTCCCAGCGCTTAAGTTTTACGGGAAAAAGATGATAAGTGAGCTGCTTAAACCCAGGCATCGGGGTGGTGTAGCGGTTCCCAAGGAAGAGCGTGAGCGACTCCTTGCAAAAGATATTTTTCGCAGCGATGATGAAGAGCAAGAGACATCATCCTCTTTAGAAGAGAAAGTAGTGGTTAAGCGACCGAAATGGAAAGTCGATGAGCCAGCCAAGAAACAGAAGAAGGAGACCAAAACGAAGAAATCTCAATCTCCTCCTCCTAAATCACCCTCTCCTCCTCCAGTGTTTTATCTAGGTACCAGAATCGGAAGATGCAGAAGAAGAGGTAGAAGTACCGCTAGCACGTAAGCGTACTCCCCGGCCCATTCCAATCGGATCAACAAGCGCTTCAGCCGAACCAGCACTTGACGAATCAGCGAGTGCTCCTCCTCCTGCTGAAACTATTCCTGAATCCTTCCCAGAGCCTAAAACCGCTACTCCATCTGAGAGGCTAGCTCATTTTCAGGGTAAGTCTTTGTGAAATAAAATGCACTCTATCCTTTCCTTATTAGGTTCTCTTTTTCTAACGCTAGGATAAAATTCTTTTAGACAAATGTGATGCGGATATCCAGAGTACCCTTAACATTCTTGAGAATTTAAAAATTCCCATTCGTGCTGATCCCTTTACTTGCTTCATAGATTTAGATCCCGTTGAACAAGTCCCGGAGCCTGAGGCTATAGCAATTGAAGTTCCTGTAGATCAAGTAACTGAAATAGTCGAAGAGCGTCCTCAGGGTAAGCGTTGTAATCTCCTCATTCATCTATTTCTACCTTGTGGAAATTTTGCTTGATTTTCTCAAATGCTTGGTTGTTTCAGCTCAAAATACAACAGACGCTGATGTACCTCCACCTTCCGAGGACCCTATTGAAGTGAATGTTGATAGGATAATGGTTTTGGATATCACTAGGGAAGCAGCTCAAGTCCTTTCTAACGCCGAATCATCTCCCATCAGTGAAGCGACTGTTCAAGCTGAGCGATCGATAGAAGTGGCCCCTATCCCAACTGAAGAAATTAGTTTTGTTCTCATTCCAACCGGACCTCCACCTAGTGTCATCAACTTCTTTCCTCGCAGTTATAATGCAGAAGTTGAGTTCTACTATGCTGCTAGAGAACGTGACACCAAAACCTTGGTTGAATAGGAGATAACTTTTCAGGATACTCTTCACAACCCTTGCCTTTCCAATTCAGACAAGTTCAAAATTTTTGAGAGGCTTCCAGATCTTTATTTCTATTTGCTTGAGCGTCTTCAATCACGTCTTCAATACATTGGGCGACCAGCGATCAACTTTACAGATTTTGACCGTGAGTGATTCAACTTCACAGGTCGCTCTGAAGAGTCTTTTTATCCTTTGCACCAGAACAAGATCGTCATCAAGAATCCCCACATGGGTGATTGGTCAAAGAACCTTGATGAAGAAATCCTTAACAGGATTGGATACTCTACTGATCCCAAAGTCGTTCGTTTTCCTCAGAACGCTCTATCCCCAAAGCCCCTCCAGTTATGGAAAGGAAAACGACCAGTTGTCACTGACCGTCCTAATCCTTTTAATTTGTGAATAGAAGTTGAAGCCCTCGAATATCTAGCAAGAGTATGGGCTGATGATTATGATGAAGAAATTGAGTGATTCGAGAAGTATCTTGCTGCCAGAGCAGATAACAAAAAAGGCTGATAAACTTGGCAGAAGATGGATGATGGATACCGCTAGATGGGCTGAAGAGTTCGTGTTACATTTTTACACGCTAGACGAACTAGTAAGGTATCCCTTTTTGTTTCAATTTGGAGTAGAATACAGACGCAAAGGTTTTGCTGTGTTTCTACTCGAGCAGTGCCAGAATTTGATAGATAATATTAGCGACTTACCGTATTTCTGTCAATCCATGGAACGCTATATTCGCCAGCATCTAAGTCTGATCGCTCAAGGGGGACACTACATATATCACCCGACTCAAGATTTTGTACAGTGTATCTCTCCGGACCTCAATAAAGATGCTTCCACTAGTAGGCGACCGATTCTGCCAGGGCACAGTGAACCACACATGAGACTGGACAATGACCATGCTGACCTTCCCGAATTTTATCAAGAACGCCGAGCGATTGTAGAAAATGCTTAGTCGTTGGATATTTCCATCTCTCCCCATTTTGGTCCTGGTCTCAGTGATTTAAGAGGATATAACTTACTTCTAGTTTTATTCTGCGAGCAAAATATCCAAGTGGCCAAGATGATCTCGCAAATCAGGCCAGTGGATCTGGAAGCAGCCCAAGCATTAATGCCATTTTTTTTAGACTTCTACAATTGCTGCATTTCAGGAGTTGATCTGCCAGAAGACGTGCAATTTGCATTCAGCACTGAAGAGCGCGAAGACGCTTTATTCTTCATTCCGTAGACTAACATCCTTAGTCCAAGGCATCTTATAGAAACGATTAGCCCACTCTGGGTCATTGCTGTTGAGAAACCTTCTCCTCCCATGTAGATTGTTGAGATAGAAGAAAAACAAGCTCCTACTGTGGTAATCGCTCAACCCACAGACGCTGATTTGTAAACTGAAGTTGCCCCCAGCAATCAGCAGTCGAGGTTCCTATAATTTGAACAAGTTATTCAGATTGAGGAAGCTACCCCATCTTTTGACTTAGTGATAGATGAAGTTCATGCAGAAATTACTGAAGAGCCTGAAGAGCCGTTTATCAAAGATAAAACCAAAGGAAAGGCTGCAATCTCTAGCTCATACGGACTCATCCCATCTCCTGAGCGTTCATTTTCATCAGATTCAAACTTGGAAAGTGATCAAGAGACCCGATACTTTAGAAGAGCCGTTAGGAACTCGCTCAATACCATCGAGGGTTCCTGCTCTAAGATACTTGAAAATAATGATAGAAATATCAAGATAGTCTCTGACACCAGAAGTCTTGATATTGCAAATGCTGCTACCAAGAGCACCAAAGCGATCACGAATAGCATCAACGCTGATCATTACTCTTTCTGAAGAGTTCAATCGTCATTTAGCCCAGAACGCTTCAGCAGATACTAAGAGGCATAATTCTTCCAATGTCGTTGCACAGAGTATCGCTCAACAAGGCGCTCTACTTGAAGAAGTTCAACTGTTGCGCCGAGATATTGCTGAGTTGCATACCTCCCTTGATGATTCCTAGAAAGGGGAAAATCTGAAAGAAAAGTCCCAGTCCAAAGCTTTGAAGAAATCCACTTTTAAAACAGATAACAAGCGTTGGCGCTCCATGTTCGAAGAGATAGTGAGCATAAAGAAGATGCTTACTAAGAAGCGAAACCCAAGATACTATCAAGGCAGGCACAGGCCTCCGGACTTAGATGTTGAATTCTTAGAGAGTATGGGTTTTCATCCATATGATGGACCTCTTAGAAGACCCATAAACTGGAAATCCACCAATGATCGAAGACAAGACATTTACCATGACTTGATCCGAGAACTTGGAATCCCTCCGAGGCATTGGGTGGAAAAATTTCTTGAGCTGAATGAAAGCGCTGAGAAGACATAACTATGACGAAGTCCAGCATACTACTATGGTAGATATTAATCGACTTCTTCTGGACTTAGCAAATGAAATTTACCAAGGAGAGCAAAGCGCAAAGCGACAGAAAAGATGAATGCTTATATTTTCCTATCTTTGTCGTGGCTTTATTTTCATTTACTTTCAGTATAAATCATGTATTTTTTCTTTCATATGAATGAATGAATGATTTGTCACTTAAACACCTTGTTGAGTCTAATCTAACAATTAGCTAACCTAATCTAACTTTCTAACGCTAATTATTTTTGGGCTATTCTTTAAAACTCTTAAGCTATAAAAGAGTTATAAGAGTTAAGGTCTTGACATCATCAAAAAGGAGGAAATTGTTAGGAGATTTCATGTTAGATGTTTTGATGATGACAAGATAGGATTTTATGTTAGACCCCAAAAATGTAAGTTTATGCTTTCATAGAAATATTGTATAAGCATTTGAAAGTTAACTTAATCTTGTTAGGCTTGTAATTTTTATTTTTACAGATTTTAGACTAAGTATTTGAGACTAAGTTGCTAGTAGAATTCTGAGTGAGTTTATTGGAAACAAAGTTGAAGATCAAGCGTCCAAAATCAAAATGAAGATGAAGATTTATCCTTAGCGGCTGTCAAACGCTAAAGGATTATTTTAGGTATTACGAATCAAGCGCTCAAAACTGAATGGATTTTAGACTAAATATTTGACACTAAGTTAATGATGGAATTTTGAGTGAGTCTATCAAGGATAAAGTTGAAGATCAGCGTCCAAAAGTCAAGAGAAGTTAAGGAACTGCCTCAAGCATGTATCTAGAGCTTAAAGATTGTTTTCAAGTACTTCCAAAGTCAAGCGACTCAAGCGTCCAAGCATTCAGACTTTACTTGAATATTAAAACCCAAGTTATAAAAGACTTAATGTAAGCATCAACAGATATTGAAAGACGGGTAAGTGCTATTAAAATTTAAGCACTATAACTTATGGGCAAGCCATATTTTTGACCAAAACTGTCGGATTCCAGAAATCAAGAACACGCCTGACCAATTGAATATAACCAAAATTCAAGAATGTCAGACAAGAAATGTTTAGGCAAACGTGCTCCTCATTGTGTCCAACGAACAAAATCCCAAGGAATCTATAAATAGTCCCTTCAGCAAAACCCTAAAATAAAGGGTGACACAACAAGATATTGACCTACACACATTTATGAACATTCATTTTTTGTATGTTGAAAAATATACAAAAATAAATGACTAAGAGATACAAGATCAAATCACGATCTTGATTTTGTTTACTTATGATTCTTTCATTTCAGTTGTAAAATGCTTGTACTATGAAAGATATTTATAAAATGCATTTTCCAGCTGAAACATCTTGTTGAAGCTCAAACTAACTTACTAACCTACGCTAACTCATACTTTAGGTATCTAACGCTTGAACTAAATAGGTATTGCCATCATCAAAAAGGGGGAAATTGTTAGGAATTTCATGTTAGATGATTTGATGATGACAAATAGGACTTCATGTTAGATCCCAAGAAATGTAAAGTATAAAAGCTTTCGTAGAACAAATGTATAAGCGCCTGAAAGCTTATGGTTTTATACTAGGCTTGTATTTTTATCTTTATAGAGTTTAGACTACGAATATGATACTAAATCACTAGAAGAATTCTGTGTGAGTCTACCAAGTGATGAAATTGAAGATCAAGCGTCTGAAGAAACAGTAAAGATAAAGATTAGTCTCAAGCGTCCGTCAAACGCTAAAAGACTATCCCAGGTTACGAACTCAGTGCTCAAAGATTTGTTATGGAGCTTAGACCAAGTACTTAACACTAAGTCAATGATAGAATTCTGAGTGAGTCTATCAAAGATAAAGTGAAAGGACAAGCGTCTAAAGAATCGGGCAAAGATTGTGACCTCTCTCAAGCCTCTGATTAACAAAGAAGACTACTTTCAAGAAGCCTAAACTCCAAAGGCTCAAGCGCCTAGTTCTCCAAGCGTAACCTGAAGATTCAAACCCAAGTTATCAAAGATGCATGAATCAACAGAAATTATTCCCAAATGGAAATAAAACAAGATGCATCAAAAGTCGGATAAGTGCTATTAAAATATAAGCACTACAACTTATGGGCAAGCCATATCTTTGACCGAGACTGTCAGATTCATGAAACCAAGACCATGCCTAACCAATTAAATATACCCAAAGTTAGGATTGTCAGAACTCATGGAATGTTTAGGGAAACGAGACTCCAACTGTGTCCAACGGAAAAAATCTCATAACAATCTATAAATAACCTTTTTAGCAAAAGGGACAACAGAGACACATATAGAAAACCATCTGGACGTAAAAATAAGATAAAGGGTCCAAAACGTTGCTGAATTGTTTTAAAAAAGAGCTTATACAATTCAGAGCCGAAATCCTTTAAGCTTTCTCAAATACATTCCTAGACAGTCACCCATATCTCAAACCTCTTTTTAAGAAGAACTTACACTTCCAAAAACAAACAAACCCGTGACCAAAACCATCAACACCTTTCATCTGAGTGAGAAAGCTTGTTGACTTACAAGCAATATTTTTGTGTAAAAGAAGCTTGTTGAAGTTGATCTGTATTGGAGCTGAAATCTGTGTGACCAAGGAGTTCCGAGATCAAGTGTAACTGGCACCATTTCTGAGTGAAAGAAGCAAGGGGATAGAAGGTCTTTAGTGGAGCTGAAATCTGTGTGACCAAGGAGTTCCGAGATCATATCCAATCTCCCTCTATCTTGTAGAAGTCTCTGTTGGACTCTTCGATAATCATCATAGTGGAAAACCTCCCTGATAAAAGGAGAAGAAGGACGTAGCTGGGATTACATCACCCAGTGAACCCTACAAATATCTTGTGTCATTTACCGCTTTAAGCATTTACTGTTTTACTGCTTTACTATTCATATTGCATACATTCTGATAAAGTTTTAAAACAACTAAGCGACTACTTTTGATTAACAAACCGAACGCTAAGCTATAAAATACTTCCGCTGTGCTAACCCTGATTAGGTGACTAAACTCTGACCTACTTTGGTAAGCGTTGAAATTTCCAAGTCTAAGTTAACTTTTCCCAAGCGCCTGAAATTAGCGCTTAAGTCATTATCTCTCAAGCGCCGCACCCAGCGCTCAAAGCTTTCCGAGCGTTCAAATACTTCAAAGTGATACGAATTTTTAGAAGTCGAAAAAGACTTCAGGGTCTATTCAACCCCCTCCCCCCTTCTAGACCCTTTCGTATACCACTTGGGACCAACAAGTGGTATCAGAGCGGTTGAAGTTGAAACCTAAGTGTTTCTAAGCGTAACTGCTTGTTCAGATCCATTTTTTTTAAAAAAAAATTTATATATATAGTCGCTTTAAAATTACTTTAAATTCTTCATGGCATTCTCTAAAGTTCCCAAGTTGACCAAGTCAAATTATGACTTTTGGAAGGTCAAAGCGTTTACTTATGTGTGTTCAAGTGATGATGAAATGTGTGATATCATTTCAGATGGGCCAATCAAAATATACAAAGTTATCACTAGAGCGCCCGAAGCCACAGAAGAAACACCTGACGGTTATGTGGAGAAGCCCAAACAAGAATGGTCCACCGATGAGCGTCGACGAGCCAATCTAGACAATGTCGGTCGGAATGCATTATACACAGCCATTGGTGACAATGACAACTTATTCAACAAAGTCAAATCATGCAATACAACTAAAGAAATTTGGGATAAGTTGGCTACTATTTGTGGTGGCTCAGCACAAATAAAGGAAAACAAATTATCAATTGCCAAAGAAAAATTCAACGGCTTCAAGATGCTACCTAATGAGACGCTAGAGCAATTAGACATGAGGTTTACAGCTCTTGTCACTGAACTAACATCTTTGGGTATGGAGCTACAAAATCGAGAAACAGTGGTCAAAATCTTAAGAAGTCTCCCAAGCAGATTCCTGATGAAAACAACTGCAATGAGAGAATCAAACAATCTGGACAGCCTAACTCCAGAAGATGCTTTTTCAGAACTCAAAGCATTTGAGTTTGAGCTGAATTCGGCCAGTGATGCAGTAAGTAATCCAGTGATCGAATCTGGAGCACTAATGGCATCAATCAAAGGAAAGTCTATCAAAGAAAAAGGCTCGGATATAAGTGAGGAAGAAGAAATGGCGCTTCTAAACAGATTCAGGAAATTCCTGAAATATGAAAAGAAGGGAAACAGTCCTAAGCACCCAGGACAAAATTCATATCAAGCGTCTCCCCAAATACAACCACAACATCAAGCGCCTCACTATCCTGCGTCTCCCTCCCGAGTCCCAATTCAATATCAAACTCCCTCTCAGCAAGATCTCTCAATGCCTGCAGCGTTAAACCAACGATCCACAAGATTAACAAACGAACAAAAGATGAAGACCAATCTCTGTTACAACTGCAGGAGACCAGGGCACTTCCAAGTTAATTGCCCATATCCAAATGTGTCTAAACCTACAAAGCAAGATCACACGGATAGAAACCAATTCAGGAGCAATCTAAGACAACAAGGCTTGCTAGCAGAATCAGAACCTCTCTATACTCCTGAAGAGGACTTGGAATCATCAGATGAAAGCAGCGATGATGAACCATCAAAGGATTCAGCATTCATTTGTCTCATGGCAAGAGATAATGAAGCATCTAACGACTTACCATCTGAGGTAACCACTGATCTGCATCATCCTCTTTCTTATGATGAATTACTTGACAAAGTGAAAGAATATTATAATGATTGTCAAGAAGCCGCAAAAATATTTCAAAATCACCTTTACATCATCTCAGCACTCAAAAGCGACAAAGTGACGCTCAAAGCAGAGTTGCAAATTCAGCAATAGTGCATTGAGAAAAACCAAGCGCTTGAGAGTGAAATTATTCAATTAAAAGGTGATATTGATATAATAGGCAAGAGAGAAGCTGAACTGATCGCTAAACTTGCTAAATAAGAGCAGCTTATCTCATCATTATCAAAAGCTTCTAGAACGCTAGATAATGTGGCTTAAATAACCAGAGCATTTGGTGAAAAGACCGGTTTAGGTTGTGATAAATCTGGTCACAAAACCAAAGCGTCTGTGGTTATATCAACCAACAGAGGAAAAGGTGTAACCTTTGTTGGAGAAAGCTCAAACAGACAAATGCTGAATGAGACTCAGAATATTAGTATTAGACCAAATGAAAAAGCTAACACTGGCTCAGTCAAAAGAAAGACCAAAGTAAGTGATCTACAAAAGAAAGTATATCCAAACGCTCGAAGGGCTAAGTATATCCAAGCGTCTAGCACCAAAAGTGCATCCTAAGCCAATATCAAGGAAATACCAATGTCAATATCCGCAAAGATCTAGATCATATTATCGACACTATGGTAACCATGATTATGATTGTGATTATTGCTATTATCAAGGATATTACCATACACCTAAAGAGCACACACAATACAAACCGAAACCCAAAAAGGCCAATCTTCCCAAAATGAAGACAAGGCAAATGTGGGTTCCGAAGATTCTAATTCAGACTAACGTTACTAACAAAGAAGGACCCAAAACAAAATGGGTACCTAAGAAGAACTAGAACTTCCCTTTGAATGCAGGTACCTAGAGCCAACACCGATACCTCAATTTGGTACATAGATAGTGGGTCGTCGAGACACATGACTGGATCAAAGGATCTCTTGATCAACTATCGTGCAACCAATGGTCCTCAAGTTATATTCGGTGATAATTCTAAAGGTAAAACTAAAGGTATAGGTATCATGCATAGGGGGAACATCATGATCAATGATGTATACTATGTTGAGGGTCTTAAACATAATCTCCTAAGCATAAGTCAATTTTGTGATAAAGGCTTTGAAATTAAATTTTCTAGTGACTTGTGCGAGATAATCGATGTTAAGACAAGATCTTCTAAATTAAAAGGAAGAAGAACAAACAATGTATACTTAGTAGATTGGGATTCAACATTAGATAACAACCCTACATGTTTCGTAGCTAAGAATCAAAACGAATTAGGTTGGTTATGGCACAGAAAAATGAATCACCTCAACTTCAAGGCAATCTCTCAATTAATATCTCTAAATCTCGTAGAGGGATTACCTAAAGGTTCCTTTAATAAAGATCGCTTATGTGATGCTTGTCAAATGGGTAAACAAGTTAAATCATCTTTTAAGAAGAAGCTTCATCTATCGACCTCTCGAATACTTGAATTACTACATTTAGATTTGTTTGGTCCTATTCAAATCATGAGCGTTAGTGGTAAAAAGTATTCACTAGTAATAGTTGATGATTTCTCACGCTATACATGGGTAGAATTTTTAGCATCTAAATATGAAACTAGTGCCAAGCTCACCTCTCTAATTCGTCAACTACAAAACTCAAAAGATCTAAAAGTGACAAGAATTAGAAGTGATAGAGGAACTGAATTTACTAACCATATTGTTGAGAAATTTTGTAAAGACTTTGGAATACTTCATGAGTATTCAGCGCCTAGAACACCTCAACAAAATGGAGTTGCCGAGCGACGAAACAGAACGCTTAAAGAAGCCACTAGGACTATATTAGCCGAGTCTAAGCTGCCTCAAAGGTTTTGGGCCGAAGCTATCAACACTGCTTGCTACACTCAGAACCGGTGTATGATCAACAAGCAACATGAAAAGACTCCATATGAGTTATGGAAGGGACGTAAGCCGAATGTTTCATACTTTCATGTATTTGGTTCAAAATGTTTCATTCATAACAATGGATCCCAAAGCCTAAAGACATTTGATCCTAAAGCAGATGAAGGAATCTTTCTAGGATACGCCAAAAATGGAAAGAGCTTTCGCATCGTAAATAAGATCAAATCGAAGGTTGAAGAATCCATTCATGTTGTGTTTGATGATGCTAACCAAGAACCGAGTAAGGTTAATATTAATGATGCAGGAATTGAAGATTTATCTCAACAAGCGTCACAAATCAATCTGTGTGATGATAGTGATATTGATGAAGATAATGAAATCATTGTACCTAATCCTAAGACTACTCGTAAAGACATCAACGATGACATTGCAAGAAACGCTGATGATCATGAAGGGAATGTTCATCAAGAGCAAACTCCAACTAGAAACACTGAAGCGCCTACATGAGGAATTGGTCAAGCGCCTACACAGTTTAATCAAACGTTAGATCAATCTCTTAACCCGTTCCAACCAGACAGAATATGGCTCAAAGACCATCCACCAGAACTGATTATTGGAGATATTGGAGCACCTGTTAGAACAAGAGCCGTTACAATAAATGAGGCCATGTTTGCAAGCTTCCTATCTCAAATGGAACCAAAGAAAGTGGATGAAGCGCTTAATGATCCAAGTTGGATAGAATCCATGCAAGAAGAGCTAAACTAATTTGAAAGAAATGAGGTATGGACGCTAGTACCAAGACCAACCCACCAAGGGGTCATTGGAACTAGATGGGTCTATAGAAACAAAATGGATGAGAATGGGATTGTGATTAGAAACAAAGCCAGACTCGTAGCTCAGGGATACTGTCAAGAAGAGGGCATCGACTTTGATGAAACATACGCTCCAGTTGCCCGTCTTGAAGCAATCCGCATGTTTCTAGCGTTTGCAGCATTTAACAAATTTACAGTGTATCAAATGGACGTAAAGAGTGCATTTCTGAATGGTAAACTCCAAGAAGAAGTATATGTGGAGCAACCACCAGAATTCATCAACAACCATGGGAAAAGCATGGTTTACAAATTGGACAAGGCACTTTATGGTCTTAAACAAGCACCAAGAGCATGGTATGACACTCTTTCTATCTTCCTTATAGGTAAAGGCTTTTCAAAAGGCAGCGTTGACACAACGTTATTCAAAATTACCCATAATGAAGATATTCTCCTAGTTCAAATTTATGTTGATGATATTATATTTGGATCTACCAATAAGCGTCTATGTGAGAAATTTTCGAAAATGATGCAAGATCAATTTGAAATGAGCATGATGGGTGAATTAACTTTCTTCCTAGGATTACAAGTTAAACAACTCCCTAATGGCATATTCATAAACCAAACTAAATATACTAGAGATATGATCAAGAAATTTGGTATGGAAAATGCATCACCTTCAAAAATTCCAATGAGCCAAACGCTTAAGCTAGATAGAGATGATAATGGAAAGAAAATTGATATCACTAACTATAGAGGTATTATTGGATCACTTCTTTATCTTACAGCTAGTAGACCTGATATTATGTTCTCAGTATGCATGTGTGCACGATTTCAAGCTGATCCTAGAGAATCACACTTAATTGCTGCTAAAAGGATCCTTAAGTACCTAAAAGGCACACAAAATGTGGGCTTATGGTATCCTAGGGATTCTCCTTTTGAACTAATTGGTTATTCAGATGCAGATTTTGCAGGATGCAAAATAGATAGAAAAAGTACTAGTGGAACATGTCAATTTCTAGATGATAGACTAATTTCATGGCATAGTAAGAAGCAACAGTCCATCGCTACTTCCACCGCTGAAGCTGAGTATGTAGCCGCTGGAAGCTGTTGTGCACAGATCCTTTGGATGAGGCAACAACTTAGAGATTATGGAATAATCCTAGATCCAACTCCTATCCATTGTGACAATCAAAGCGCCTTAGCAATGACTCAAAATCCAGTTCTTCACTCTAGAACCAAACACATTGACATTCACTATCACTTTCTACGTGACCACGTTCAAAAGAAAGATATCTCCATGCACTTCATTGGTACAGAAAAGCAATTGGCAGATATCTTCACCAAAGCGCTTAACGAACAACGTTTTCTTACTTTAAGAAGTGAACTAGGTATGATTGATCTAAATGCTTAATCATTCGAAACATCATACTTTTGTTAGGCATGAAATTTAGGAGGAATTCACTTTATTTTATGTAATTTATGGGGAACCTACATAGGGGGAACCTTAAAAGAGCTAACTATAGTTAAGTGAATATGACCAAAAATGTTTTCCCTTGCATCGGTCATACGCACTTAGCACCATACACAAATCTTTCTTAGCGTCTGTACTTCTTTCAAAATAAACTAAACGCTTAGCTTTATTCCCAGCTAAAGCGCTTAGTAAAAAGATCCTTTAAAAGCAAGCGTACATTACCCTACGCTAAAACGAGAAAGTGGATTAGTCAATAAATACAATTAATGCTGACTTGACATTCCTCGCCTTTCGCTCAACAAAACCCATGGGTACTCATCACGTTTTTCAAAGATGGTTCAGCACATGTACACGCGTAAGTACAATTACCATGTATCTTAGACGAATACAACCAGCGCTGAATATTTTAAACCAAAAGTAAAACACTACTACCAAGACATAATGATAAGTACTGGGAAACTGTGTCCTCATACACACCCTGAAAAGAATAATTCTATATGTTACGATGACCGCTAAAGCACAAAATGTTACTTGAAAGAGAACCTCAAGATTCTCAAGCGTCAACATAACACTGAATTGTTTCAAGCGTCATTCTCTTCTGAATAGGTCCGGACGCTCTAACAAATTTTTGGCGGGTATTTGAATAGTTGTTCAAAATTATGGTTCCCGAACAGTTTTCATAAAATACGTGTCCGCTTTTCATGGGCACACGTATCACTTTCAGTATATCAAAAGTCTCTGTTTCAAACTTTTAATCGGACGTCAAAATAGTATATGTGGTTGTTACTAAAAGTAACCGTGCTTATTAAATCTAAATTCACGTCCACAGTCGTATTTTAATGGCTGAGATTTATACTCCTCCACGTGTCAACATCTCAACCTTCAAACACAAAAACATTCAAATTGTAGTATTTCAAAACACACCATCTGCGGAACATAATCTCTCTTACACTCTCTTTCATTCGTGCAAGAAAAATCTCTCTCTCTCAAAAACAAAGTTTTCATTCTTAATCCCTGTCTACTTCTCACTAATGGCGCCCAAGAAAGCTACTGCTGGAACCACTGAAGTTATAGTTAAGGTGACTGAAGGCCTTATAATCGATTGGAAGTTTCTCTATGAAAACCCCCAAATTGATTTAACGGAAATGATGGACTCTGTAGCAGAGGCTGGGCTT
Organism: Buddleja alternifolia; assembly: GCA_019426215.1. NCBI lineage: Eukaryota > Viridiplantae > Streptophyta > Magnoliopsida > Lamiales > Scrophulariaceae > Buddleja > Buddleja alternifolia. Next base: position 43,163,335 of record CM033390.1, on the reverse strand, counting down.
CAGAAATTTCTTACCAAACACTCGTACATGTTTCCTGTAGAATTAGAATTTTTCTGGAGAAATGCTAGTTTGTCTGACGATGAGACTTCCATCACCTGTTTGTTTCCTGCCCTCAAGACAGAATCAAAGACGTTCACTCTCTCTGCGGCCTCTATTGCCCAGAATTTCTCTCTACCTAACGACGGAGCGACTTTAGACACTATCACTGAGGAACAAATTCAAGAAGTCTGGACTCAGATTAGCGCCTACGATGGTGTTCCATACAAACCGTACTTTGAGAAGAAAGATATAGTAAACAGGTATCGAGTCTTAGCTGATTTCTGCAGTAAAAACATTGAATGCAGAGTAGGAACCTTTGACAAAATCAGCCCAACCCAGTTCCAGATGATGACTGCTATCTTGCTCAAGATAAAAATCAACTGCAGCGCCTATATATTTAGCCGATTCAGAGACAGTCTACGCACTTCAAACAGACCTTATGGCCTAGTTTTAAGTGATCTAATTTTCCGAGCAAAGTGCACCTCTTCAGCAGGAGTCACCGTGGCCAAGCATAAGTTCTATGGGCCAAGAATCATCAACAATCTCTTCAATCCACCCAAAGTTGGAGGTGCTGCTAGACCTCTCTCTGAGCGTTAAGTTGTACATGCAGCATCAAATGAGGAGGTTGAGTGCCCAGATCAGGAGAAGGCTAAACGTAATGTGAAGCGTCCCACTGTCACAAAGAAACGGGCTCCTCGAAAGCCCAAGGCTCATCCTATCAAAAGTGATGAAGAAGATGAGGACTCTATACCCCTCATTAGTAGGAAGGATCTGGAAAAGGTCCTCAAAAATATCGACTTTGGAGAACCAGCTGTTCCACAGACTCAAACGTCCCCAGCCGAAGGGATAAATGTGAAGCGTATCTTCAAGAGACGTAAGCGTCTAACTACTGCCATTTCTTCTAAGGCTACACACACTCCAAGCGACCAAGCCATAGCTGCTACTCCGATATCATCCTTTGAACCACCAGTTGATGTCCATCTGGATGTTGATATGGCCAATATTGTGGCCATCGCCCATGAAGCTGCCATCGACTCTACAAATCTCGAGCCTGATGAACCTGAAATCCCAGGGGTTCAACCATTGCTTGCATTACCAAGTACAACAGAGGCACGCTCAGAAGGTCAGAGCGATGCTAACGAAGTTGTGATACATCGACATTTCTTCAAGTTGGATCCCTTCAAGACCATTGATCACTCCGTCAATTATTTCCCTCCAACGCCCGCAGAACCTTTCCTACCTACAGGATATAATGAAGAAAGTCTTATCAATGCTGAGAATGATATCGCCAAGCTCATAAAATTTGATCTAGCTGTACGCAACACTCTATCTAACCCAGCATTGACCCCAGCTGATAAAGCTTCTTCTCTGGACTGTGGGACACGCAAACCCCCTGGCTTCGCTCTCAGAGACTACAACATCAGAGTCTATGAGCGTCAGGATAAGCTTGTGAACCCAACGGAAAAGCTACTAAACAGAGAAGGCTATTCTCACTCCCCAACACTGGTAAATAGCATGGAAAACAAGCGCTCAGCTAATCCTTTCCTCTTGTGGAAGAATAAAGAAGTACATGCCGGTGAGCGTCCAGCTTCACTGACCGAGATGATTCAACTAGAAGCCGATGCCTATTTTGACTGCGTTTGGAACGCTAACTACCAACCCGACAGGTATCGTTTTGAGTCCATCTGTGATATTCATCACCAAGGATTTCGTGCTATACTTAATGCAGGAACTGAGTACTGCATGACTGAGGTATAATGGGCTGAAGCTTACATGGGTGACACGTATAAATTTGAAGAATTGGTTAGCGCTCCCCATCTGTTCAGAATAGGGATTCATGATAAAAAGACCAAATTTGCACGATACATGCTAAAGCAGCGCCAACATAGACTTAGACCAGTTCTGAAGCTGCCTCTGATCCGCCACCAACCTGAACACCGTTTAAGATAAGCGTTGCACAAACTGGCTAACTCTTCTCTACGCTTTGCTGATCAAGCGTCCACCAGCGGTTCTTCTCCCCCATCCTGTCTGAACTTCACCCCTAGCCACTGTGAAGACAACTTTTCTCTCATGATGACAATTATGCCTCCAGTCTCCCTATTCGACAAAATCTTCACAGAAAATCTGCGACAGTGGAATGGCTCTCGGATCAATCCTTTCAGAGGATATCCACTTCTTCCGTCTATCCGACAAGAAGTCTTAAGTCACTATGATTTTGTTTTATCGTTGCTGGAAAGAACTCAAGCGCTTGCTTCAGCCATCTACCCATACTTGGAAGAGTATTACAGGCTCTACGTTCCCGACTCTCGAAAACTGAAGACTCTCCCAACAGATTGGCTAATTGGCTTCTCACAACACTATTGCCCAGATGCCTTATTCTCCATCTGCCAAGCGCCCTCCAAAATCTTTCCCACTGATGTGTTGGATATCCTCGGGCCAATGTATATCAGGGCCCTGGATAGTCCTATCAGAACGTTCATTCAAGGTACTTATCTCCCCACTCTACATTTGAATGAACTTCTACAGACTGCTACATATCCATATGCAGATGAGCCGTTTGCCAGCTTGGACTTTCGGTTTACGAACTTTAGCCGTATAGAGTCAGAATCTACTGCAGCACCAGCTAACACGTTACCTGCTCTTGAGCGCTTATTAGAATTACCTTAAGCGCCTAATCCCCCCAGTCCAACTGAATCCGACTCTACTGCATCCACTGAGTCAAACAGTGCCCCAGAGCATCGAGGAACAGTATTTGATCCTAATTATCAAGTACCTATTGAATCTCTCAAACACACATCCCATTTTAAGCCTCGCGTTAGCACTGCGGTTCCCGACGCTCAAGCGTCCATGACTGAATGCCTCACTCAAATACAACAACTATCTACAGCTACTCAGGCAAGTTATATGGCTTTAACAAATGATCTAAACCACCGTTTCACGGCTCTTGAGACCTCTCTTACAGACGCTAATCACGCTCAACTACTGGTCATGAAAGAACACTTCGACCAGTGTCTGACCACTCTTGAAGCCTCTGTCGCTCAGATTGCTACTCAAGTCAGTTTTCTTACTCAGGATTTCATACAGACTGATGATGGCAATAAGGGGGAAAAGAATGGAGAAAAGAGGAAATCTTCAACATCTAAATCTTCTACATCTAAAGATCAAGATCCTCCTCCACCATCCAAGCGTCAACATATTGATACTTCCCTCACACTAAGTACAGAGCCAAGCTATCCCTATCCTTCTTGGGTAACTACCTCGGTGGGAGCGTCCAATAAAAAGGAAACCCCAAGAGTGCTCTATCCAAATCTTCCATTACCTTCAAGAGCACTGCTTGAACAATTTGATATTCCTCTTCTCAGAGCGTCAATTCCAGAACCATCTGATCCAGCAGTCTTAGCCTTAAAGCGAAAAATGTCTGACTTTGACCAAACCTTCAGAATTTGCTTACGATACATAGGCATCAGTCCAGAGGAATGCGATAAGCAGCTCATTACTTTCAAGGCACGACAAGTAAAAGAAAACAAACATATAATCAGTAAAGATCATGCAGCGATGATGACGCTAGAAGATCAGATAACTGAAGCAATCCGTGCTGAAATGACTAAGAGATAAAAGATCAAATCACGATCTTGATTTTGTTTACTTATGATTCTTTCATTTCAGTTGTAAAATGCTTGTACTATGAAAGATATATATAAAATGCATTTTACAGCTAAAACATCTAGTTGAAGCTCAAACTAACTTACTAACCTACGCTAACTCATACTTTAGGTATCTAACGCTTGAACTAAATAGGTATTGCCATCATCAAAAAGGGGGAAATTGTTAGGAATTTCATGTTAGATGTTTTGATGATGACAAATAGGACTTCATGTTAGACCCCAAGAAATGTAAAGTATAAAAGCTTTCGTAGAACAAATGTATAAGCGCCTGAAAGCTTATGGTTTTATACTAGGCTTGTATTTTTATCTTTATAGAGTTTAGACTAAGAATATGATACTAAATCACTAGAAGAATTCTGTGTGAGTCTACCAAGTGATGAAGTTGAAGATCAAGCGTCTGAAGAAACAGTAAAGATAAAGATTAGTCTCAAGCGTCCGTCAAACGCTAAAAGACTATCCCGGGTTACGAACTTAGTGCTCAAAGATTTGTTATGGAGCTTAGACCAAGTACTTAACACTAAGTCAATGATAGAATTCTGAGTGAGTCTATCAAAGATAAAGTGAAAGGACAAGCGTCTAAAGAATCGGGCAAAGATTGTGACCTCTCTCAAGCGTCTGATTAACAAAGAAGACTACTTTCAAGAAGCCTAAACTCCAAAGGCTCAAGCGCCTAGTTCTCCAAGCATAACCTGAAGATTCAAACCCAAGTTATCAAAGATGCATGAATCAACGGAAATTATTCCCAAACGAAAATAAAACAAGATGCATCAAAAGTCGGATAAGTGCTATTAAAATATAAGCACTACAACTTATGGGCAAGCCATATCTTTGACCGAGACTGTCAGATTCATGAAACCAAGACCATGCCTAACCAATTAAATATACCCAAAGTTAGGATTGTCAGAACTCATGGAATGTTTAGGGAAACGAGACTCCAACCGTGTCCAACGGACAAAATCTCATAACAATCTATAAATAACCTTTTTAGCAAAAGGGACAACAGAGACACATATAGAAAAACATCTGGACGTAAAAATAAGAAAAAGGGTCCAAAACGTTGCTGAATTGTTTTAAAAAAGAGCTTATACACTCCAGAGCCGAAATCCTTTAAGCTTTCTCAAATACATTCCTAGACAGTCACCCATATCTCAAACCTCTTTTTAAGAAGAACTTACACTACCATTGAGATATCTCCAAGTTGTTTGAACTTTCCAAAAACAAACAAACGCGTGACCAAAACCATCAACACCTTTCATCTGAGTGAGAAAGCTTGTTGACTTACAAGCAATATTTTTGTGTAAAAGAAGCTTGTTGAAGTTGATCTCTATTGGAGCTGAAATCTGTGTGACCAAGGAGTTCCGAGATCAAGTGTAACTTGCACCATTTCTGAGTGAAAGAAGCAAGGGGATAGAAGGTCTTTAGTGGAGCTGAAATCTGTGTGACGAAGGAGTTCCGAGATAATATCCAATCTCCCTCTATCTTGTAGAAGTCTCTGTGTGACTCTTCGATAATCATCATAGTGGAAAACCTCCTTGATAAAAGGAGAAGAAGGACGTAGCTGGGATTACATCACCCAGTGAACCTTACAAATATCTTGTGTCATTTACCGCTTTAAACATTTACTGTTTTACTGCTTTACTATTCATATTGCATACATTCTGATAAAGTGTTAAAACAACTAAGCGACTACTTTTGATTAACAAACCGAACGCTAAGCTATAAAATACTTCCGCTGTGCTAACCCTGATTAGGTGACTAAACTCTGCCCTACTTTGGTAAGCGTTGAAATCACCAAGTCTAAGTTAACTTTTCCCAAGCGCCTGAAATTAGCGCTTAAGTCATTATCTCTCAAGCGCCGCACCCAGCGCTCAAAGCTTTTTTAGAAGTCGAAAAAGACTTCAGGGTTTATTCAACCCCCCCCCCCCTTCTAGACCCTTTCGTATACCACTTGGGACCAACAGAAACATTACCCTACTTTGGTGATCGTTGAAATTGCTACGTCTAAGTTAAAAGCTTACCAAGCGTTCAAAATACTGCAAAAAGTGATACGATTCTTTAAATCGAAAAAGACTTCAGGGTCTATTCAACCCCGCTTCTAGACCCTTTCGTATGCCACTTGGGACCAACAGATATAGCAAACTTCAAGGTGCATAGATTACTTGTAGATAACGGAAGCTCAGCAGATGTGATATTTCTATGTGTACTTCAATAAATGATGTTTGATATTTGTAGGCTAGGAGCTGTAACAACGTCACTCGTGGGATTTGGAGGATCATAAATCACACCACTTGGATCCATCGACCTTCCCACGTAGTTGGGTGACGAACCCAAGCGACAAACTTTAATGATAAAATATCTCGTGGTAGATGCACCTTTAGCCTATAATGTAATCCTTGGATGATCTGGATTGAACTTGTTCAAAGCAATCGTACCGACCCCGGATTTAAAAAAAGTTTCCAACAAAGGCTAGGGTCGCACAAGTACGATGCAACAGTTTTTGATTGGTGACATATATATGGAAGGGGACCCCGAAAAATCCCGTCACCGCGATATTGCTGGCTTTTGTTTAAGAAAATAATAAAAATAAATTATACCTTTAATTGTTGAACAAAATATTTAAACTAAGAATTTAACTTTTCGTAAGTAGCAAAAAATCAATCATCCAATTTGAATACCAACGTATTGATTTGGTAAATTTTAAAGGGATAATTACTCTCAGCATCCTAAGGTATTTCGAAATTACAAAAAAAATCCTCTAGTTTAATAAATTAAATCTAACATCCTAACGTTTTATTCCGTCCAATAAGAAACATCTTCCGTTAGGGTTACTGTACGGCGCCGTTAAAATTTTTGGTGAACTTCGGAAAAGAGCCTTGTCCTTTTTTGGACATGGAAACCCTATAATATTCGGACAAGTATACTCTTTTGGTGTAAATGGTAATATTTTTAAAAGTATAGGTGTTATATGTAATATTGTGTATAAAAAGTATAAAAATAATTATTTATAAAAAAATATTTTCAAGAAAATAAAATAAAACAAAAATTATTAAAATTATATTAAAAACATTATGTACAAAATACCGTTTCAATCTTTTATTTATATTTATATGTAAGAGTTTATATAATAGTTTAGATTATATAATAATTTATACAATGTAAAATTATATATTTTAATTTAATTTATAAAATTTACAAATAAATTTAATAATTGTATTTTAATAAATTTAATTTCTAAACTAACTTACTGAAATAATATTTAAATTATAAAATAAATAAATAAATAAAGAGGATGGGGAACAGTAGTCGTTTTCTCCATCTTCCCCATCCCCATCACCACCCCACCTCCACCCCTAATCCTACCCCAACCTCGCGCGCGCACACACGCACGATTACATGCACACACACCATCTCACACACACAGAGTCACACACACATTCACGCACACACACAATCACACATATAAGTATATATATACATATATATAATTACTTTTCTTTTAAGTTTAATTTTTTATTTTAAAATTGGCATTAGAAGTAAATCTGAAGATGTGAAGGGGGTAATATGGAAATTCAATTTTTTTAAAATATTTTTTCTTTTTTTAAAAGAATAATCTGTAAGGGTATTTACGTCTTTTGACAATTTTCATCCAATCCTACATCAATACATGAAACATGAGGAAACTAAATGTAATTTATTGAACTAGGTGATGCTTTTTGTAATTCCAAAATATCTTAAGATGTTGAGTGTAATTATCCCAAATTTAAAATAGTGCCACTTAACTGGGAAAAATATTACTTTGTGGTTACCTTGATCCCTTTTGGGGTAAAACCCTTTCACCTTCATGTTGTGCTTTTAATCATATCTATGTGTTTAACTTTGGAAACATTTCTATGATGTTGTGCTTTTTTGTTTATCTCCTCTTCATCTAAATTTTATGTTGACAAGAAATAACTAAATGATTTTAACGAACTGGAGCGCTAAAGAGACGATTTTAATTTCATGTAAAATAGACAAAAAATCACTAACTCAAAATAAAATGAGACACAAAAGTAATCAAGTAGGCTGAAAAGTATTGGAAATTAGATTTACATACTAATGAAAGCTCTTGATAATACTACTAATACAATAATTATTCATATGAACAATTATGTTCAAAATTGGAGCTTAATATGTATTTTTCTGTGTATTCCTCAATGAATATCGAGTACAAATTCGAATTTTTTTTTACAATTTGTTTCTACATTTCGTAAAGTACTAATTTTTACTAAAAATCAATTTTCATTCACGTGATAATATTTATTTTACTTATCTATTGAAATAAAAAATAAAATAATATACAAATATTGTTTAGAAAAATCCTTTCATTGTAACTCCCTCACCCCCACCCCCACCCCCAAAAAAAAAAACCTCCTCACCAAGTAATTCATGTATCCTTCCCTGTACTAATCCTATTGACAACAATTTCTTTATATTGGATTGACTCTTGTTCAAACGTAAATATGTTGTGACATTATTTATGCAATTTCATTGATAATACAAAACAAAGATTTATTTAGTATGTTTGACCGACCAAGCTGACAATCTTATCCGCCATATCTCTCAGCGGTAGTGAATAAGATTGGTGAATAATACCATTGTTGGGAGCCAAGGTGGATTTGATTATCCATCACTGCTCCAAGGTATTGCATGTGAAAAATCTAAAAGAATATGATATTTTTGTCTTTTTACGCCATGGCTAGGGAGCCGTTTGTATTGACATGGTTAATATGACCACCACTTCTAAAGGCCATAGTAGAATTATTGGCTACCCTCTCGGATGCCATTCCAATGCCATGGCTAAGAAACAGTGGCAAAATAGATGAGATCTCCTCAAATATTTTAATAATGAAAAAATATTTCCGGGATTATCATGTACTTTCCGGGCACCCAAATCCATCTTATTTTCCGAACATGAAAAAATCTTGTTTTGTGAATGGATGGAATTTTTTGGTTCTTCTATGATTCTCTCCTAATGTTTTAATAGTAGGCATTTCAAATCTTATCCTTTTCTGAATCTGGTTGCTCCATCAGTGGATCTCCTCTAATATTTTAATAATAGGTATCTTAAATCTTATCAATATCTGAATCCTGTTACTCGATCTCCTTAATCTATTAGTAGTAGGAATCTGAAATCTTATTAGTAACTTTCCAATCTGATTACCAAATCAAAAAAGTTAATGAGTTACCAAAATAAATCTTGCTCATGTGCTATATATAGAGAGAAAGACCCCAGCCAAACTCAACCAACCAAAGGCCAAAATGTGCATCCCAGCAATGTCTAGTATAATGGCAATTGCCATTGCTCTCACTTTTGTTGTTCAGCAAAGCAACGCTGTGGATTTCCACCAGTGGTGTCAGCGAACAACCCATAACAATCTATGCGCCTCAGTTGTTATGGCTGATCCCAGAAACAATCTGAAGACTAGTCCTAATGGCATATGCAGAATACTCACTGATAAAGCCATCACCATTGCCAATGCCAATGCAGCCAGGATTTCAGATCTTCAAAAGAAATCCACCGGTCGTATCACGGGACCCCTTCGTACTTGCTCTACAGAATATGACAAAATGCGTTACGATTTGAAAGGCTTCGATTTCACTGTCCTTAATCATGAAAACTACATTCCTTTGGTCGTAGACGTGGGAGGTGCAGCTGGTACACCTCGTGATTGTGAAGAGGCCTTCAAAGAATTTCATATCCCATCTCCTCTAACAAATGAAAATAAAAATCTTGAAGATATTCTTTTAACTATCTTAGAGATTTTAAATCTGAACGAGTGTAACAAGATTAATTCTTGTGGGTAGTTATTTGAAGTAAATTTATGAATAAAAGATTGCGTATCAATATTGGCTTGTTTCTATGTGTGTGTGTGTATATATATATATATATATATATATTACGCTCTATTGTTCGAATAAAGAAAGAAATCAAGAAAGGACTACGTATCCACCTGTCTGGGTTACGTCAAAGGGCGAGGATTACTGAATTTCTCTAAATCTCAAAAATGCCGGACAATATTGCAAACAAGGTCTTAGATTTCGCTCGATATCCCCAAATTTCAACCAAAATTTTGTATTTCCGGGGTCCCGAAGCGAAATCTTACTTTTAATCCAATTTTACAGAATATCTACTGAATTTCTCGAAATTTGAAAATAATATCAAACCCTTTTGCAGAATATTGACCAAAATTTGACTGAAATCTGCAATTTGCCGAATTTCATATCCCATCTCCTCTAACAAATGAAAATAAAAATCTTGGAGATATTCTTTTAACTATCTTAGAGATTATAAATCTTAACGAGTGTAACAAGATTAATTCTTGTATTGGGTAGCTATTTGAAGTAAATTTATGGATAAAAGATTGCGTATCAATATTTGCTTGTTTCTATGTGTGTGTGTATATATACAGTACGCTCTATTGTTCAAATAAAGAAAGAAATCAAGAAAGGACTACGTGTTCACCAGACTGAGTTACGTCAAAGGGCGAGGATTACTGAATTTCTCTAAATCTCAAAAATGCTGGACAATATTACAAACATGGTCTTAGTTTCACTCATTATCTCGAAATTTCAACCGAAATTTTGTATTTCCGGGTCGCGAAGGGAAATCTCACTTTCAATCCAATTTTACAGAATATCTGCCGAAAATTTCCAAATTCTCATCGAAATTTGAAAATAATATCAAACTATTTTGTAGAATATCGACCAAAATTTTGACTGAAATCTGAATTTTGCCGAATTTCATCAAAACCAGAAATTTTCCAAAATCTAAAATAATATTTTTATTTATTTTTAAACTTTTAAGATTTAAAAATAAAATTTAAAATTGGTGTACACCCACCAACCTTTCACCACACCATACAAATGTTTTGCTATCCAATTTTCCAAAAAAAAAATATATATATTATTTTACTATCAAATCATATTTATATCACTACAAAAAATATCATTTATTGCGCGTGAGGACATATTTCGTTACAATAACGCAAAAATTCATCATAATATGTTATTGCGAGGAAAACATTTCGTCATGGGGTCGTCGCAGTAGCGCCCTCGCAATAACTTATTGTGACGAAAACAGCGTTCCTCGCATAAAGTTATTGCGAAAACGTGTATTTCGTCACAATAAGGTTAAGTTGCGACGAATATTTCCTCACATATGAGTATTCCATTTATCGCATATGATATATTCCTCGCAATAGATTACCTAAAGTGACGACATATTCACCGTGTTAGATAGTCTGTCCTCGCAATATATCACTACAATGTGATGAAATGTCCTCACAATATCTCTAGAAGCTAATATGCACAGATATTGTTTAAAGAAAATACTTGAATGGTAAGTGCCCCCCCAACCCCCCACCCCAAGTAATTCATGTATCCGCCCATGCATTAATCCTATTGACAACAATTTCTTTATGTTGAGTTTTTTCCATAAAAAATAAAGAAAAATAATGTGAGTGTATGTCATGCATGACACATTTGTGGCAACTATGTCATGCATGACATATGAGGGGGCAAAGTGGTTGGTGGAAATGGATGACTAAAATTGAAGGAAATAAATAGATGGCTTGGATTCAATCTTGTGCCTTTGGAAATTGCCTTTAAATAGGTTGCAATTTCATTCATTTGAACCATCCCAAACCAAGAGAAAAACACAGAGAGCAAAGTGTGTGCAGTGTAGTATATACTAGGAAAAGTGGAGTGTATACTAGGGAAAACAATTTGTGGTAGATACAAATTGTACTATACGGGAAACACTTGTGGGGTTTTTCTTTCGGGGCAATACAAAGGGGGGTTGAGAGTAGTGTTCTATATAACTTTGAGAGTGGTTGTACAAGAGTGGTTTTTTTGAGTTTGTCTATAAACTCAAGTGTGTATTTTTTTTTGTACCGGTAAATTTCTCTCATAGTGGAACAACGGAAACTCTCGTGGACGTAGGCGGATTTTGCCGAACCACGTAAATTTTGTGTGCATTATAGTTATATTTTTCGGGATATTATTTTATCATTAACTTGTTGGTGGGACTTGTCGAATCTTAATAAGTTAAATCTCGAGCCCAAAACTTCCGCTGCGACCAACACTTTATTGGGTTAACTATTGTTCAAACGAAAATATGGTGTGACATTAATATTTATGCAATTTCATTTATAATACGAAAAAAAGATTTATTTAGTATGTTTTGACCGACCATGCTGACAATCTTATCGGCCATGTCTCTCAGCGGTGCTGAATAAGATTGGTGAAAAGCCTAAAAGAATATGATGTTTGTCTTTTTACGCCATGGCTAGGGAGCCGTTTGTGTTGACATGGTTAATATGACCCCACTACTAACGGCCATAGTGGAATTATTGCCTACCCTCTCGGATACCTTGGCTAAGAAGCAGTGGCAAATGACAATTAGCCATATTTACTGACTTTTTGTCATGGATTTTAACCATTGCAAAAAGTGATATTTGTGGTAGTGTAATAGTAGGTATCTTGAATCTTATCAATATCTGAATTGAATCAGATATCGCGTTTTCTGGTTTAATTGCTGTTTTTGTTTCTGTATTCCTGATTTATCCACTAGGGCAGCTGGTTGGTTCTTTGCACCTAGTTTTGGTGTAGCAGCTATATTTCGATTCATCCTCTTTTTTCTTGGATTTCATAATTGGACGCTGAACCCATTTCATATGATGGGAGTTGCTGGTGTATTGGGCGCTGCTTTCCTATGCGCTATTCATGGTGCTACCGTAGAAAATATTTTATTTGAAGATGGTGATGGTGCAAATACATTCTGTGCTTTTAACCCAACTCCAGCATATATATATATATATATATATATATATTGTTGTAAGGAGAGAGGTATTGGAGGGAATAAATTTGATATTTCTCTCCAAAAAGTGAGCTTCCCTCCAAAAGCTAGGTTTACCCTAAAATTGCTCCGACTCATCAAGTTATGAGTAAACTTAATGAATTACAAGATGCTTATGCTAAAATTTGAATTTTTTAGGTGACAGGAGCGACGAAAATGTTGTAAATTTGAAGAACAAAAATTCTTAGTAGGCAATATGGAGTATAAAGTTGAAATGAGGCCAAGTTAAAGGACGAAAAAATGCAATTTTATAGTGACAACTTAAGATGAACTCTTGTCACTAAAATATATTGTTGTGACAAAACAAAAATTGTTGTCACTCATTATATATAAGTGATTATTTTTAGCATTAACACTTCAAAGTTTGTCCCTAATATTAGTTATTTTTGCAATTAGAGTAGGAACCTTGATGGCATATATGTATTGTAGACCATAGTAACAAGATTGCATCTAGTAATTAAATAAATTCTTTTAAAGCAGAATAGAATCTGCTTATGCCGACTAACGATTTGTTGGCACCCCTTTTATGCATGTCCGAGTGGCAGCTTAAATTTACAAGAAGTTCTATCAACTATGCGGTGTCTTCTTAGATTTCTTTATAACATTACTCTATCTGAATAAAGTTTGGATTGAGCTTCTGTGTGTATGTTTGTATTTGATATATTTTCTTCAGGAGGAGTACTGTTGGTTCGTTGACTCACACATAATTTGACTATTTTTAGTTGTTTTAGATTTTCCGTTGAGATTTCAATTTTGTTTTATTCAATAAACAAATCCTTGTAAATACAATGAAATTTTCGTCCTGCATAGATGTTGCAAAATAGATGAGATCTCCTCAAATATTTTAATTTAGGAAGCCTAATTCATGTACTTTCCGGGCACCCCAATCCATATTATTTTCCGAACATGAAAAAATCTTGTTTTGTTAATGGATGGAATTTTGTGGTTCTTCGAATCTCCTCCAGTGTTTTAATAGTAGGCATCTCAAATCTTATCATTATCTGAATTTGGTTACTCAATCAGTCGATCTCCTCTAATGTTTTAATAGTAAGTATCTTAAATCTTATCAATATCTGAATCCTGTTACTCGATCTCCTTAATCTATCAGTAGTAGGAATCTGAAATCATATTACTAACTTTCCAATCTGATTACCAAATCAAAAAAGTTAATGAGTTACCAAAATAAATCATGCTCATGTGCTATATATAGAGAGAAAGACTCCAGCCAAACTCAACCAACCAAAGGCCAAAATGTGCACCACAGCAATGTCTAGTATAATGGCAATTGCCATTGCTCTCACTTTTGTTGTTCAGCAAAGCAACGCTGTGGATTTCCACCAGTGGTGTCAGCGAACAACCCATAACAATCTATGCGCCTCAGTTGTTATGGCTGATCCCAGAAACAATCTGAAGACTAGTCCTAATGGCATATGCAGAATACTCACTGATAAAGCCATCACCATTGCCAATGCCAATGCAGCCAGGATTTCAGATCTTCAAAAGAAATCCACCGGTCGTATCACGGGACCCCTTCGTACTTGTTCCACAGAATATGACGGTGTCCGTTCAGAGTTGAAAGGCCTGGATTTCACTGTCCTCAATCATGAAAAGTACTATTATTTGCTCACAACCACCGGATATGCATATGGAAGAGCTGCTGATTGTGAAGATGACTTCAAGGAACTTCATATCCCATCTCCTCTAACAAACGAAAATAAAAGTCTTGAAGATATTGCTGAAACTATCTTACAGATTTTAAATCTAAACGAGTGTAACAAGATTAATTCTTGTATTGGGTAATTATTTGAAGTAAATTTATCAATAAAAGATTGCGTATCAATATTTGTTTTTTTCTATGTGTGTGTATTTATATATATATATATATATATATTACGCTCTATTGTTCGAATAAAGAAAGAAATCAAGCAAGCACTACGTGTTCACGGTTACATCAACGGGCGAGGATTACTGAATTTTTCCAAATCTCAAAAATGTCGGACAATATTACAAACATGGTCTTAGATTTCAATCGATATCCCGAAATTTTGACCAAAATTTTGGATTTCCGGGATTCCAATGAAATCTCACTATCAATCTAATTTTGTAGAATATCTACCGTAATTTCTCAAATTCTCATCTAAATTAGAAAATAATATCCAACTATTTTAAAGACTATCGACCGATAGTTTGATCGAAATCCAAAATTTTGCGAATATCCTCAAAACCCGAAATTTTCCTAAATCTAAAATAATATTTGATTTATTTTTAAATTTTTATGGTTTAAAAATAAAATTTTAAATTGGTGCAGACCTACCAACCCTTCACCCACACGAAACACATATCTTTTGTTATCCAATTTCCAAAAAAGAAAAAAATGTTATTTCACTATCAAATCATATTTATTTCATATTTTTCATACCAGATTTTAGTCATATCAATTAACAAGACTCACTATACATTATAATACTATTAATTTAAAAAATACATAATTATGATAATTAAAGTTACCCAAATTTAATTGTAAATTGCCAAATATTTCGATAAATTTCTTTGATTTCTTTAAAATTGAAATCGAAAATTAGGATATCTCCGAAATTTCCATCGAAATTTTCGTAAATTTGTTACACCGATATATCTATACCGATACCAAGATTTTAGACATTGATTACAAAAGATTGTCAAATGTGTAACAATTAACCGGGAAAATCTCATTTTTGGTATCGTAAATGGTCAATAATTTACTTTTGGCACCATTGATTTAGTGAATCTAACATTTGATAGAAAACTGTTCAGATTTTCTCACTTTTGGCACCACTGTTTAGTGAATCTCACTTTTGATACGAACGTATTTAAATTTTCTAACATTTGGTATCATTGGTTTAGTAAATCTCACTTTTGGTGGAAATATGTTTAAGCTTATTCACTTTTGGCACTCCGCTAAATTTCCAAGTTGTATATTTTGATTTGCTATTGAAATAAATTTTTATTTGCGCGTATATTGTGCTACTCACATAAATTCTTTAAAAACTAAATGTTATTATTAATTAAACTAATGCTTAATTGGGATATATTTTTTTGGGTTTTCGGACTTGAGAATACCCTGAAAAATAAAAAAGAATTAGGATACATCTCACTGTTCGTAAAACTTGATTTGTGTTTTTCATCAGCTAAAATGCAAAAATTAAAATGCACTACAGTATATACACACAATGTATTTAATACTTATAATATGTTTTTTTTTTCAAAAACTGAATATGCATAATAAACTAATAGAATTTAATTGTTTTGAAGTAAGTTTTAAAAAAGCTATCAAGGATATAAATATTTTTCTTTTTTGAAAAAATAAAAACATATATGCTCTTAATATTTTATTTGACAAAACTAACCACATGAAGCTATCACATGCTCAAAAAACATTCATTAAATCACATAGGAAAAATGCACCTTCCATTCTTTATTTTCTTATATGTATGTGTGTGTATATAGATATAGAGATATATTGTTATCTATTCCAAAAAAAAAAAAATGTTACATAGTTACACTGCAAAAGATTCTTGCGAAAAAATTGTTGGATATGGGAAAAATACTTGACAACTAATAAAATTTCTTGAAGCTAAAAACATGAAGATGGACTCTCTAGGGTAACCAAGACGACGATGTCTGAAGATTGGCGTGCAGGTGAAAATACTCACGAAAGAGGAAGAGAGCATGATAGCGGAAGGTAGGACATGATAGAGATCATCACTACTCTCACTGCGAAAGAGGCGATTTCCCGCTTGAAGATTCTTCAAAGCAAAATCAGACGGTTCGAATTCAATAGAACTGTGGTTATCATGAGTAAATTGTCCAACATAGATAAGGTATTCAACAATATGAAGAGACACTAATATATTATTGTTGTATAGTGACTGGTTTCAGGGGTTTTTATAAAACCCTAATTTTTGACAAGACTAGATAGAAAAGATTTAGATGTTTGGCCTTCCCTATGCTCTAAAACATGCGCCACATCCTTAGAATACCGTGCTCTCATCATTGCGGTTACACACGATCCTCCATATTTTTTTGTTGGTTTGTGCGGTGCGCACCACGTGTACGGTCATAAAATGAGTCCGCTTTTTCTCAGACTAAATTAGGCTTAATCTTCTTTCGTTTTTTGAGCATTTAGTTACCAAACTTTGTAAAATTTTCTTGCCATCTTCATTGTTCTTCTTCTATATTTTAAAATGTCTCCTCGTTTCTTCTTTTACTTCTTTCTTGCTTTTAGTCAGTTCAGAAGTTACAAGCTTTTGTTATTCATGTTCATCACTTTGCTTCTTATTTTGGTATTTATCTGTCTTTCTCGTTTACTACATGTTATTAGGAGACCTTTTAGATTATTTTGAAGATGATGCTAGGCATCTTGTTAGACCCCACCTTGCAATTTTATATTTTTAAAGGAACAAAGTTGTAAGGATTAATTTCTAAGTGAGGTAACTCAAGTGTTGCAGGTGAGTAGTAGAAGTTAAGGCAAGTCTCAATGAAGCATTACTTGACTGCTAAGATGGCTGTCAGTGCAGATAAATACTTTAACGTTAAAGTTAATTGAAGTCTAAGATCAAGATTGTGAATTTTGAAGCGAGACCAAGACAACTAAGCAGATGAGTGAAGACATGACAAATTTTTATTGGTGAAGTACATCCAGCTCGAGCCACGACTGATGACTTCATATAATGCAATAAAAATGGATAAAATTCATTTTTCCTAGGACAAGTCCGTAAGTGGAAGGACATTAGAGGTATTCGGGAGAACTGCAGAGTAGTGCTTGTACAATATGTATAATTTAGAAAATTCCAACAAATTAAAATTTCAAAGGCTGCAATGGATACTCAGCAAGTGACTCTTGTGTAGGGTGCTACTCAACGGATTGAAGTTTGTGTAGCGTGTTTAGTTGGAAGAAGGCTAGATTAGAGCTTTGTATACGTGTCTGAGAATATCTATTGGATTAACTCCTGATTGGAATAAAGTGGAAGAACAAGAATTACTTAAATCTTGGAACTCACTATAAAAACTGGTGTTCTTTACTTTATGCCTTCACCTTATTTATAATGCAAGCATTGCATATTATTATCTAAGACATTCAATGAAAAAGTTTACTAAAAAGTCGTTTGTAAAAGAGACATATTCCGATGTGCTCACTCTTAGTTAACTTAGTCAACTAGACATCTTCATTACGGATTGTTTTAAGTTGAAGAGCTAAATCTACTCCCGTTATAGTTTGCTCATTAAAAATAGTATGTGCAAAAGATCTTATCCTAGACAATTAAAGTTTTTTTTAAAAAAAGTGAAAAATGTCTGTTAACCCCCTCTCTCTAGACCCTTTCTATGCCACTTAGAACCAATACATGTGGTATAATTTGTTGTACTGCTGAGTTTCTCATCTTGTTTCTTTGTTTGGAAAAAATTGTGAAAAGAATGTCGAACGTGTCTGAGTTTCTAGGCATGGGAAATGCTCTTCGTCTTGAGGTTCATCCCACCTACCAGTCTAGGACTCCGGCGGGTCAACCTATAAATTTTGGAAAAAGTCCCATTTCTCCGTCTTTTTATTTGGGCGAGTATTTTAGCGTTAATCAACATTGAACTATTTCCACATATCCTCTTCTTTCGACACCCCTTATGTGAATCTTCATATTCATCTAATACTACTTTTGAAGCCAATGCGGCTAGGGTCCATCAGACAATGAGGATTTGGACATTTGATGCTTTAGATGTGGTGTTTGAAGCCACGTTGAGTAACTTTGAAAGGGCTCAGATGATTTCTCCAGTAGCTCGCATCTGGACGGTCTCTAAGTCCAGTTTTTATCCTCAACAAGAACTCATTATTTAGACTAGCTATGGTATTCCCCCTTCTTATTGTATCTAGGTTTCCACTACGGAGGAAATGGCACATTGTCCTCATATACGTTTCTTTCTTTTTATGTTCCAAATCTTCGAGTTGGCTTACATTTCTCCATCCCACTGCTATATATATATATATATATATATATATATATCCAAATTTAGGAGATTTATGTTGCTTTTAAATCAGTTTGCCCAAAATGCTATGAGAATAATTGTGATATTTGCTATTTTGATTCGTAGCCAAATGCCATCACCCAACAATTGACATCTTTAATTCCCTATTTCTTCCTCGTTGTACATGGGGTAATGCAGGTGTATTTTATCTCACACCATAGGCCGATGCTAACTTCTTCACCTCCCCAGGGATTTCTTGGTGTGGCTTGGTTGTTCAAATGTTTAGCACATTCATGATAGGCTTACTTTTTGCCAAACTTTGTTGAATTCTCTAAACCCGAATAAGTATAATGCCGGGAGGTTGATTAATGCCTGTCCTTTTCATCATTTTGAGTTGAGCCCTCTACAAGCTGATATATTTCCTCTGATGCCCCTCTTCGGAGCGCAATAACACTGCCTCCTAGATGAGGGATATATTTTCTCCTTTATCCTTAAATTCTCCAAGTCCTCTTTCCATTCGCACTCGTTCCCGTGCTGATGATACCTCCTTGGCCTCAATGCTGAGGAGTAGAGACCATTCTAAGCTAAACAATCTCTTGAAAAATATGGCTAATTCCTCAGATTGGCACTATCTAGAATCAATGTCTACCAAAAAGGCTGCTGATTTGACCTTTGAAATAGCTTCCAATGTATTGCGGATTTTCTATTTGGGATAGTTAAATCCAGACCCCATCACGAATGGCCTAATTATAAATACACCCCCCATTTTCATAGATTACATCCACACCTCTTGTAGTTTGCAAAACCTTACATTATGTAATATGCAAAACTTTATTATCAAATTATAAATATGCCCTCGTATTTAAAAAAAATAAACTTGAAAAATTTAAATAAATTTTGATCGGAGTTGACCATATTTTGAGGAAGATTATAGCTTCAGGTCTGGGAAAGTTATTACATGAATATGAAGGGGCTTAAAAGTTGCCTTTAATGTAATAGAGGGGTGTATTATAAATTTAATGCCTTATGTACAACTACATAAATACCCTTTGTAACTGCATACATTCAAAATATATATCTGCTTCATCATTCATTCTCACTTAAACTAGAATGCGAGAAACTCTTGAAGATCTCAACTGCGTCTTATTCCCACCCCTTAAAGTTTCAAAGCATTCGAAAGACCACCGTACTTCTCCATACTACCTCACAATATCGAACTTTCTGGTAGACTAGAGTTAGAAAAACCTAAAAGTACCAAACATTCTGATTGATCATTTCCACTCTACCACTAGAAAATAGATATCTAAGGGACGATCGAACCTTAGAAGGACTCATAACCATCTAATTTCAAGTGCAAAACTTGGAGTGAAGGTAAGATTTTTTGTTGATACTTTAAAAATACTTGTAGAATATGACGTGCACCACCTCCAGCAAGGATAAGTCCATACGCAAGAGAAAAGAAGGTAGTAGCAAGTCACCACCTCCAACAAGGGCAAGGGAAAGAACCAAAAAGAATGAATCACATGCTCTTCCCGATAGGATTATGCCCTTAATACCAACGAGGAGATAGACTTTACTAGCGCTATAACTTGTATTATGCACATTCCTATATTAATAAAATGCATTTGGTGTGTTCATATAAATCTATATAGCATCTATAATGTATCGAATGAACATATAGTCCTAGCATAGTAAATTAAGTCTTTCACTCCATATGGGATACGGAGAAGGGCACTAGAAATACCTAACACTTGTACACTAAACATGGATTCGCAAGTTGGAAGAGCTTGATTGGGCATCATGAACTATATAGACTTGTATAACACAAACTCTGATAAATAGTGTCAGTCAAACACCATGGGATGGTGGGATTTTATGTTAGGATACATTGATGGAATCAATATATTTGAACATGACTCGTAAGAATCTAAGCACATGGGTTTTATTGACTAACAATGATTGGAATATTAGTTATATTAGTACCCGTGGACCTTTGACTTGAGGAGTCACTGACATGATGTGCTTGTGACGTTGAGTTTGTTACCTTAGTAGTGAGGGTAAGTTCATCCTTTGGTGAGGCCCACCTCAAAGTGCAACTTTAATGGGCATGTAGGTGTTGCGAAGTGTTTGCCAAGATGTGATTCGCTGTCTCGGAAGTAAACGAACATATATCCTATGCGATCATAGGTAACTGATTTGAAAGTCTTTGGCTAAAGCATTTAAACTAACTCGTGTGGGACATGAAGGGTAGTTTTGTCATTTAAAGCCACTATGATTCATAGCATAGCATCGTCTAATTTTAGTTTGACAATTTTCATGACTATTACTCGATCGGGATAGTTCAATAAAGAGTTTATACGTGCATAGAGATTATAACCAAGATGTTCGTATGATTTATTCATTTCGTACTTGATTGGGCGATGATGTGGGGCTTCGGTACTGGCTAAATGTCACCTATATGCATTGGTATTCTCCTATAGCTAATGGAAATGAACATAGAGAGTCATGCTATAAGAAGCAATAAGGAAATCACTTCATGTATGAAGCTTTCTCATTTGATGACAGAGGGCTCTATGTCCAAATGTGACTTAGATGTATGTTCAAATGTCTTGCTTTGTGGCACGTTTGAACTTGAGTATCGGGCAACAATTTTTTAATTAAAACGAGTTAAGTTAGCTAGGCTAAACTTGACCCAATCGGACTGGTCTTGGAGACTTGATGACTGAGTTAATGAGGGTCTGTTGGAGGGTAATAAAAACCCTCCAATTTCAAAACCTAGGTCAAACTTAAATCAGCAGTCATAAGATACGTGAAAAACTCCAAGAAAGTTTTCGGCCTCTCATTTATATCAGAGGTACGATTCATTGATTATGGTATACTATACAAGAAAGAAGGATGTACAATGAAAAGGAAGCTTACCTCTACTACCACCTAGCCGCCATTTGAGGAGTGGAGGAGAATTTTTAACAAACTTCGCATGTTGATCTAGAGACGAGGGATCAGGGATTCATCGTTCAATTGGGGTTTTTCAACCAAAGAGAAAAAGGTTTGTTTTGCTTGTTTTCATTAAATAGATTAATGGTTTCTTATTAAAAAGTCAAAGAACATCAAAACAATGACTAAGTGGCATTCAAGTTTTTTTTTTTGTTGCGCATGCTCACATAGACTTGAACAGTTGTATCAGAGCCCATTTTTTTTTTTTATCCTTTTAATGTTTTAGTGTGTTTGTTTTCATGTTGATTCTATTGATTTTTGGATAAATCTCTTGTTTATGTATTGTATTTGCATGAATGTATGTTTTTTGGTATTGAGATGGCTAAAACGAGACTCGGGAGCAGCCAGAGATGGTGGAAGGCGATTTTGAATCGCTGAACTGTCTATTCGTAGACTCGACGTTCAAACATTCATAAGGCTGACGTTCAAACGTGCAATTCAGACAACCTAAAATTGATTGCATCCCTACATTTGAATGTCACCTAGGAACATGTTCAGATATGGGATGTATGAACGTTGCCCAGGTGCACGTTTGGACGTGTAACGTGCAAACGTCGCCATGGGGCATGTTCGGACGTGATAGGCTAAGTGCAACAATTCTATGTTTAAACCACACATTCCAACATGCGTTAGGTGATGTTCGGTCATGAGAAGCAATGGGTTAGATGCACAGCAAGCTTGACATCGTATTCCCACTAACGGTTCGATCGAATTTTGAACTATGGTTGGATTTTAATTGAGTTGTCATTTCTCAATATAAGATGGATTGAAATTGGATTTAAAGCCAGTCTTTAAAATGTCAACATGAAAATGAGCGGTTTATTTACATGTTTTGATGTATTTTATGGTACATAGTCAATGGGTTTAGGTTTGGTTTTATTTGGATTTTATTGGGCCGGAGTTTGAGTAAGACCTAGATATAAATACGAGGTACAAAAAATGACTCACCTCACGAGCGGTTCGTACCTCGGCTGAGAAGGCTCGTGACCATCTGAAAAATGACCCAGATCAGTTGGCGTCGTCTATGGGGACTTCTTACTTTGATTCGTTGTACGATCAACTAACATGGCAAAACTAAGCGCTTGCCAAGACAAGGGGCCTCTACAAGATGAAATGAATGCTACATCGAACCCCAAGGTAAACATAGGTCCTGGGTACGGGAGGGGTGACGAACCCTTGATAACAATGACACATGAGAAATTCCAGCAAAAAAATGAAGGAATATGCACTTGGCCAATGCTCCGGCTACGCCACACATTCAAATGAATCCTGATCCTCTCACACCTCGAAGGCTTTTTCAAAAGCCCATTCCTCAAAAAGATAAGGTCGAGAAAACCCAGGTAAATGTGACACAAAGGGATGAACGGGCACAACACTCTGAAGAGGAGGCTGCAAGTCACACGAACTCACTTCGTGACACAGCAAAAGGAAAAGAAACCATAAATGAAGAAGTACAGGACGCACAAACTCCAAAGAAAAACACTTTTTGACCTGTTTCTTCCCTACAAATGAGAAATTCTCCCTTCTGTGAAGAGATATTGTAAGAATCCTTGGGCACTTTCAGAATCCTTGAATTTCCGAAGAATGATGGATCTGCGAAAAGCTTGCGTTCCTTTTTCGACCGCTTCAAAGATGAAGCCTTAGATGTATAAGGGTTAGCGAACGAAATTAAAATAAATCTGATGATCAACGCAGCAAAGATGGGGTCATTTGTTGATGCACTGACAAGAGATCGGCTGGCTGATATGGAAAAACTCATGATAATGGCGCAACAGTACATATATGTTGAAGAGATGAACGAACTGAAAAGAAAAGAACGAAGGCTCCAAAAACAGTTAACAAAGGATAAAAACACAGAGAGAGCCAAGAATTTGGGAAATGATCGACTTGATAAACATGGGAGACCTCGATATACGAGGTACGATAGCTACACTCCTTTGAACACATCAAGTGGCCAAGCGCTACTAACCATAGAAAACAAGGAAATGCTGATCTATTTAAGACCAATGAAGGAAGGCGTAAGGAAAATGAATACGAATAGATTTTGCAGATTTCTTAATGACACAAGGCATGATACTGAAGAAAGTTTCCAATTGAAAGATGAAATCGAAAGGCTAATTAAACAAGGGTATCTGCAACAGTTCATCGATCGAAAAGCTCAAGACTACAAGAGAGATCGAATTTGGAAGAGTTGTTAGGAAATTTCATGTTAGACGTTTTGATGATGACAATTAGGATTTTATGTTAGACCCGAAAATATGTAAGTTTGAGTTTATTTAGAAATCATGTATAAGCTTTGAGCGTTAGATTTGTAATAGGCTTTATAGGCTTTGCTTTATTTTATTCTAGATTATTAGGCTAAGTATTTTCAGGTTGAGCGTCTAATAATTTCCGAGTGAGCTTATTAGTAGTTAAGTTTGAAGACTCAAGCGCCTGAAGTCTGAATGAAGATAAAGATCCCTGAGCGTCCAAACCACAAGCTATATCAAGCTTTGATTATAGGACAGAAGTTATTCAAGGATGAATGAGCGTCTATCAAGTGACTGATTTCACCTGAATTTATTTCTAAGTCCAGAAGGAGTTTAATGCAAATATTCCCAAATCATTAGTTGCCAACGGGCATTTATCTCAAATGCATTAAATGTGATAAGCTCTTTCGGATGTACGGAGAAGCCACCCTATTGGATTGTCAACTATTCACAGACTGCAGCACCAACTTTTGTGCAGCAGATTTTTAGGAAAAAGGACAAAACTTGTTCACTCGCAAAAGTAAGAGACACGCGCCTGTGCATGTTAAACGGACACTTTTTTCAAGATTGCCTATAAATAGGGCTTCAACAACAAGCCAAAATAACAATCGTATTCCAAGCCCAATTGTTGTTGCATTGAAGTCCCATTCCTTAAACTCTCAGAAAAGCTAGAGTTCTCAAGCAAACATTCTCTTTGCTTTTCTAAAAATTCCTGAGACAGTCAACAAAATATCTCACACATTATTTCCGGAGAAGCATGCATTACTATTGAGATATTATCAAGTTGTTTGAACTTTATCAAAATCAAACAAACCTTTAGAAAAACCTCATTCAAGCCTCGCGATCTGTGTGAAGTCGAAGTTGGATACCTGCACTATTTCTAAGTGATAGAAGTAAGGGGATAGAAGTGTCTTGGAGCAGAAATCTGTGTGATCATAGAGCTCAAGTCATCAATATCCATCTCTCCCTAATTTGTAGAAGATTCTGTGTGATTATTTGAGAATCATTTTAGTGGATTGCCTCCAAGTGTTCGAGGAGAAGAAGGACGTAGTTGGAATTACACCACCCAACGAACCTTACAAATATTGTGTTTCTTACTTTACAGTCAATTTTCAAATCATCACATTATTGCATAAATCTGTTAAGTAAAACTCAATCAAACACTAAGCAACTAAAATTCTTTATGTGACGCTAAAGCTTTCAAAAGAGAAGGCTCTATAATCATTCCGTTGTGCTAACACTGATCAAATAACTGAACGCTTAAACCTATCTGGTTATAGTATTCAAATCTTAAAGTCTAAGTTAATTTTCTAAAAACAGTCTTCCACAAACGCTTAGTCAAGCGCCTACAATTTCAAGTGTCCAACCAATTTCTATACGAATATTTTTGAAGTCGAAAAAGATTTCAGGATCTATTCAACCCTCCTCCCTTCTAGACCCTTTTGTATGCCACTCGGGACCAACAAGTGTTATTAGAGCAGTTAAAGTTGAAATTTTAAAATTTCCAAGCATAATAGCTTGTTTAGATCCTTTTTCAAATCTAGTTGCCTCTAATGCCTTTTTCTAAAGTTCCTAAGTTGACCGAATCAAACTATGATTCCTGGGAAGTCAAAGCATTTACATATCTTTGTTCATGTGATGACGAAATGTGCGATATTATTTCAGATGAACCAATATAAATTCTAAGGGTTATCACCAAAGCACCTGGAGCCACTGAAGAAACCCCAGATGGTTATGTTGAGAAACTAAAACAAGAGTGGTCCACTGATGAGCGTCGAAGAGCTAATTTAGACAATGTTGGTCGAAATGCTTTATATATGGCTATTGGTGATAATAACAACTTATTCAACAAGGTCAAGTCGTGTAATACTACTAAAGAAATATGGGATAAATTGGCCATAATTTGTGGTGGTTCAGCTCAGATAACTTGAGAGTGATATAATCAATCTGAAAAGTGATCATGATATAATAGTCAAGAGAGAAGCTGAGCTAATTGCTAGACTTGCTAGATCAGAACAACTCGTCTCATCATTGTCTAACACATCAAGAAAGCTAGACAATGTGACTGAGGTAACAAGAATAATCGGTAAACAACTAAACAAATCTAATGTTACGACGAACAATAAAGAAAAGGGTGTTTTCTTTGTTGAAGAAGATTCACTAAGTCAAACACAAAATGAACCAAGTAACAATGGTACGAGGATAAATGAGAAAGCCAAAGCTGAATCAGGCACGGGAGAGAAGAGAGCAAAAGATTTACAAAGAAAGGTTCATCCAAACACTCAAAAAGCCAAGGATAAATCTAACCACCGTGAATCAAGCGCTAAGCGTCTAGCACCAAAAGTGCACCCCAAGCCAGTGCCCAGGAAATACCAACGTAAATATCCACAGCGGTCTAGATCATATTATCGCTTCCATGATAATTATGATTATGACTATGATTATGATTACTATTTTAATTAAAGATATTTTTATACACCCAAAGAGCACACACAACACAATGTGAAACCCAAGAAGGCTAATCCTCCCACAATGAAGATTAAGCAAATATGGGTTCCTAAAGTTCTAATTCAAACTAACAATGTAACTAACGTTAAAGGACCTAAGCAACAATGGGTACCTAAATAGAAATAGAACTTCCCTTTTGATTGCAGGTACCTAGAGCTGGAGCCGATACATCTATTTGGTACATCGATAATGGGTCGTCAATGCACATGACAAGGTCCAAGGATCTTCTGATCAATTATCGAGCTGCCAATAGTCCTCAGGTTGTATTTGGTGACAAAGCCAAAGGTAAAACCAAAGGTATAGGTACCGTGCATAGGGGGAACATTATGATAAGTGATGTTTATTTTGTTGAGGGTCTGAAGCATAATTTATTAAGAATAAGTCAAATTTGTGATAAAGGCTTTGAAGTCAAATTCTCAAGCGACTGTTGCTATATAAACGACGCTATGGCTAAATCTACTAAATTGAAAGGTAAAAGAACAAATAATGTGTATTTGGTAAATTGAGGTTCAACAATTGATAACAACCCAACATGTTTTGTTGCTAAAAGTGAATCTAAAATGGGTTGGTTATGGCATAGAAAAATGAATCACCTCAACTTTAAGACAATCTCTCAACTTATAAATCAAAATCTTGTAGAGGGATTACCAAATGGACCATTTCACACGGATCGCCTTTGTGACACTTGTCAAATGGGAAAGCAAGTTAAATCATCTTTCAACAGAAAACCTCAACTATCTACCTCTAGAATACTTGAAATACTTCACATGGATCTGTTTGAACCTGTTCAAACGATCAGTGTGAGCGGTAAAAAGTATACTTTGGTGATAGTAGATGATTTCTCGCGTTATACATGGGTGGAATTTCTTTCATCTAAAGATAAGACATGTGACAAGTTAACCACGCTTATTTGGCAACTTCATACATTGAAAAATCTTAAGGTTGCAAGAATAAGAAGCGATCACGGTAGTGAGTTTACTAACATGGTCGTTGAGAAGTTTTGTGCAGAGAATGAAATACATCATGAGTATTCAACTCCTAGAACTCGCCAACAAAATGGTGTTGATGAGAGCCGTAACAGAACGCTCAAGGAAGCTGCTATAACGATGTTAGCGAAGTCCAAGCTTGCTCCTAGGTTTTGGGCCGAAGCAATCAACACTGCTTGTTAGACTCAAAACTAAGTGTTTCCTAGCGTAACTGCTTGTTTAGATCCATTTTTCTAGAACTTAGTCGCTTCAAAACTCTCTCTCAAAACATCTCATTTATGTTCTTGCGATAATGAAATGTGTGATGTAATTTCAAATGGCCCCATTAAGATCTTGAAAGTGATAACTCGAGCACCTGGAGCTGATGAAGCCACTCCAGATGGATATGTTGAAAAACCAAAGTTAGAATGGACGCCAGATGATCAGAAAAGGGCAAATTTAGATAATGCTAGACGAAGTGCACTTTACTCAGCGTTAGGTGACAATGATGCATTGTTCAACAAGATCAAACAATGTAAAACTTCCAAAGAAATATGGGATAAGTTGGCTATCGTGTGTGAAGGTTCAGCATAGATGAAGCAGAACAAGCATTCCATAGCCATGCAAAGATTTGAGCATTTCAAGATGCAGTCTAATGAGACGCTAGAACAATTGGACGCAAGGTTTACTTTGCTCATTACAGAATTAGCGTCATTAGACAAAGAGTTGACCAATAAGGAAATGGTCAATAAGATTTTTAGAAGTCTTCCAAGCAAGTATTTGAGACTGTTGATATGAGAGAATCACAGTCCTTGCAGACTCTTACTCCAGAACACGTGTTTTCAGAATTAAAGGCATTTGAGTTCGAATTAGGTGAAGTCAGCGACACATCGACTGAATCAGGAGCATTAATCGCTACCACCAAAAGTAAGGGTAAAGCGATTAGTGAGGTGAAAGTGACAAAATCAAACGAAGAAAAATAGATGGCATTATTGGTCAAGAAATTCAAGAAATTTCTAAGATATGAAAAGAGAAATCCTATTGGACAAACTTCATTTCAAACTCCTCCCCCTACACCAACGCCTCAGTATCAAACGCCAGTATATTCTGCTCCTCAACCATTAGCGCCAGTTCCTTATCAAGCGCCTACAACTCCTACTCAAAATCTCTCAATTCCAGTCATCTCCAAGCGATTAATCACTGAACAGAAAATGAAAACTAATTTGTGTTATAATTGCAGGAAACCAGGGTACTACCAGGTAAATTGCCCTTATCCAAATGTGTTTAAACCAACAAGGTAAGACTATGCGGATAGAAACCAATTCAGGAGTAACCTTCGTCAACAAGGTTTGCTAGCGGAATCTGAACCATTCTCCACACCTGAAGAGGACTTGGAATGATCAGATGAAAATATTGATGATGAGCAAACAAGTGACTCGACGTTGATTTGTCTCATGGCAAGAGTTGATGAAGCGTCTAACAAATCGCTACCTGAGGTAACCATTGAATTATCTCTTCCTCTTTTGTACGATGAATTACTTGACAAAGTTAATGAATATTATAAAGATTGTCAAGATGGCGCCAAAATATATCAAAATCATTTCGCTATTATTTCATCGCTCACAAGTGATAAAGTAACGCTCAAAGCAGAGTTGCAAGTTCAACAACAATGCATAGAGAAGAACCAATTTCTTGAGAGTGAGATTACTCAATTAAAAAATGATCTTGATATAATAGTCAAGAAAGAAGCTGATCTGATCGCTAGACCTGCCAAATCAGAGCAGCTCATCTCATCATTATCCAAAGCATCAAGAAACCTAGATAATGTGACTGAGGTAACCAGACTTTTTGTTGAAAAGACCGGTTTCGGCAGACAACAAAGGAAGGGTGTTTTCTTTGTTGAGAAAGGTTTACAAAGACAAATGCTAAATGAACCAAGCGACAATGGTAAGAGGCTAAATGAGAAAGCCAAAGCTAACTCAGGCAAGGGAAAGGCGAAAGCTAATGATTCACAAAGACGGGTTCATCCAAATGCTCAAAAGACTAAGGATAAATCTGACCACTGTGAATCAAGCGCTTAGCGTCCAGCAACAAAATTTTACACGCTTCTTGAAGTAATGGATAGACTCAAAAGGCTATTTTAGACTCTATTCATACGCTTCTATCACATCAAACTAGCGGGTAACCAAAAAATTTTAAAATGACGGTTCAAAGTTAGCACGTGTTTGTATAGTTGTCAATGTACCATCAGGCACGTGCATTACACTTTGAAAATACCAAACATTTTAAAACTTTAACTCGGATTTCAAATCTTTATATATGGGAGTTACCAAATGTAACTTCTCTCTCTTGCACAAAATTTGCGTCCACAGTTAAAAGTATTCATGGCTGAGATTTAATAACTTTACACGTGTTTGCATCTTACTGAGACGAGAGAACTCAAGTTTCAAAATTATCTTACTGTGTCATTTAAAACACAATTTTACAGAAAAACTATTCACTTTTACTCTCTGAAAAATTACTCTCTCTCTCTCTCTCGTTCAAAGCAATCTCAGTTCACCTCTTTCACAAATCTCAAATGGCACCCAAGAAATCCACTGATACTTCTACTGAGCCTATCATCAAGGTCATTGAGGGCCTTGTTGTGGACTGGAAATTTCTGTACGAACAAACTTAGGTTGATCTGACGGAGATCATGGACTCTATTTCTGAGTCTGGATTGAAGACCTTCTTAACCAAATACTCCTACCTTTTTCAAGATGAAGTTTGTTAGGAATTTCATGTTAGATGTTTTGATGATGACAAGATAGGATTTTATGTTAGACCTCAAAAATGAAATGTAAGTTTATGTTTCATAGATCAAATTGTATAAGCGTTTGAAAGTATTAGATACCGAATCGCGAATAGAATTCTAGGTGAGTCTATTGGAGATGAAGTTGAAGATCAACATGAAGATTTATCCTTAGCGTCTGTTAAACGCTAAAAGACTATTTCAGGATTCATGATCCAAGCGCTCAAAGCACTCTAGCGATCAGTATCAGATTCACCTGAAATAAATTCTCAAGTCATGAAGGACTTGAATGCAATCATTCAACGGACCTTTATTTCCAACGGGAAATAAATTCAAATGCATTAAATGCCTGATAAGAGCATTAAATGTGATAAGCCAATATGACTTTTGGACAAGCCACCTTTTGACTAGACTGCCAGAACTTCAAAGTTTATAGCTGCTCCCGTCCAATCGGAACTAGTAGGATTTCAAAAATGTCAGAGAAAAGGTATAATCATGCGCAGCGTGAAAGGCACGCTCCTACATGTATCCAACTGACATAATTCCAAGAAATTGCCTATAAATACCTCACTCCAGCAAAACCATAAAAATAGACAGAGAGACATATATGTACATGCACAAGAATTTTGTTCATATTCTCTTTCAAAGAAAAAGTTTAGAAACTCCATAGCCAAAATCTTTCAAGCTTTTTACATACATTCCACACTGTCACAAATATCTCAAACATCTTCCAAAGAAGAAACCTAAACTCTTATTGAGATATTCCAAGTTGGTTGATCTTTCCAAAAACAAACAAACCCTTGTGATAAAACCCTCAACCTTTCATCTGAGTGAGAAAGTAGTTGAAACCCCTTACAGGCAGTATTTCTGAGTGGGAGAAGCTTGTAGAAGAAGATCTTCAATGGTCCTGAAATTTGTGTGATCAAGGAGCCCGAGATCATTTTCACCTATTTACTATCTTGTAGAAGATTCTGTGTGATTCTTTGATAATCATGTTAGTAAATTTCCTCCAAGTGAAAAAGGAGAAGAAGGACGTAGCTGGGATTACATCACCCAGTGAACCTTCTATATCTTGTGTCATTTACTTTCATTATTGTCTTGTTTCATATTATTCTATCTATTTTGAAAAAGACAAGTTAATCTGATAAGTGACTATTTAATCAAAACGAACGCTAAAGCTTGAAAATCATTTCTGCTGTGCTAACCCTGATTAAGCGATCTAAGCATTACCCTACTTTGGTAAATTGCCGAAATCACTAACTCTAAGTTATCTTCACTGTGGTGCTTGACCCAATCGCTTAGCTTCCTAAGCGTTCTAATCTTTAAAAGTAATACGAAATTTTTGAAGTCGAAAAAGACTTCAGGGTCTATTCAACCCCCCCTTCTAGACCCTTTTGTATGCCACTTGGGACCACCAAGTAGTATCAGAGCGGTTGAAGTAGAAAACTAAGTGTTTCCTAGCATAACTGCTTGTTTAGATCCATTTTTCTAGAACTTAGTCGCTTTAAAACTCTCTCTCAAAACATCTCATTATGCTTTTAACAAAATGCCTAAGTTGGTAGAGCCAAACTATGATTCTTGGAAACTTACAGCACTCGCGTATTTATGTTCTTGCGATAATGAAATGTGTGATGTAATTTCAAATGGCCCCATTAAGATCTTGAAAGTGATAACTCGAGCACCTGGAGCTGATGAAGCCACTCCAGATGGATATGTTGAAAAACCAAAGTTAGAATGGACGCCAAATGATCAGAAAAGGGCAAATTTAGATAATGCTAGACGAAGTGCACTTTACTCAGCGTTAGGTGACAATGATGCATTGTTCAACAAGATCAAACAATGTAAAACTTCCAAAGAAATATGGGATAAGTTGGCTATCGTGTGTGAAGCTTCAGCATAGATGAAGTAGAACAAGCATTCCATAGCCATGCAAAGATTTGAGCATTTCAAGATGCAGTCTAATGAGACGCTAGAACAATTGGACGCAAGGTTTACTTTGCTCATTACAGAATTAGCGTCATTAGACAAAGAGTTGACCAATAAGGAAATGGTCAATAAGATTTTTAGAAGTCTTCCAAGCAAGTATTTGAGACTGTTGATATGAGAGAATCACAGTCCTTGCAGACTCTTACTCCAGAACACGTGTTTTCAGAATTAAAGGCATTTGAGTTCGAATTAGGTGAAGTCAGCGACACATCGACTGAATCAGGAGCATTAATAGCTACCACCAAAAGTAAGGGTAAAGCGATTAGTGAGGTGAAAGTGACAAAATCAAATGAAGAAAAATAGATGGCATTATTGGTCAAGAAATTCAAGAAATTTCTAAGATATGAAAAGAGAAATCCTATTGGACAAACTTCATTTCAAACTCCTCCCCCTACACCAACGCCTCAGTATCAAACGCCAGTATATTCTGCACCTCAACCATTAGCGCCAGTTCCTTATCAAGCGCCTACAACTCCTACTCAAAATCTCTCAGTTCCAGTCATCTCCAAGCGATTAACCACTGAACAGAAAATGAAAACTAATTTGTGTTATAATTGCAGGAAACCAGGGTACTACCAGGTAAATTGCCCTTATCCAAATGTGTTTAAACCAACAAGGTAAGACTATCCAGATAGAAACCAATTCAGGAGTAACCTTCGTCAACAAGGTTTGCTAGCGGAATCTGAACCATTCTCCACACCTGAAGAGGACTTGGAATGATCAGATGAAAGTATTGATGATGAGCAAACAAGTGACTCGACGTTGATTTGTCTCATGGCAAGAGATGATGAAGCGTCTAACAAATCGCTACCTGAGGTAACCATTGAATTATCTCTTCCTCTTTTGTACGATGAATTACTTGACAAAGTTGATGAATATTATAAAGATTGTCAAGATGGCGCTAAAATATATCAAAATCACTTCGCTATTATTTCATCGCTCACAAGTGATAAAGTAACGTTCAAAGCAGAGTTGCAAGTTCAACAACAATGCACTGAGAAGAACCAATTTCTTGAGAGTGAGATTACTCAATTAAAAAATGATCTTGATATAATAGTCAAGAAAGAAGCTGATCTGATCGCTAGACTTGCCAAATCAGAGCAGCTCATCTCATCATTATCCAAAGCGTCAAGAAACCTAGATAATGTGACTGAGGTAACCAGACTTTTTGGTGAAAAGACCGGTTTAGGGTGTGATAAATTTGGTCAAAAATCAAAAGCGTCTAAGGTTACGGCAAACAACAAAGGAAGGATGTTTTCTTTGTTGAGAAAGGTTTACAAAGACAAATACTAAATGAACCAAGCGACAATGGTAAGAGGCTAAATGAGAAAGCCAAAGCTAACTCAGGCAAGGGAAAGGCGAAAGCTAATGATTCACAAAGACGGGTTCATCCAAATGCTCAAAAGGCTAAGGATAAATCTGACCACTGTGAATCAAGCGCTAAGCGTCCAGCAACAAAAGTGCAACCCAAGCCAGCGCCAAGAAAATACTAGCGTCAATATCCAAGACAGTCAAGATCATATTATCGATACTATGATAATTATGATTTTTATTATGATTATGATTACTAGTATAATCTAGGATATTACTATACACCCAAGAAGCACACACAACACAATGTGAAATCCAAGAAGGCCAGTATTCCTACAATGAAGACTAGGCAAATAGGGGTTCCTAAAGTTTTAGTTCAAACCAAAGCTACTAACAATGAAGGACCTAAGACAACATGGGTACCTAAGAAGAATTAGAATTGTCCTTAAATGCAGGTACCTAGAGCCTAAGCCGATACTTTAGTTTGGTACTTTGATAGTGGGTCATCAAGGCATATAGCTGGATCAAAGGATCTCTTGCTCAACTATCGTGCAACCAATGGTCCTCAAGTTATATTCGGTGATAACTCTAAAGGTAAAACCAAAGGTATAGGTATTATGCATAGGGGGAATTTCATGATTAGTGATGTATATTATGTTGAGGGTCTTAAGCATAATTTGTTAAGCATTAGTTAATTTTGTGATAAAGGCTTTGAAGTAAAATTTTCAAGTGACTACTGCTATGTTAACGACGCTAAGACTAAGTCTACTAAATTAAGAGGAAAACGAACAAACAATGTGTATTTAGTAGATTGGGATTCTATAATTGATAACAACCCTACATGCTTTGTTGCTAAAAGTCAAAATGAATTGGGTTGGTTATGGCATAGAAAAATGAATCACCACAATTTTAAGGCAATCTCTCAGTTAATATCGCTAAATCTTGTCGAGGGATTACCTAAAGGTTCCTTTCAGAAAAATTGCTTATGTGATGCATGTCAAATGGGTAAACAAGTTAAATCATCTATTATGAAGAAACCATGCCTATCTACTTCTAGAGTTCTTGAACTACTGCATCTAGATGCCCTATTCAAATCATGAGTGTTAGTGGTAAAAAGCAATCGCTAGTAATATTTGATGATTTCTCTCGCTACACATGGGTAGAATTCCGAGCGACCAAAGATGAAACTAGTGTCAAGTTCACATCACTAATTCGTCAATTACAAACTTATAAAGATCTCAAAGTGACAAGAATTAGAAGCGATAGAGGAACTGAATTTACTAATCAATTTGTTGAGAAGTTTTGTATTGATCTTAGAATTGAGTATTCCGCTCCTAGAACACCTCAACAGAATGGAGTAGCCGAGCGACGGAAGAGAATGCTTAAAGAAGCCGTTAGGACGATGCTTGCAGAGTCTAAGCTGCCTCAAAGGTTTTGGGTTGAAGCTATCAATACCGCTTGCTACACTCAGAATTGGTCTATGATCAACAAGCCACATGAGAAAACTCCATATGAGTTGTGGAAGGCACGTAAGCCTAACGTTTCATATTTTCATGTATTTGGTTCAAAATGTTTCATTCATAACAATGGATCCCAAAGCCTAAAGACATTTGATCCTAAAGCGGGTGAAAGAATTTTTCAAGGCTATGCCAAGAATGGAAAGAATTTTTGCATTCTAAATAAGATCAAATCAAAGGTGGAAGAATTCATTCATGTTGTGTTTGATGATGCTAACCAAGAACCGAGTAAGGTTAATTATGATGATATAGGAATTGAAGATCTTGCCCAATAAGCATCACAAATCAATCTTGGTGATGGTAGTGATGATGATGAGGATGATGATATCTTTGTACCTATTACTAAAGTTACTCGTGAGGTTACAAATGAGGATATTGTCAGAATCTGTGATGATCATGAAGAGAATGATCATCAAGAGCAAATTAGAATTTTGAATGATGCAGCGACTGCGCCAGAGACTAATGAGAGTCAAGTGATTGATAATCAAGAATCTCTCGACCCGCTCCAACCAGATCGTAAATGGCTTAGAGACCATCCACCAGAATTAGTAATTGGAGATATTGAAGCACATGTTAGAACTAGGTCCGCTACAATCAATGAGGCCATGTTTGCAAGTTTCTTGTCTCAAATGGAACCAAAGAAAGTGGATGAAGCGCTCAGTGATTCAAGTTGGGTAGAAGCAATGTAAGAAGAGGTTAACCAATTTGAGAGAAGCAAGGTTTGGACGCTAGTACCAAGACCAACTCACCAAGGAGTCATTGGAACTAGATGGGTTTTTAGGAACAAGATGGATGAAGATGGCATTGTTATAAGAAACAAAGCCATATTAGTCGCTTAGGGTTATTGTCAAGAAGAGGGTATTGATTTTGATGAGACGTATGCCCCAGTAGTCCGTCTTGAAAAAATTAGGATGTTCCTAGCGTCTGCCGGATTCAATAAATTCACAGTATACCTAATGGACGTGAAGAGTGCATTCCTCAATGGTAAACTCCAAGAAGAAGTCTACGTGGAGCAATTTCCAGGATTCATCAACAACAATAGCTAAAGTATGGTCTACAAATTGGATAAGGCACTCTATGGCATTAAACAAGCACCAAGAGCATGGTATGACACTCTGTCTATCTTCCTTATAAGTAAAGGCTTTTCAAAAGGCGGCGTTGATACAACGTTATTTAAAATTACACATAAAGAAGATATTCTTTTAGTCCAAATCTATGTTGATGATATTATATTTGGTTCTACTAACAAGCGACTGTGTGAGAAATTTTCAAAAATGATGCAAGATCAATTTGAAATGAGCACGATGGGTGAATTAACTTTCTTCTTAGGATTACAAGTTAAACAATTCCCTAATGGCATATTTATAAATCAAGGTAAATATACAAGAGACACGATTAAGAAATTTGGTATGGAAATGCATCATCTTCAAAAATTCCAGTGAGCCAGATGCTCAAGCTAGATAAAGATGAAATTGGGAAGAAAATTGATATCACTAACTATAGAGGTATCATTGGATCACTTCTTTATCTTACCGCTAGTAGACCTGATAATATGTTTTTGGTATGTATGTGTGCACGCTTTCAAGCTGATCCTAGAGAATCACACTTAAATGCTACCAATAGAATCCTTAAGTACCTAAAAGGCACACAACATGTGGGCTTATGGTATCTAAGGGACTCTCCTTTTGAACTAATTGGTTATTCAGATGCAGATTTTGCAGGATGCAAAATAGATAGGAAGAGTACTAGTGGTACATGTCAATTTCTAGGAGATAGACTAATTTCATGGCATAGTAAGAAACAACAATCCATAGCGACCTCTACCGCTGAAGCAGAGTAATTAGCCGCTGGGAGCTGTTGTCCACAAATCCTTTGGATGAGGCAACAACTTAGAGATTATGGAACAATCCTAGGTCCTACCCCAATCCATTGTGATTACCAACGCGCTTTAGATATGACCCAGAATTCAATCCTTCATTGTTGGTCCCAAGTGGCATACGAAAGGGTCTAGAAGGGGGGGGGGGGTTGAGTAGACCCTGAAGTCTTTTTCGACTTCAAAAGATTTCGTATTAAAAGATTTTTGGACGCTTGAAAAGATAGACGCTTGAAGTGTCCTAACGCTTGACTTAAGCGTTCACTTAAAATATTGGCGCTTTGGCGAAGCATCTGATGAAGACTATTTTTATAAAGTTAACTCAGACTTCAAGAATTGAATACTTTGACCAATTAGGTTAAGCGTTCAGTTCTTTTAATCAGTGTTAGCACAACAGAAGGATTTTTGGAGTCTTCTCTTTGAAAGTTTTAGCGTCATAAGAGGTTTCTTAGTTGCTTAGCTTTTGATTGTGTTTTACTTAATTAATTTATGCAATGATATGATAGATGAAAGAATTGACTGAAAATTAAATGACACAATATTTATAAGGTTCGTTGGGTGCTGTAATTCCAACTACGTCTTTCTTCTCCTTTGCACTCGGAGGCAATCCACTAAAATGATTCTCAAAGAATCATACAGAATCTTCTACAAATTAGGGAGAGATGGATGTCGATGACTTGAGCTCCTTGATCACACAGATTTCTGCTCCAAATCACTTCAATCCCCTTGCTTCTTTCACCCAGAAATAATGCAAGTATCCAACTTCGACTTCACACAGATTGCGAGGCTTGGATAGGGGTTTTTCAAAAAGGGTTTGTTTGATTTTGATGAAGTTCAACAACTGGAATATCTCAGTAGTAGAGTAGTTTCTTGAAAAAGAATGTTTGAGATATTGGGTTGACTGTCTCAGGATTTGATGAAAAGCAAAGAAAATATTTTCTTGAGTATTCTGGCTTTTCTGAGAGTTTAAGGAATGAGACTTCAATGCAATAGCAATTTGTCTTTTTTTTTTTGGTTCTCTGTTTGGCTTGTTGTTGAAGTTCTATTTATAGGCATTCTTGGAAAAAGTGTCCGTTTGACACATGCAAGGGTGCGTGTTTCTCACTTTCACGAGTGAACAACTTTTGTCCTTTTTCCTGAAAATCTGCAGCACAAAAGTTGGTGGTGCAGTCTTTGAAGTGTTGACAGTTCAAAAGGGTGGCTTCTCCGTACGTCTGAAAGTGCTTATCACATTTAATGCTCTCATCAGCATTTAATGCAATTTGAATTAAATGCCCGTTGGCATTTAATGCACTGAGAATATTTACATTAAACTACTTTCGATCTGACGCTTCAGGAGAATGTTTGTCATTTGATAGATGCTTCATTCATGAACTGAAAGTTCCAAATAATCTGGAGGACTATTTAATGTTTAGACGCTTGGGAAAAGTCTTCAGACTTTATTTAGATGTATAGACGCTTGAGAATTCAGTCTTTGTTACTTGACACCTCACTCAGAACATGTCAGGCGCTTAGAGTGAACTTCTTCAAACTTCATTCACTATTGATTTCTTGGACGCTTGGAGTCTTCAGATTTCGCAGTCTTGATAAGCTCACTCAGAAAGTATCAAACGCTTTAATCTAACTAACTTCTTAATCTAAGAATGTCAAAAGTAAAAGGTAAAATAAAGCCTATACATTTCTACTGTTCAAATGCTTATACAATGTATCTATGAAATTTAAGCGTACATGACTTTGGGGTCTAACAAGATTCCTAATTGTCATCATCAAAACATCTAACATGAAATTCCTAACAATTTTCCCCTTTTTGATGATGGCAATACTTACTCTTTTATAGATCAAGAGTTACGACAGCCAAAGTTAATAAGCGTTATGTTAGTAAGTTAGAGTTAGTTAAGCTTCAACGAGATGTTTCAGCTGAAAAATGTACTTTATATATATTCGGAGAATTCATACATTTTACAAACTATGTAGAAACAGAAAAGATGGTTAAATTACAAAGAGCTATCATGATCTACTTTCTTTTGGTAAGATTTCGTCGTCTGGTCGTTTCTGTTCTGATGGCGTCTTTGATGAGATCTTGAAGGGTGATCATTATCTAATGATCTCTGTCAATTACGAAACGATTTTCCCTTTTTCTCCTTGTTTCATACACTGTGTGTCATCGATCCCATTCGAATGGATCAATACCCATATGCCTAAGCACTGCTCTAAACGCTTGAGATAAATCTGAGAATTCCATTTCCACAGCCAAGTCTTGAGGAGTAGTAGGCTCTGGAAGTGGTGCTCGCTCCATCGGTATATTGAATTGTTCAAGTAGCGCTTGAGATGGCATAGGTATATCTGCTCTGAAAGCGATGGGAGGAAAACCAGTTCTTCTACTAGGAATTCCTGTGGCGGCAACCCATGAAGGATAATTGGATTCGGGCAGAGGAGGAGGATGTGGCAAGAAGATAAAATCTTGTGGATTTTTCGGCTCTGGACGCTTCACTTCTTGACGCTTAGAACTTGATTGAGTTCTTGAACTTGCATGAGCTTTCCTCTTTTCCCCCTTATTGCCATCATCAGCCTTTA
This sequence comes from Buddleja alternifolia, assembly GCA_019426215.1. Taxonomy (NCBI): domain Eukaryota; kingdom Viridiplantae; phylum Streptophyta; class Magnoliopsida; order Lamiales; family Scrophulariaceae; genus Buddleja; species Buddleja alternifolia. The sequence continues at coordinate 43,123,976 of CM033390.1, read as the reverse complement.
CTGTAGCTTCAGTAAGAATGGCAATTTGAGCAGCCATTTGGACCATGGATGCAGCCAATGCATCAAATTTTTCTTCAATAGATTCTTTCATAGCAATTTGATTAGCTGCAAGTCCATTTATCATCGTCTGCATACGAGAGAGAGCAGTATCTACGGCAACATCGGCAGCTTCGCGCATGTGAGCAACTTGAGCGCTCATACTCTCCTTCTCGATCTTAGCTAAGTCTTCCTTCATCCAGTGAAGAGATTCTGCATGATTGGACGCTTGAGCGTTCATCTCTTCCAACGCTTCAGTGAGAAGAGGCACAAATGTTTGAAGCACATTCGGAGAGGCGGCTGGTTGTTTAAATCTTGAAGTGTGCTTTAGTGACTCTATAGATGGTTGTTGAAAATCTGGATTGAAGATAGACGGATGAATTGCTATCTCAGCAAGCGTTGGAACAGGTGAAGTTGAAGCGTCAGGCACAGCCTCTGGTTGAGACGCTTGAACTGGTTCCACTATGGGTGCTAAGGCAACATCTGTATCAGATGTGGAAGGTAAAGAGGAGACAGTAGTTAGATGACTAAAGTCACAGAATCTGAAGTTGAGCCTTCCAACATCTGAATCAGCAAACTCCGTTGATGAACTGTTGATTAACTCATTTACTCGAGAAATAGGAATGGTCGAGAAATCACTTAGAGTGCGGATTGGAGTGTCCATTGCTATGACCCAACTTGGTCCTAAGATCTGGAGCATGTGGTTAACAAAGATCTTGCAACGAGGAGCCTTAATAAAGAATAGAGCATCGTCACGTTGAGTGAATGAAACGCGTAGCACTCTATCTTTTGGAAACTCCAATGGACGCTCTGACTCGGATACGTACATTGCCATGTATTCTTCAACGTAAGACAAGGCTGCACGCGAGATGTCCAGATTTCTTTCGAGTAAAGAGAGAACATAGGTATAGTGTTCTATCAGTTCCTGTCGGAAAGAGAAGAGGAATGGATATCCAAAAAGAGGTCTTATAATGGATCCATTTGGCTTTTTCAGGTTTGCAGTGAAGACGTTGTCGAAATCCTGTAACGGAGGGAGCATTTTCAACATATGTCTGATGTTGTCTTCCTGCTGGCCAGGTGTAAGCGTTAAATCTAAAGTAGGCTTTGTTCCGCTTGTTGACGCTTGGCCACAGTAATTAATTGGCAAATCTGCGATTCTAGCCAACGCTTCACGCAGAAAGCGTTCTATTGGTTGACGAAAAGATGGTAAGAGAGCAAGTGGCCCAACTCTTGCTTCTCGGCACTGTAAGCAATATCGCGCAAACTGTCTTCTTTTATCTAGCATGCCGATGGTGAACAAGTGAGGTTCCTTGACCAGGTCTTCAAACTTGTAACGCTGGCCAACGTAGGTTTCGCACCAGGTAACCTTATTCATGCAGAAGGTTGTGCCTGCATTCAGAATAGCACGAAAGCCTTCATGATGAATATCTCGGATGGCTTCAAAGCGATGCTTATCAGGTTGATAGTTTGAATGAGAGCGTTTAGAGAGGCAGAACGCTCACCGATATAGGGACTTTTATTTGTCCACAATCTGAGTGGGTTAGGAAGACTCTGATTAGCAGCACTGTGCACAACTGAACGAAAATTGGAATAACCCTCTTTGTTTAAGATTTCCTCTTCCGGATTTAAAAGCTCCACAGGTAGACGCTGATAGGCTCTAATCTTGTAGTTTTTTGGAGCAAAACCTAAAGGCTTGCTGCGTCCGATATCCATGAAGTAAGCTAAGTCTACATCCCCTTGTGGAATTCTATCAGTACCCCATTTTTCAAATATCTATATAGACGCTGGAGTAGGAGGTAGAGTATCTCCATTGGCGAGTGCCAAGTAGTATGCAAATTCGACGCTTGTGACTTCGGTACTAAATAGCATTTCCACAAGAGCTCGATCTCTATCAATTATCTTGGCTAGATCAGCTTCAGCAACAATGTAACATTCTTCATTATAGCCAGCTGGAATGAATTCTTCTTCAGGAACTGGAGGCATATAATTGATTGAATGATCAATCAGCTTCAGGGGGTCGAGTTTGAAGAAGTGGCTAGGTGCTGGAACGTCTTCAGCAACACTCTGACCTTTTGAGCGTGCCTCTGTTATAGCCTGAACAGTGATAGGAGTCTGAACCTCTATAGGAGCAGGTTCCTCAGCTTCAATTGCAACAACTTCTGTGGCAATATCTTTAACAATAGCGACAACTTCTGTCATATCAACATCCAGGAGGACATCCGTTGACGCTTCAGCAGCGGCTGGAACTATAGCTGAAATACGAGCGCTATCCTCTATAAGAGCAGGATCTTCTACAGATGTAGGAATAGAAATGCTGTGGGAAGAAATAAACTTACCCTGAGAACTAGTCTCAACAGCAATTCTTTGAGCGCTTGGCTCAACAGCGAATTGAGCGCTTGGCTCATTAGTCTCAGGCTCTTCAGGAGCAACTTGACGCTTGCTAGTCCTGGAATGCTTGAAGATTTTCTTTACGTTGATTCCTTCAACGAGCTTAGACGGTGGAGCGGTAGGATCAGCAGTTGGTTCTTCAAAGTCTATTTGTTTGATGATCCCTTCCAGCTTCCTTCTTTTGAGAGGTAGCTTGTCCTCTGCATCCTCACCAACCTCCCAAAACCTTCCAAAGATGTACTCACTCCAGTTGATTTTGATGTTGAGGAGTATAGCAGTCATCATCTGAAATTGTACAGGGTTCACCTTATCAAAGGTTCCCACTCGGCATTCTATGATTTTGCTGCAAAAATCAGCTAACAGCCGGTATTTGGACACCAGGTCTTTTTTTTCGAAGTATTGAGTGTAGGGCACATCGTCGTACACACTCATGGTTATCCATGCTTCCTTGATCTGTTTTAATGTAACGCAATCCAATGCCTCACCCTCATTTGGAAGATTGAAGTTCTTGGCAACGGTGGAAGCAGATAAGAGAAATTCCTTTGCAGACTCCTTATTGGATAAAGAGATTAGACAAGAAATAGACTTCTTGTCCTCTGAAAGTTTAGCAGTCTTCCAAAAGGTATCAACTTCAGTTGGAAACATATAAGAGTATTGGGTCAAGAATGGTTTGAGCCCAGCTTTGACGAGCATGTCCATCATGTCCGTTAGGTTGATCTAAGGTTGTTTATAGAGAAATTTCCAGTCGACAACAAGGCCTTCAGTCACCTTGATGGTAAGTTCAGCAGAAGCAGACAAGGATTTCTTTGGTGCCATTTTTAGTGAAAGAGATGAACTGAGATTTTTCTTTTGTTTTGAGAGAGAGAGAGAATAAGTTTTGCAGATATGTTTTGAGTAAAAGTGAATTGTCATTCTGCAGAATTTGTGTTTTAAATGATACAGTAAAGAATTTTTTAAACTTGTGTTCTCTAGTCTCTGTAGGATTTAGAAACGTGTAACGATTGTTGAATCTCAGCCATAAATTCATTAACTGCGGACGCGAGTTTTGTGTAATAGAGAGAAGTTACATTTGGTAATTCTCATATATAAAGATTTGACATCCGAGTTAAAATTTTAAAAACGTTTGGCATTTTCAGAGTGTAACGCACGCGCCCATTTGTACACAAACACGTGCTATCTCTGAACCGTCATTTTGAAAAGAAACTTTTGATTACCCGTCAGTTTGATGTGATAGAAGCGTGCGAGTAGAGTACAAAATAGACTTTTGAGTCTACCCACTACTTCGAAAGAAGTTTGGAAACATTATGCATGGCTTGTAAAGAAAATGATATTTTTATTTTAAGAGTTGATTGGACTTGATTCAATGCTTAACTGATACCATTGGTTGGTATTCATTATAACTGTTGTAATATAGACGCTTAAAGTCAAAGTCCTTTCTACGTTTGAGCGTCCAATATTTTATGCAAAGATAATATTGAGCGTTGATGATCATGCATCTGAAAATTTTGATCATTGACGCTTACAGTTATGTTCAAGTACAATTTTAAGGTTCCCCCTAAATTATATGTCTAATAAAGTATGATGCTTGATGATTAAGCGTTTAAATCAACCATACCTAGTTCACTTCTCAAAGTGAGAAAACGTTGTTCATTGAGTGTTTTGGTGAAGATATCTGCCAATTGTTTGTCAGTTCCAATGAAGTGCATGGAGATATCTTTCTTTTGAACATGGTCACGAAGAAAATGGTATCTAATGTCAATGTGTTTGGTTCTGGAATGAAGAACAGGGTTTTGAGTCATGGCTAGAGCGCTTTGGTTATCACAATGAATGGGGGTTGGACCTAAGATTATTCCGTAATCTCTGAGTTGTTGCCTCATCCATAATACTTGTGCACAACAACTTCCTGCAACTACATACTCAGCTTCGGCTGTAGAGGTAGCCAACGTCATTTATCCTTTCCTCATTAGCTTTATTTCCCTAACGCTAGGATAAAATCTTCTTTCAGCCGAGTGTGAAGAAAATATTCAGACTGTTCTTAACACTCTTGAGGATTTGCATATTCCCATTTGTGCTTATCCTATGACTTCTTTTCTCGATTTAGAATCAGAAGAAGAAGTCCAGAGCCTGAGGAACCTGTCCTTAATATAGAAACAGATCAAGCGACTACGTCAATTGATGATATTCCTCAGGGTAAGCGTTCAGTCTTTTATTTATAATTTCTACTTAGTAAAAATTTTACTTGTTTTTCTCAAACGCTTATATGTATCAGCTCAAGATGAACCTCGAGATGCACCAGACGCTGATGCACCTCCACCTTCAGAGGTTTAAATTAAAGTAGATGTTGATATGGTAACTGTTGTGGATATCGCTAAGGAAATGGCTCAAGATCTTCCTGACGCTGAAACTTCACAAGTTAGTGAAGTGAATGAGCATCTTGAGAGGTCGATAGAAGTGGCCCCCATCCCAACAGAAGAAATTGCTCTTGTTCCTACTCCAACAGGACCTCCTCCTAGTGTCATCGATTTCTTTCCTCGCGGATATACTCCTGATATTGAATTCTATTATGCCGCTAGAGAACGATGCAGAACTCGAAATCTCTTTTGAAAACACTCTCCATCGGCCTGATGTTTCCAACTCTCAAAAGTTTGAATTCTTTGAGCAGTTTGCCGATTTAGGACTATACAACCTGGAGCGACTTCAATCTCGCTTAGAGTACATCCGAAGACCAGTGTTCAACACAACAGAATTTGACGAAAAGTAATTTAACTTCATCGGTCGCTCAGACTAGTCTTTCTATCCTCTTCGAGCCAGCAAGATTGTCCTCAAGAATCCCCACATGGGTGATTGGAACAAAAATCTGGATGAGGAAGATCTAAACAAAACAGGATATTCGGCTCTCCCCAAAGTCTTCAACTCTCCTCAGAATGCCCTCTCTCCTAATCCACTCAAGCTTTGGAAAGGAAAAGGACCAGTAGTTGTTGAGCGTCCAAATCCTGGTAATTCGTGGATAGAAGATGAATCCCAAGAATATCTTGCCAGATTATGGGCTGAGGATTACGATGAAGAAACTACACGCTTCGCGAAGTGCCTTGCCGGTCTAGAAGAACAAAAGAAAGCTGACAAGCTTCGCCAAAGATGGATGATGGATACAGCCAGATGGGCTGAAGAGTTCGTTCTACATTTCTATACTCTTGAAGAACTCCTCAGATATCCATTCCTCTTTGAATTTGGAATTGAATACAGACACCGAGGACTTCCGGCCTTTTTCCTTCAACAGCGTCAGCATATTACCGAAAATGTTAGCTCTCTAGCAGGTTACAGACAACCCATTGAGACATACATTTGTCAACAGCTAGCCTTATTCAGCGAAGGTGGACGCTACATCTTGTATCCTCGTCAAACGTTTGTTCAGCACATCTTTCCCTATTTGAACGAAGAAGCCTCCTCCAGTAAACAACCGTTTCTTTCCAGACAAAGTCAAATTTGTATCGATATTTCAACTAAGCACGCTGAGTTTGCTGACCTCCATAGAGATCGAAGAGCAGTGATAGAAAAAGCACAAGCGCTGGACATCACTTTCAATCACTATTTAGGGCTGAACGACTTCCGAGGATACAATCTTCACCCTGTGCTCTTTTGTCAACAGAATATTCAAGTGGCCAAAATGATATCCTTGATCAGGCCAGTGGACTAAGAAGTAGCTCAAGTGCTAATACCCTTTCTTTTGGACTTTTTCCAATCTTATACTTCAGGAATTCATTTGCTGGAAGGCGTGCAGCTTGCTTTAAGCACTGAAGAGCAAGAAGACGCTATCTTCTTTATTCCGCAAAGCAGCCTGATAAGTCCAAGGCATGTGATGGAAGCGCTCGGCCCACTCTGGGTCATTGCTATTGAAGAGTCTTCTCCTTCCGTCCAAATAGTTAAAACAGTCGAATTTCCTACTGTGGATGACGATCAAATTTCCGAACCTTCTTTGCCAGACCCTTCTAGCGCCCCAGTAGTTGAGCTCCCGTCAGCGCTTGCAGATCCTTCCATGGATCAAGCGATTGAAGAAGTACATGCTGAACTTGCTCAAAAGCCTGAAGAGCCCTTTATCAGAGATAAATCCAAAGGCAAGGCTGCGGTTTCTAGCTCTTACGGACTCATTCCGTCCCTTGAGCGTCCTTCTTCCGATTCGGATTCTGAGAGTGATTTCAGACGCTAGAGATTTCAGACAGACAGTACGGAACTCGCTCACCAACATTGAAGGTTCCTGTTCCAAGATGTTTGAGGCTGCTGATAGACAAATCCGAATAATGTCTGATACGCGAAGTCGTGATATTGCAAACGCTTCTAATAAAAGCACTATCACAATCATGAACAGCATATCACCACTTGTCGCTGAACTCTCATCAGAATTCAACCATCACTTAGCTAAGAGTACTTCGGCTGATGCTGAAAGACATACTTCGACCGATGCCGCTGCTCAGAGCATCACTCACCAAGTCGCTCTCCTAGTTGACGAAGTTTGACTCTTGCGAAGAGAAGTCGCTGAGTTGAAAACCTCTCTTGATGATGCCAAGAAGGGGGAAAAGGAAAAAGAAAAGCATCACGCGTGAGTATCTCAAGAGTTATAAGAGTGAGTAACTCTTAAATTATAAAAGAGTTATAAGAGTTAAAAGTCTTGACATCATCAAAAAGGGGGAAATTGTTAGGAAATTTCATGTTAGATGTTTTGATTATGACAAGATAGGATTTTATGTTAGACCTCAAATACAATGTAAGTTTCTGTTTTGATAGATCTTTGTATAAGCGTTTGAAAGTATGTAATTTTTCTTAGGCTTGTAATTTTTATCTTTATAGATTTTAGACTAAGTATTAGATACCGAATCGCTAATAGAATTCTACTTGAGTCTATTAGAGAAGAAGTTGAAAATTAGCGTCTGAAGTCAGCTGAAGATAAAGATTTGTTCTTAGCGCCCGTCAAACGCTAAAGGACTATTTCAGGATTTTTTGAAGCAAGCGCTCAAATCATTCTAGCGATCCGATGTCAGATTCACCTGAATTAAATCCTCAAGTCATGAAGGACTTAAATGCAATCATTCAACAGACATTTATTTCCAACGGGAAATAAATTCAAATGCATTAAATGCCTGATAAGAGCATTAAATGTGATAAGCCACTATGACTTGTGGACAAGCCACCTTTTTGACTAGACTGTCAGAACTTCAGAGTTTATAGCTGCTCCCATCCAATCGGTGCCAGCAGATTTTTCAGGAATGTCAGGTTTTAGGTAAAATCACGCACTGCGTGAAAGGCACGCTCTCACATGTGTCCAACGGACAAATCCCAAGAATTGCCTATAAATACCTTACCTTCAGCAAACCCTAAAAAATATGGTACATAATATTACAAGAGAAATTTACGTACCTGCACAAGAGAAAGCTTAGAAACTCCATAGGTAAAAATCCTTCAAGCTTTTTAATCTACATTCCAGACAGTCAAAATATCTCAAACCTCTTCCAAGGAAGAAACCTAAATTCCTATTGAGATATTTCAAGTTGTTTGAACTTCCCAAAAATAAACAAAAACTTTGTGTTAAACCATCAACCTTTCATCTGAGTGAGAAAAAAGTTGAAAACCCCTTACAGGCAGTATTTCTGAGTGAGAGAAGCTTGTAGAAGACAATCTACATTGGTGCTGAAATCTGTGTGATCAAGGAGCCCAAGATCTTTTTCATCCTTTGCTATCTTGTAGAAGATTCTATGTGATTCTTCGAAAATCATCCTTGTAAATTCCTCCAAGTGAAAAAGGAGAAGAAGGACGTAGTTGGGATTACATCACCCAGTGAACCTTACAATCTGTTGTGTTCTTTACTTTAATTATTGTCTTGATTTACATTATTTTATATTCTTTGAAAAAGACAAGCTAATTGCAAAGCGATTAATTAACCAACTGAGCGCTAAAAATCATTTCCGTTGTGCTAACCCTGATTAAGCGATCTAGGCATTACCCTACTTTGGTAAATTGCTAAAATCACTAAGTCTAAGTTATCTCTACTGAAGCGCCTGAACCAAGCGCTCAGCCTCTAATCGTTCAAATCTTTAAAAGAGATACAAAAATTTTGAAGTCAAAAAAAGACTTAAGGGTCTATTCAACCCCCCCCCCTTCTAGACCCTTTCGTATGCCACTTGGGACCACTACTTAATATAGAAATGTTTTTAAAGTCATGCATAAATTCTACAAGCTTTTTGAAGTAGTGGGTATACTCAAAAGTCTATTTTGTACTCTACTCGCACGCTTCTATCACATCAAACTTGCGGCTAATCAAAACTTTTAAAATGACGGTTCAGAGATAGCACGTGTTTGTGTAAATGTCAGTATACCATCAGGCGCGTGTGCTACACTCCGAAAATGCCAAATGTTTTTATTTTATTTTAACTCGGATGTCAAATCTTTATATATGGGAATTACCAAGTGTAACTTCTCTCTCTTACACAAAACTCACATCCGCAGTTAATTAATTTATGGTTGAGATTAAAATAACTTTACTCGTGTTTAAATCCTGAAGAGATGAGAGAACACAAGTTTCAAAATCTCTTTACTATGTCATTTAAAACAATCTTCGCAGAAAAATCTTTCATTATTCTTCAAAGAAATTTGCAATTCTTAATCTCTCTCAAAGCAAAAGAAAATCTCAGTTCTCTCTATTTTACAAAAATGGCACCAAAGAAAACTTCATCTACTTCTGCCGAGCCTATCATGAAGGTTACTGAAGGCCTTGTTGTCGACTGGAAATTCCTGTATGATCAACCCCAGATCAACCTGCATGACATGATGGACACCGTTACAAAGGCCAGGCTTAAAACTTTCTTAACACAATATTCATATTTCTTTCCGACGGAGGTTGATACTTTCTAGAGGACTGCTAAACTCTAGGAGGATAAGAATTCTATCTCTTGTCTTCTGCCTATGACCATGAAGGAGGCACCTAGGGAATTTGTGCTGTCTACTGCATCCATTGCCACGAACTTCAATCTTCCCAATGAGGGTGATGCACTGGACAGTATTACTCTAGCACAAATCAAGGAAGCATGGACGATTATGAGGGCCTATGATGATGTACCCTACACCCAGTACTTTGAAAAGAATGACATGGTATCACAAGACCGTTTGTTAGCTGATTTCTGGAACAAGGTTATTGAATGCAGAGTGGGCACTTTTGATAGGGTCAACCCCACGCAATTTCAGATGATGACAGCGATACTCCTCTCTATTCAAATCAACTGGAGTGAGTACATCTTTGGAAGGTTTAGGGACTGTCTGAACACCCCAAATAAACCGTATGGGCTTGTTCTGAGTGACCTTCTGTACAAATCAGACTGTGTTTACTCATCTGGTCTCTCCTTGAATAAGACAAAGTTTTTTGGAAAAAGGATTCTGACCAATCTATTTAATCCTCCCAAAGTTGGTGGTGCTGCTAAATCACTTTCTGAGCGTCAGACTGTACGTGAAGCGTCTGATGAAAAGGCTGAGCGTCCTGTTCAAGCGGAAGCCGTGAAGCGTCCGACTACTACCAAGAAGAGGGCTCCTAGAAAGCCCAAGGCACAAGTTGTTCCAGCTCCTCAAGAAGATGATGAGGACACTGATGAGGATGCACAGGACAAGTTACCTCTCAAGCGGAGGAAGCTAGAAGGAATTATTAAACAAATTGAATTTGATGAACCAGCTGCTGCTCATCCCGCTCAAGCGCTCAAACTTGTTGAAGGAGTCAATGTGAAGAAACTTTTCGAGCGTTCCAGGACAAGCAAGCGCCGAGCTGCTCCTGTTCCTGACGAGCCTGAGATTGTTGAGCTAAGCGCTCAAGTTGCTGTTAAGCCAAGCGCTCAAAGTATTGCTGATGAGACAAGTTCTCAAGGTAAGTTTATTTCTTCCCACAACATTTTTATTCCTACATCTGTAGAAGATCCTGCTCTTATAGAGGATAGTTCATGTGTTACAGCTTTAGTTCCAACTGCTGCTAAAGCAACGACTGACATCAACCTAGATGTTGAGATGACAGAAATTGTAGCTATTGCCACAGACATTGCCACAGAAGTTGCAGCAATTGAAACTAAGGAACCTGTTCTCAAAGAGGTTCAAACATCAATTTATGTTCTGGCTATAACAGAGGCACGCTCAGCAAGTCAGAGCATTGCTGAAGATGTTACAAAGCCAAGGCACTTCTTCCAACTGGACACGCTGAAGGCGATTGATCATTCAATCAACTACATGCCTTAGCGCTCGAAGAAGATTTCATTCCTGCAGGCTATAATGAAGAAAGATATATTGCTGCTGAGAATGAGATTGCCCTGCTGATTGACATCGACAGTAAAATCAGGGATATAGTGTTTAACACTGAGATGACAGAAATTGAGAGGAAGTACTATATGGCCATTCAACTACAAAAAACTCCTGGTCAAATACCATCCTCTCTCATTCTTCAACAAGACAGACAAGGAGAAACAACTCCTAGATGTGATGTGGATCTGGCGTATTACCTCGACTATGGCCACAGCAATCCTACAGGTTTTGCTCTCAGAGACTACAATATTTGTGTGTATGAGCCACTTCGCCCTAGCTTTCTCAATCCATCAGAGGCAGTCTTGAACAGAGAAGGCTACACACACTTTCTTCATATTGCCAATTGTCCTGAAAATCTAACTTTGGTCAATCCACTTCGCCTATGGAAAAATAAAGCAGTTCAGGCCGGTGAGCGTCTCGAATCTCTCACAGATCTGATCCAGACTGAAGCTGATGCATATTTTGATAGCGTCTAGAATGCTAACTATCAAACCGATAGATATCGCTTTGAATCTATCAGAGATATTCACCATGAAGGCATTAGATTTATTGTCAACGTTGGCGCAGAATACTGTATGAATGAAGCAAATTGGGTTGAAGCGTATATGGGTCATCAATATACCTTCACAGAGTTAGTTCAAGCTCCCCATTTATTTGGCATATGCATGCATGACAAGAAGCGTCATTTCGCCAAGTATTGCCTGAAGAAGCGTCAACAGAGAGTTGGGTCTGCTCTCAAGCTCCCAATCATTAGACATCAGATTGAGCAGTGTCTACGTCAAGAGCTTCATAGATTGTCCATTACTCCTCTACGTTTCAACGCTCAAGCGTCTACCAGTGGCAGTACTCACATTACTAGCTTAAATTTTGCTCCAATCCACTGCGAAGATAATTTTAACTTGATGGTGAAAATTATGACTCCATTATCTCATTTGGACAAAATCTTCACTGCCAATCTCAGACAATGGAACGGCACAGTAATCAATTCATTTAGAGGATTTCCACTGCTCCCTTCTATCCGCAAAAATGTACTCAGTCATTATGAATTTGTCCTCTCACCGCTAGAAAGAAATCAGGAACTAGCTCAAGCGATCTATCCGTATTTAGAAGAGTACTATGCTGCTTATGTGCCTGAAGATCAGCGTCTCAAGTCTCTTCCCTCTGACTGCTTGATTGGATTTTCTAGAAATTATTCCCCAGATTCCATTTTCTCTATCTGTCAAGCGCCGTCCAAAGTCTTTCCGCATCATGTGCTTGATATCATTTATCCCATGCACATCAGGGCCATTGATAGTCGTCTTCGCACATTCATTTCCGGTACTTGCATTTTTAGAACCAGACTCTCTGAACTTTTGGAAGTTGCGTCCACTTCTTATGCCGATTTAGCAAATTGAAACTTCCAATTCGATGACTTTCGCAAACAGAGTCAGCGCTTGAGGAAGCGCCTGCTAAGTTAGTTGAAGCGTTCCCTTCTGAAGTTGCAAGTATTCCAGCATCTGCTGAAGAACCAGTTTAAGCGTCTCAACCAGCGAGTATTCCTAACGCTCCTGAACTTGTTACCGATGATATTACTAAGGATCTTTCCCTTGACGTACGAGGTACTGTCTTCGATCCCGCGAATCAAGTTCCCATTGACTCTCTTAAACACTGATCCAGGTTCAAGCGACCAGCTCCTCAAGCGGTTCAATCAGATGCGAGTCAATCTTTTGGTCCTTTGCTCAAATCCGTTTTGGAGGATATCAGTGCTGATGCTAATCAGAACGAAGAATCTCTCCACTGGATTAAAAATGATTTAGCAAAGATTGAGTCTCACGTTATGAGCGCTCAGATTGCTCATATGCGTAGTTCAGCTCCAGCGGTTGTTGGTGAGTGCAGACAAGCTTTTCAAGAAATGCATGATGCTACTCAAGCTAACCAACTTGCCATAAAAGAAGAGTTTGAAAATCGCCTCGAAACCCTAGAGACATCTCTGAATGATACTACCAGCGACAAGCTTCTCGCACTGCAGGAACGCTTCGACAAGCGTCTGGACGACATTACAGACTCTATGTCTCAGATTCCTCATCAAGTCAGTTTACTTATAGAACATTTACTAAAGTCTGATGATGGCAATAATGGGGAAGATAAGAAGAAAGGAGAAAAGAGCAAAGCGTCTAGTTCAAGAGCTTAAGAGCCTCCGCGTCAGGTTTCACCTTCTGTGCTAAGTCTTCCTTCTTGCATAACTGTTGTTGGAGTAAGTGATTCTGCTGGAGCGCCTAGTAGAACGCTAAGAGAACCTCCAAGAGCACTGTATCCAAATCTACCAATACCTTCTCGGGCACTGCTTAAACAGTTTAACATCCCTCTTCAAAGAGCATCTATTCCAGAACCTTCAGATCCAAGAATTTCAGCTGAAGAGAGGCAGATGTCTGACTTTATCCGAACTTTCAGAATTTGCCTAAGGTATATTGGTATTGACCCAACTGATTGGGATAAACACTTTACTGCTTTCAAAAAGAGACAACAGGAAGAAAATAAGCTCATAATCAATAAAGATCATGAAGCGATGATGGCCTTGGAAGACAACCTAACTGAAGCTATCCGAGCTGAAATGCCCAAGCGATACAAAGTTAGATCAAGTCGTTAAAGCTTTTTGATTTGCATTATCTATATTCTTGTCTCTTATATTTTGTTTGTTTACTTGTAAAAATGCTTGTAATCTTTGATATATATAAAATGCATTTTTCAGCTGAAACATCTCGTTGAAGCGTAACTAACTTTAACTAACCTTATCTAATCAAAGCTAACTTTTATTTTGGCTGTCTAACTCTTGAACTATAAAAGAGTAAGTATTGCCATCATCAAAAAGGGGGAAATTGTCAGGAATTTCATGTTAGATGTTTTGATGATGACAATTAGGACTTTCTGTTAGACCCCAAAATATGTAAGTTTGATTTTAGCTTTGAAGCGTTGTATTTGTAATAGGCTTTGTTTTATTTTTATTCTAGATTATTAGGTTAAGTTGTCTTAGACTGAGCATTTGATATGTTCTGAGTGAGTTTATCAGAAGTAAAGTTTGAAGACTCAAGCGCCTGAAGTCTGAATAAAGGTTAAGATTCCAAGTCTCTAGAATGACCAGCTACACCAAGTGTCACCTTATTGGATAGAAGTGATTCAAGGATGAACAAGCGTCTATCAATGACTGATTTCACCTGAATTTATTTCTAAGTCCAGAAGGAGTTTAATGCAAATATTCTCAATGCATTAAGTGCCAACGGGCATTTAATTCAAATGCATTAAATTCTGATAAGAGCATTAAATGTGATAAACACTTTCAGACGTATGGAGAAGCCATCCTATTAGACTGTCAACATTTTATAGACTGCAGCACCAACTTTGTGCAGCAGATTTTCAGGAAAAAGGACAAAAGTTGTTCACTCACGGAAGTGAGAGACACGCGCTCGTGCATGTGTTAAACGAACACTTTCTCCAAGAAAGCCTATAAATAGGACTTCAACAACAAGCCAAACACAGAACACGATTAATTTCCAAGACAAATTGTTGTTGCATTGAAGTCTCATTCCTTATACTCTCAGAAAAGCCAGAATTTTCAAGAAAACATTCTCTTTGCTTTTCTTCGATTCCTGAGACAGTCAACCAATATCTCAAATATTCGTTTCAGAAAAACCCACAATACTACTGAGATATTCCTAGTTGTTTAAACTTTATCAAAATCAAATAAACCTTTTAGAAAAACCCTTATCCGAGCCTCGCGATCTGTGTGAAGTCGAAGTTGGTTACTTGCCGTATTTTTGGGTGAAAGAAGCGAGGGGATTGAAGTGATTTGGAGCAGAAATCTGTGTGATCAAGGAGCTTAAGTCATCGACATCCATCTCTCCCTAATTTGTAGAAGATTCTGTCTGATTCTTTGAGAATCATTTTAGTGGATTGCCTCCAAGTGTTCAAGGAGAAGAAGGACGTAGTTGGGATTACACCACCCAACGAACCTTACAAATATTGTGTTCTTTACTTTACATTCAGTTTTTCATATTGTCATATCATAAACTGATCAAGTACAACTTAATCAAACGCTAAGCAACTAAATACACTTTCTGCGACGCTAAAGCCCTTTAAAAAAGAAGACTACAAAAATCATTCCGCTGTGCTAACACTGATTAAAGAACAGAACGCTTAAACCTACTTGGTTAAAGTATTCAAATCTTGAAGTCTAAGTTAACTTTCTAAAAACAGTCTTCATCAGACGCTTAGCCTAAGCGTCTATATTTTAAGTAAACGCTCTGTCAAGCGTCTACATTTCAAGCGTCCAAAATCATTTTAATACGAAACTTTTTGAAATCGAAAAAGACTTTAGGGTCTATTCAACCCCCCCCCCCAGACCCTTTCGTATGCCACTTGGGACCAACAAAGACTATCATTTCTTGTATTCTTCATCATCAATGGGAGAGGGGGGTGACCGATCATGAGGTGGAGAGAGAGGGAGAGTTTTGGATTCTTGATTCATCATCATTCTTGGAAGAGGAAGAGGAAGAAACTTTAACTTGGAGAAGGAAGATTCAACTTGGAGATCCATCATCATTCACTTTTGAGGGAGTTTTAATAGCTTTTCATTTCATTTATGTCTATGAATATGTATATGAATCTATTTATGTTTTTCATGTTATCAATTAGGAACTAAACTCATAAGACTACGGCCATGTAAGGCCAAACTGTGATTTATACTTATAATAGATGATTGTTGAGGTTATTCTTATGTTGTTATGTAATGTGAATTTTTGTTTTTGCCTATCTTGCATATACTTGATCACTATATGTTAGAATTTTATGCCTAGGTGAATATTTCGAGAGAAAATTGACTTAAAGTGCAAGAAATTCACATCATAACCCGCAAGTAATGAGGAATTGCCCTAGAAATAGGTAAAGATTCCCGGGTGAAGTTGTTCGATTCAAATTGAGTGAGCTCTAGTACGTTTAGATTTCTGTGTAGATAGACTTAGGAAATCACAATCTAAGCATAGAAGTTTAGCGCGAGACATTAGTTATTCTCTACCCTAAGAGCTTTCACCATAACAATATAAGCGTAATCCTTCAACAACAACCTTTATAAGTATAATTGATCGATTTGGACCTAGCATGTGCCTTAGTCTCCTTTTATATTTGGTGTTAAATCATTTATGTAACCTCGTTCTTATTGTGCGAATTTTACACTCAATTTACTTTTATTGTAGTTGTTATTTGTGTAAAATCATAAAATAGAATTCAAGTCTCCGTAGTTCGACAACCCAGACTTTTAGTCCACTTTTATTACTATCACGACTAGTGCACTTGCTATTATAGCATGTTAGCTTCTAGCGTGTCAATTCTTCCTAGGTCTATCCTTTTGAAGGCGTCATAGAAAAGTATATCCACCGAACTGCCACATTCTTTGAAAACCCATCCCACATCGTAGTTAGCGATGGTGGCGGTAATCACTAAGGCATCATGATGAGGGCGACTGAGGCGGTGCTCATCTCCAGGCCCAAATTGTATCAACAGTTCGGTGTTAACCGCAACTACCTCCTCAGCTTCTCCTTCAGTTGTCTCTAGGCTAGACAACTCTCGTAAGGCCCTAAGATGAGCTCATCGGGCCCTATGTGAATCTCCACCAGTGAGGCCTCCGGTTATCATATTGATATATTTTCGCCTATGGTTTGGCCTTCCTTCTACATCTTCTCTTTCCATTGCCTCCTTTGTATGCTCCTAAGGATGTATTTCAACAGCTTCCTTATACCGTGGTGGGGTAGGGCTTCTTTTAAAGATTTTTGTGCTCTTCTCATGATCACGGCATATGAGTTCTTGCAAGTACCCGCATTCTATCAGCATTTCTATTTCGCTCAATAGATGTACATAGGTATTAGTATCGTGTCCATATTCTATGTGAAAACGGCAATACTTGTCAGATTTAGGACGAGTTGGTCCATAACATGCACTTCGTGGCCACCTCACCATCGCTTTTTTCTCCTTCTCTATCTTCATAAGAGCTTTCTCAGGAGTCACCTTAAGAGGTGTCCGAATTGTACTCCGATACTCCTCCCAGTACCTATTAGGATAAGTGGTCTTCTTGGTCTCCAATGGAGCCTTTTTTTATGCTGCTAGCTATCTTCGGGATTGCTGCTAGCTATCTTCATTTGAGTAGCCTCTTCTAAGTTCATGTATTTCTCTGCCCTTTCTAACAGGTTGTCGAAATTGACAATTGGTTATTTAGCCAGGGACCTGAAGAAATCTCCACCCTTCAAACCTTGCGCTAAGTCATTAGCCAAGACTTCAGCATTCGCGGAAGGTACCTCCAAGGCAGCAGCATTGAACCTCCTTATGTACACTCTTCAGGGCTCCGTGACTCCTTGGCTTATGTTGAATAGACTCAGGGAAGTCTTTTGGTACCTCTTACTGCTAGCAAACTGATGCAGGAACATCTCGCTAAACTCTTTAAACTAGTGAATCGAATTCGGAGCTAGCTGATTGAAACATTGTTGGGCAGCCTTCGTCAGGGTGGTTAAGAATACACGACATTTGACTCCATCAGTGTACTGATGAAGAAAAGTGTTATTCTCAAACTTCGATAAGTGGTCCGTAGGATCCGTCTATCCATCATACTCAGCAATATTGGGAACAAGAAAGTTGTTGGGAAGCTCTTCGGCTAAAAATTGTGACCCAAATGGTACACCTCGAGGAGGGGGTTGGAAACCTACTCCAAAGCATTGTCTCATCTCTCTCATTATCGCCTTTAGGTCCTCGAATTCTTCTATTGCCTCCGGACGGCTTACACCAGTACACACAGGATTCATGGGTGGTTATCTCCAGGGCATATTACCCATTTCACCATGGTGTTGGTGAATCCATCATCATAAGGACGAGGGCACACGCCATATGTTTGGTGAGGAGGGAATGACAGCGTATTAAAAGTCGTTCCCCTTACATCTTGAATAGTCGGGATCACCATAGGGATAGCTGGCGGGGGTGGCAATGGAATAGTCACCGAGACCTCCCTTCTTGGTTGTGTATATCCTCCTCGCAAAATAGAGGCCGTCGCTGCAAAAAATGCTCGTCCCCATTGATCAACGGGAGGGAACTCGCTCCCTGCCGGTGGGACACCAAACGGGATAGCACATGCTACTTGGTGAGCCTTCTGTTCATCTACTCCTTCCAGTTGTTGGCCTCCTTCACCTATAGACAGTTGTCCATGCACTGGCGGATTAATCATTGGCCATGGGGGATGAATTGGCTCTTGTACGTCTCGGGTATGTGGCGATACGAGCCCTCCAGAATTAGGAGAGGCTGTGTGTTCCCTTTCCTGGTGGCGTGTGTATACACGCATTATCCCTGGTGCAACCTCCTATTATGAGGGTAAACTTCCTTGAGGTGGTGATTGAGTGGATCCTGATGCAACGGTGGCGTTACCTGGACCGGTTAACACGAAAACCAAAGCAGACATAGGATTCTCCTTCAGTGATTGGCCCGGTGCAACACCCGGCAGCATGGTGGCCATGCGCTCTCCCTCCACCGCCGGCCCTACGGCTGGCTATCCGTGCATGACGGTGGCCGGCGGATGCACGACGACGCTCCTCCTCTCCGAATGCCTTAATCCTTGAACTCCTTCCATTTCAATGTAACAAACTCACGTCTTAAACTCCCTTTCTCACAGACAGTACCACTTGATGTGGTTTGGATTTTTACACCAAGAAAATAGGAGAACCAAACAAGGTCTTCGATTGATTGTTGTAATTAAACTCTTGATTAACACTTTCTATTTCACAAATATGGAAGTATTCGAAATTTGTAGAGAAAACGATGAAAAAATGGCTTTCTTTATTGACTTTGAATATTCAAGAACATAACACTAACAATACAATTTAATGGACCCGACTTTCTTTACTCAAGGCTTCACTTAAATTGAACTTGAATGAACTTACAAAAATGAAGTAAAAATGCATATAAATAGGCCTTATGGCCAATTTCCCTACTAACAGGGGAGTCTTGGAGGACTTCCAACTTGTTCTCGGATATTGGGGGATATGATGAGCTATATCCCTCTTTTTAGGATTTGGTGGTTGAAGATAAGATTCACCAAGTATCACTTTATTTGAGTTTTCTCGTAGGCATTTCAATGAGTTTTCCTTTGGGCTTTCCTCTTAGCATTCTCCCGAGCATGTCATTGGGCTTTTTACGAGCTTTTCAATCACAAGCCTTCTTCATTTTAGCCCATTAAGAGAAGTGAAAATTATGACCCATATCAGTCGTTATTTTTAATTAAATTTATTCTTAATTAGGATATATTTTATTGGGTTTCTGGACTTGAGAATACCCTGAAAAATAAAAAAGAATTAGGATACATCTTACCGTTCGTAAAACTTGATTTGTATTTTTTATCGACTAAAATGCAAAAATTAAAATGCACCACAGTATATACACGCAATGTATTTAATACTTACAATATATTCTTTTTAAAAACTGCATACATATATTAATGAGATTGAATTTAATTGTTTTGAAGTAAGTTCTAGAAAAACTATCAAGGATATAACTAATTTTTGTTGAAGAAATAAAAACATATATACTCCTAATATTTTATTTGACAAAACTAACCTCTTGAAGCTACCATATACTAAAAATAGTCCTTAAATCACTTAGAAAAAATGCACCTTTCATTTTTTATTTTCTTAAATGTACTTGGGTATATATAAATATAGAGATATATTGTTATCTATTCTAAAAATAAATAAAAAAATTATTACACAGTTACACTATTTGTTCCCTAAAACTCCTATTGTACTCGTATACTACACATAGGTATATACGTTGATGAGCTTTGAAATTTATACCAAGAAATCATGAAATTCAAACACGATTTTATTTGTAATAAATGCTAGAAAACTATAATCTAATGATGAATATGGATATGAGAGATAAATAATACGAATGAAAAGATAGTTTTTATTGTTTCACTGAGTTCTTTAGATAAAATACAAAGATGCAACCTTTTTCTCTTCCTAATAAATAATTGTAAAATACAAAAAGATGACCCTTTTTTTCTATTTAAATGGCCTTAGGCACTAGTACAGAAAAGACCTGTTACAGCGCACATTTTACAGCGGTTTTTGGAAAACCGCTGAACGGAGAGACTTATTACAGCGATTTATAAGTGAACCGTTATAATGGATATTAACCGGGTACCTATTACAGCGGTTTTTTACCGAACCGCTGTAATAGTTCCAAACCTATTATAGCGGTTCAATAAAAAACCGCTATTATAAGTCTAACCGAAAAAAAAATAAAAAATTTTATAGCGGTTCGAGAACGAACCGCTATAACCGGTTTATGCCAGTTATGGCGGTTCAGTACTGAACCGCTATAATTGGCACTCAGTTATAGCGGTTCGGGAACGAACCGCTATAAAATGTAATTAAAAAAAAAAAAATTCCCCCCCCCCTTTTTCCCCCCAAAAACCGAGCTCCCCCTCCATTCTCTCTACTATCTCTCACTCTCTACTCTACTCTCTCTCTCTCTCTCTACTCTACTATCTCTCTCACTCTCCACCACCGCCCCCGCCATCGTCTCCACCACCACCACAACCCGCCGCCGCCGGCGGCAGCCTCCCATTCGATTTTTCTCGATCTCTCTACTCGATCTCTCTCTCTATACTCTACTCTCTCTCTCTATACTCTCTCTCTCACTCTCAAGCTAACCGGCCCCGCCCCCGTCCCGTCGCCACCACCTCCACCACCACCCTAAACTGCCGCCGCCATGACCCACCGCTCTCCTCCTCTCTCTGTTTATAGGTATATATATATATATATGTTTATATATGTTATGTTATATATATATATATTATGTATATATTAAATTTAGGTTATGTGTTAATTTCTTGTTTGTTATATATTAATGTTATGTTAATTAGGATTTTGTGATGTATATAATGTAGGTTATATGTTAATTTGTTAATTATTGTTATATATATCATGTTATGTTAATTGGGGTTTTATAAATTATATAGTGGATTTTTGTTATTATGTTCTAGTTGATTTTTTACTAACTTTGAATGCAAATCTGATTTGTTCTAGGCATCTCATGAGTATGTTCGATATATGTATGTATATCCATATGTGTCTAGTTTCATATCAATAAAACGGTTCATGAATCGGAGCTTTCCACAATGAGTTATGAATTTTCTCGTGAAGACGCGCACAACTGTTTTGAAAATTGACAGATTTTTCTCAAACTTTGAATACAAATCTGCGTTTTTGATAGACATCTACTGAGTATGTGAGATATATGTGTGGATAGCAGTATGTGTCTAGTTTCATAGGAAGAAAACGGTTCATGAATCCGAGCTTTCTACAGTTAGTTATGAATTTTCTCGTGAAGACGCGCACAGCTTTCTACACAACCGAGAAGCTCCAAAAACTTTATATCGTGATGCTTTAATTTATTTGTAGTTTTATGTGCTTTTGGATCCAATTGGTGATCAATATTTTTAATATGATGCTTTATTTGTAGTTTTTTATGTGATCTTTGTGATCCAACTGGTGATCAATATTTGTAGTTGCTCCCCTGGAAATATGATGTTTTATGTGATCCAACTGGTCATCAATATTTTTGTATCATTTTGTGTTCGTCGTGGGTGAAAGATTAGAGTGTTGGGTTTTTTGTGGTTGAAATTGGTAGTATTTTTTGCGTCGTTTCCCTGTTGAGATTTTAGCGGATCGTAAGATTCGACTTCTGTTGGTTACAACCCACTGAGAAGATTAAGTCGAGAACTTGGTAGAAATATTTGTGTCGTTACTCTGCCGAATTTTTTATAGAATAATGTGAAATAAATTAAAAATAAATTTATTTAATTAATTTAACTATCAACTGATATTAAAATTATTTAATTTAATTAATTGAGAATTTAGATGGATCGAAGTTGGATTGTAGCGGATCGTATGTCGGAGCAATATGGGAAAGGGGTGAAAGAATTCATCGACTTTGCGGTTGAGCATGCATCGGATCCGACTAGGATTAGTTGTCCATGTTTACGTTGTTGTTTTGGAAAGAAAATTAGTCCACGTGACTTGGAAGATCATTTGGTGTGTAATGGAATTGATAAAAGCTACACACGATGGACAAGACACGGTGAAAGCAGTGCCACCTCAGCTGATTTGGGTGATACATCATATCGATCAGTAGATTTTGACATGGATGATTATGAGCCTGATCGTTTGGAGGAGATGACCAATGTGATTGAGGAGGATTTGCGAAATTGTCCCAAGATGTTCGACAATTTGACAAGTGATTCAAAGACACCCCTGTATAGTGGTAGTAATTTCACAAGATTGAAAGCAGTCCTAAACCTCTACAAGTTAAAAGCTAACAATGGGTGGAGTGATAAGAGTTTCACAGACTTACTTGGTCTATTAAAAAGTATGTGACCCGATGATAATGTGTTACCTAATCGTACTTACGAGGCTAAGAAGATGTTAACTGCAATTGGCATGAGATATGAGAGGATACATGCTTGTTTCAATGATTGCATCTTGTTTAGAAAGGACTATGCATCATTGACGGTGTGTCCCAAGTGTGGCACCTCACGGTACAAGAAGAATGGATCTGCTCCTGTCAAAACAGCATGGTATTTGCCCATAATACCTAGATTTAGACGCATGTACAGTAGTGAAGCGTTTGCCAAGGACTTGACATGGTATGCTGATAGAAGGCTTGAACAAGGGATTGAAGATAACAAGATTAGACATCCTTCAGATTCTCCTCAATGGAAAAAGATCGATCACGATTTCCCTGAATTTAGGGAAGAACCAAGAAATTTACGCCTTGTATTGGCTACAGATGGAATGAACCCACATGGCTTGCAAAGTAGCTCACATAGTACATGGCCGGTGATTTTGATGATCTACAACCTACCCCCTTCGCGATGCATGAAGCGAGAGCAGATTATGATGCCTATACTAATTTCCGGGCCGAAACAACCTGGAAATGATACAGATGTCTACTTGACCCCTTTAATTGAGGATTTGAAGGAGTTGTGGGAGACCGGTATTAAAGTGTATGATGGGTTTAGAAAAGAGAGCTTCAATCTCAGAGTTATGTTGTTTGGTACAATCAATGATTTTCCAGCAAGAGCTAATCTCGAGGGATATGGTGTACATGGGCAATGTGCATGCCCCATATGTGTCAAGAGTACAGATCAATATAGACTCCCACACTCTCAGAAATATGCATTCCAAGGGCATCGAAGATGGTTGAATCGAGAACATCGATATCGTCGGTGGAAGAAAGCTTTCAATGGGAGCATAGAAGAATGTCGAGCTCCTAAGTGTTTGACCGGTGAAGAGGTGTTTGAGAATGTAAAAGACTTGGATATCAAGTTCGGAAAGACTTTTGCAGGCGGCCTTGCAAAAACTGGGTGGAAAAAAAGGTCAATTTTTTTTGATTTGCCGTATTGGAAATCTTTACATGTTAGACATTTTCTTGATATAATGCATATTGAGAAAAATGTATTTGATAGTGTCATTGGTACTCTTCTAAATGTGCCCGGCAAGACAAAAGATGGAGTAAAGGCAAGGTTGGACTTAGTTGAAATGAAGATAAGAGGTAAATTGGCACCAACAATGAAGGGAAAACGTACTTATTTACCTCTAGCAGCTCACACGCTATCTAGAAAAGAAAAAATTGCATTATGTGAGTTTCTTTGTGGAGTGAAAGTTCCCGAAGGGTATTCTTCGAACATTAGCAGTCTTGTATCAATGAAGGACTTGAAGCTAAAGCATATGAAGACTCATGATTGTCATGTAATCATGGATCATTTGCTACCAATTGCTTTACGGGCCATTTTGCCAAAAAGGTGAGAGAAACGATAACTAGATTGTGTTTCTTCTTCAAAGCAATGTGGAGCAAGGTGTTTGATCCTGAACAATTGCCTGCACTTCAGAAACAACTTGTCCTCACTTTGTGTGAGCTTGAGATGTATTTCCCACCCGCGTTTTTTGATATGACTCACCTACCTATTCACTTGGTTAGAGAGACACAACTTTGTGGACCAGCTTTTATGAGATTTATGTATCCGGCTGAGCGTTATATGAAGGTATTGAAAGGCTATGTGAAAAATCGTAGCCGGCCGGAAGGTTGCATTGTTGAGCGGTACATAGTTGATGAAGCTATTACATTTTGCACAGAATATCTGAATGATTCTAACGTTGCAGAGCTTCAAAAGTCTCCTGTTGTGGGGGGGGGGGGGGGAACAGAAGGAGAAAGCGTAATTGGAAAGCAATTAGTGAGTGTTCGTAGCACACAAAAGGATCAGGCACACCTATATGTGCTCCACAACACCGATGAGGTTGAGCCATATGTTGACGAGCACAAGGACCAACTTAGGAGAATAAATTCAAGTAAAAATGAAAGTTGGATTTCAAGAGAACATAACAAGAGTTTTATCGATTGGTTCCGAAAGTGTATTCAAGAGAAACAAAATGAGAATTCACTTTCAGTTTCAGATAAATTGGCACGGTTGTCGGTGGGCCCGAGCAGATTCGTATTTTGTCATTCGGGTTATCGTATAAATGGTGTCACGTTTTATACAAAAGACCAAGATGAACGGAGTACAATGCAGAATAGTGGGGTGAGTCTTGTAGCTGAAGCAATGCATATCTCAAGTGCAAAAGATAATAGCCATATCTATGCCACTTTACCATATTATGGGGTGATTGAACGTATATGGGAGCTGGATTACAGTTGGTTTCGGGTGCCTATATTTGGGTGTAGGTGGGTTGACCATAAAAATGGTGTCGATGATAGTGAAATAGGTTTTACTCGAGTAGATCTTGAAAAGGTGGGATACAAAGATGAACCTTTCATTTTGGCATCTCAAGCTAAACAAGTGTTTTTTGTCACCGATCCTATCGATAAGAGGTGGTCCATTGTTTTATCAGCAAACAAAAATACTTGTATTGAGGATGATGGCCTATATAATGAAGATGATGGATGAAATCCTATCTTAGGTGTTTCACAATCCAAAAATAGTGACGGTGACTTGGATATCAGTGATGATGAATTGTATATGCGAGAAGATCACCAAGAAGGGATATGGATTAATCCATCTGTTCGTCGGCGTGCTAAACAAAATAGTCGTACTGAGGGATCACAAAAGATTAGTAAACCAGCGACAAAAAGAAAACGATGAAAGGTATTTGAACTTATTTTGATATTATATGAGTAACTTATTTGAACTCTTTTGTTAAGTATGCAGTTAAAGTGTAAATTATATTGAACCCGCTTGTAATATTATATTAGTGAATGAGTTACACTAACTTCTGTATTTTTTTGCTTTTGTAGGTCGATACCGTATACCACCACAGTCACCCTCTCCTCCGCCACTACCACGACGACCACACCCAATGTAAGCTTATCAATATTTGGTTTTGTACTTTTTGATGTGATTTATATGATCCAACTGGTTAATGATGTGATTAATGCATATATATTTGTTTGCGTTTGTTGTTGTTGAAATATTTGAATTTTCACTTATGAAATCTTGTAGATAGATTCTGGAGGTGCTGCAAACCCAAGTGTTGAAAGTGAGATACGTAGAGGTATTACAGCAATGAAGAAAGTAATAAAGGCCAAAAGTAAAGGCATAAAGCTGCAAGTTGGTTGGAACGAGCATGGTCAACCAGTTGACCCAAATAAATCAACTTTTGTTGGTTACATTGGCGTGATAGCTCGTGACAGGGTCCCTATTACTATCAGTGATTGGCGCAGCGTCTCTGCAGCAATAAAATATGCCAGTTGGAATGAAATAGCTGTAAGTTAGTTATTATATATTATGTTTTTAATTGGTAAATGTAGTTTTTTTTTTCTCTAAATTAACATTTTTTATATACTTTGTTCTTTGATTTTTATAGTTGGCCTTTGATATTGACGAAAGTAGACAGAAGTTCATCTTAGCCGAGGCTGGGAAGCTAGCTCAAAACTATAGGAGCTACTTGACCAGAATCTGGGTAGAGGATGATGATGGGAACATTAATTCAAGCCCACCCGAAAAATATCGTATATCTCAAGAAGATTGGACAAAATTTGTAGAAGTACGCCAAAGTGAAGCTTTTCAGGTAATTATTTTAATTTATGGTTTCATTTTAATTTATTTGAAACTATATACATTGATTAATGCCTTAATTATATAATGAACAGCAACTACGTAAGGAAAATCGGGAGAGAGCAAAGGAATCTGAATATCCTTACAGAGCATCACGTCTTGGATATGCTCAAGTGGAGCATATTGAGGTACGTAGTTCGTTACAAGTTTTAATTCTAATCAAATTTCCTTACAAATTTTCTAATCAAATTTCCTTAATTACAAATTTTCTAATCAAATTTATTTCCTTACAAATTTTCTTATATAGAAGCAAAAAAGAAAGGATGCTGGGTCAGATATCACAGAGGTGACACAAGCACTAGTGTGGAGGGTTGGACATTCTGACAGCCAGAACAAGATTGATAATGTCAATGTTAAAAGAGTAGTGGAATCAATGGTGAGTTATTTGCAATTTTAGTTATATAGTGTGTTGTATATTTTTTAAAAAATAATTTTAAAATAACAAATTTTTGTATTTTTTAAATGTATTATTACAGGAAAGCTTATCACAGGAGGGTAGCCACAGTGGACCCGAGAAGACCCGGAATGATATACTGGCTATAGCTCTTAAAAAGAAGGAGCATCCGGGTCGAGTTAGGGGTGTAGGCTTTGGGGTATCCCAAAAGATTTTTTCGGATTCAAAGCCTTAAAAAAATACGGTGATTGATAGCTTGCAAGACACGGTTCAAATGCTCACTCAATCACTATTCGAATTGCGATGCGAGTTTGACCAGCATAGGGCGTCTGGGTCGCAGCAGCCACATACAGAAGAGGCGATTTCTTTGAAAGATAGCTGCCCAGAAGTGAAAAACCTTCCTCAGGTAATTAATGAAAAGCATATTGTTTAGTGATAATGTAACTTTCAATCCTATATTTCTGTATGATATACAACATTTTCGAATATAATGGTATATATTTATATATATATATATATATATATATATATGTAGGATGTGGTGCAGTGTCAATTAGCACTTTCTACACCGTGTTATCGTTTGGTGGCAAGAGGAACAATGTACAATCAACCAAAGGATAGAACATTGCATACATGTCCATTAGCCTCCCACCTCGTGAAAGTGTCGATTGACATTGCAATTGAAGATATTGCACCCTTACCAGTCCCTCTCGATGATGAAGGAGTGTTCACAGTATCTGAGACTGTGGGATACATGGTTGCTTGGCCTAAGAGTCTTGTGATTGTCAGTGATGCATCGGTACGTAATTATTAATAGCTAGTCATTAATAAATTATAACAATTGTTTAATGTTAATAAATATACTTTCATTGATAACGCCCACATTTTTTTTTCTTTTGCTTATAGTCTCTCGGAAAATCCAAATCATCACTCGAAAAAAGTAAATCAGCAACGACGAAGCACTCACATGTCAAAAATACACCTCTAGTGGCCAACCCTCCTTCTCAAGTGGCCAACCCTCCTGCTCCACGCCCTAATTCACTTGCAGTTCTTGAAAGGTTCTTTGGGATGATTGCGGCTGATAACACTATCCGGATAGACATACCCGAGGAAATCTAAAATATCCCCTTTCCAGAATATATTGGGCGGGAGGAGATCGGTGACTTTCTGCATAAAGAACAGATAGGAGCCTCTATCATTACTGTTTACATCAAGTAAGTTTTTAAATATTAATTAATAAAAACTAAGCTTTTAATTAAATTATTTTACTGCATGAATTTGAACTATGTTTATTTTTGTTACTCAAATTTATTTTATGCACAATTGTAGGTGTTTGTGGGTTAATCACGTGGTCCCCGAACAAAAACAAAATAAATAACTAATTTAAATTTTTTCTTTTGAATATGCTTATTAGGGGCCATTGGTTGTTGCTCGTGATTGATCCAATTAAAGAAATCGTTTATTATTTGGATTCTTTGCACGGTGATCCAAATAACCGACGTGATATGAAAGATATGATCAATCAGTAAGTTTTATCATTCAATTAAATGTATCCATTATATTTAATATTAAGTTTAAAGTATATATATTATAACTAGATTTAATATATATATATATATATATATATATATATTTGCTTGATATTGACATATTTCCTTGATTTTTGAGGTTTTTAACAGCGCTGTGTTGATGTTTCGAGCAAATAACAACAACCAAAAGATCAAATCAAAAAATAAGGCCTGTACATGGAGTTGTATACAGGTTAGTTTAATTATATTATTTTAATTATATTTTCAAGAAATTATTCGTATAAAATTTATTTGTTTTAATACAATTTTGATTTGAATTTAATTTGTAGTGCGCCATTCAAATAAATGACATAGATTGTGGCTTCTTCGTCATGAAATTCATGAAAGATATTATTAGACACAGAGAATCTATAATCCCACCGACGGTATGCATAATCCTAATTAATATTAATCAAATTCTAATGTCCCTTTTAAGTTATTAAACTTTTTGTTGGATTTTAATATTTTTCTTGCAGTACTTTTGCTGATTGTCAGTACGCCTCTTACACTATAGCGCAACTTGATGAAGCACGTTCTGAATTGGCACAATACATTTTTAAATGCGCTTTTGATATGCCGGCTGTGTAAGTTGAAAATTATTGTAAATTTTTATTTGATTTAAAAGTAGTGATTAGTTTATATTGGTTTAGTGTAAACTCGTTATTATTTGTAATTATTGGAGATTATTATTTGGTGAATGAAATTAATTTTGGATTTGAATTTGTTGTTTCTGTTGAGCAATTGATTTGTTTTATTTGTTATTGATGAGTTGAATTTTGAGCTTGTGGGAAGGATATAGCTAGCTGAAATTATAACTAAAAAAAATAAAAAATCAGGTTACAGCGGTTCACCAACGAACCGCTGTATCCTGTTACAGCGATTCAGAAACGAACCGCTGTAACAGGCTAACGAACCGCTGTAACAGGTAGCCTGTTACAACGGTTCTTTACTGAACCGCTGTAACAGGTTACGAATTTTACATTAAAAAAAAAATTATTTACCTGTTACAGCGGTTTGTTATTGAACCGCTGTAATAGGGCTCATTTTACAGCGGTTTTTAACCGCTGTAATAGTAAACATACCAATTACAGCGATACGTATTACAGCGGTTAAAACCGCTGTAATAGTGCAAAAAAAACCGCTGTAACATACCTCTTCTGTACTAGTGAGAGCCCATTTTCCCCTTATTCTTAAGGGTTGTTAGCTGATTTCTTATAGTTGTGGGATACGGAGATCATTTCCCCCCTTTTAGGGGGAAAACACTTGTATACACCGAGTTTTGGGCCCCATCTGTGGGCTTTGTGGATTTTATTAATCCACATCACTTGTTTTTTAATTCAAAAAAACAAAATAAGTGATGTTGATTAATCACATCCACAAGGTACACAGGTGGGGCCCAAAACCCGGTGTATACAAGTGTTTTCCCTTTCACTACTACATAAATGGCCAATTACCTCACACATATTATAGCGGTTCATGTGTGAACAGCTGTAATAGGTTATACCCTATTACAGCGGTTCGAAAGTGAACCGATGTAATAACCCTATTACAGCGGTTCTTTTTCAAACCGCTATAATAGGGTAATGAAAATTAAAAAAAAAATTAAAAACCGGCCTATTACAGCGGTTTGGACAGAACCTCTATAATAGGCAGCGAACATTTTCAAAAAAAAAATTAATAAAAAAAATGAAAATACCTATTACAACGGTTCTTATGTGAACCGGTTCACATAAGAACCGCTGTAATAGGCCTAAACCAAAAATTTAAAACCATCTTCCCGCTTCTCTTTCTCTCTTTATCTTTGTCTTTCTCTCTCTACTCTCTCTCTCCCTACTCTCTCGATCTCTCTCTCTATATATAACACCGTAGGTGCCGCCGTCACCACCACCATTAGCACCCCCGCCGCCGCCACCACCACCACCGCCATTAGCACCACCGCCCACTCCACCACCACCGTATGTGTGGGTGTATTTATATTTGAGTATGAGTGGGTAGGTGTATGTATATTTGTGTATATGTTGTTGTATGTATATTTGTGTATGTGTGGGTCATGTATGTATATTTGTGTATGTGTGCGTGTATGTATATTCATGTATATGTTAATGTATGTATATTTGTGTATGTGTGGGTCATGTATGTATATTTGTGTATGTGTGGGTGGGTGTATGTATTATTTGTGTATGTGTGTATGTATATTTGTGTATGTGTGGGTGTATGTATATTCATGTATATGTTAATGTATGTATATTTGTGTATGTGTGGGTCATATATGTATATTTGTGTATGTGTGGGTCATGTATGTATATTTGTGTATGTGTGGGTCATGTATGTATATTTGTGTATGTGTGGGTGGGTGGGTGTATGTATTATTTGTGTATGTGTATGTGTGGGTCATGTATGTATATTTGTGTATGTGTGGGTGGGAGTATGTATATTTGTGTATGTGCGGGTGTATTCTTTCTGTATTTGTGAAAATACGGGTTGTAATTTTACCGTGCCGGAATAACACGAAATTCGCACGGTCATAGAAAAACAACGTGCTGAACAAGATGCATAGCTTTGCAATGCGGTCTTGTGATTTTAACCATTTGAGATCTTTTAAGACCTCAAATTTCCATTTTATTACGAAAATAGGTGAAATATAAAAAGAATATCATATTACAGCGGTTATTACTATAACCACTGTAATAGGGGTGAAATAAAAAAAAAATGGTCTATTACAGCGATTATAGCATAACCACTGTAATAGGGGGTCCTATTACAGCGGTAATAATTATAACCGCGGTAATAAGCACCCTTATTACAGCGGTTATAATTATAACCGCTACAATAGGGGTCTTATTACAGTGGTTTTTAACTGCGGTAATAGGCACCCCTATTACAGTGGTTTTTAACCACTGTAATAGGCCAAAACTCTATTACAGCAATGACTATTACAACGGTTAAACACCGCTGTAATAGGCATTTTTTGTAGTAGTGTTTTAGGGGCACACAACCAAGAGGCACGGCCCCGTCGCACACAGCCGTGAGGCCCCTCTTCGTGGCACCAAGCCTTGAGACCACCGTAGGAAGCTACGAGGCACCCCTCTCATCATGTATGTGCGGTATGTCCGCCTACTACCAAAATCCCTTGCCCATTCGCGATGGAGGCTGAGGACTTTGTCCCTCCACCTCGAGGCAAGAGACCTTGCCCATTCGCGATGGAGGTTGGGGACTTTGCCCCTCCACCTCAAGGCAAGAGTCCTTGCCCATTTGCGACAGAGGCTGAGGACTTTGCCTCTCCACCTCGAGGCAAGAGTCCTTCCCATTCGCAAGGGAGGCTGAGGACTTTGCCTCTCCACCTCACGACAAAAGACCTTGCCCATTCGCGACGAAGGCTGGGGACTTTGCCCCTCCACCTAGAGGCAAAAAACCTTGCCCATTGGCGACGGAGGCAGTGGACTTTGCCCTTCCACCTCGAGGTAAAAGACCTTGCCCATTCACAATAGAGGCTAAGGACTTTATCCCACTACCTTGAGGCAGATGACCTTGCCAATTCCCCGTAGCGGCCAAGGACTTTGCCCCCTCACCTCGAGGAAAAATCCCTTGCTCGAGCTCACTAGAGAGGCACCTTGACTTCTCTTATGAAGTGGAGGAGCCCAAATGTGGGCGAGATCTCGGGTCTCCACCGCGCCTCTCTCCTCCACCGGAACGTTCCCTTTATGAGACTGGGAGGAGTCCCCGATAGCGGATTCACGAAGGCGCCTGGCTGATAAGCCTGACATCATGGCATTGAAGTCCAAGGTATCTGCCTCCATAGCGGGCGTCGATACAACTGATACCCCTTCGATTGCCTAGTAGAATCTGAAATTAGGTGGCACGACCTAAACAGTATTACATTCACTCCCGGGTATCCTACCCGATAAACCCGAAAGTGGGCAGCATTATGATGTGCACCAAAAAGTACCCAAGGGTATTATGGTAATTGCTGGTGTACATATGACGGGTCGGGTCCCTACCTGCAGGCTGATCCATGGGGGATCCGATGGATCAGTCCGAAAAGGATAAAGGACCCACCAAAAGTAGTTGGGTCCTAGTATTAAGCTAAAAGACCATAATCTCAAGGAGACTAACCTTGATGGGTTGTTAGCTAATATTTGGCCCCTGGCCCCTGGCCTACTACCAGCTGCCTATAAATACCTTAGAGGAGCTGGGAGAGAGGGAGAAGGGACTCCCCCAGTAAAAATTATTGGCTATCGAGAGTAACTCCACAAAAGAACTATGAACTGAGTTGATCCCACATATGTTGGGTACGTAGGCAGCTCGAAGTAACCGAGTGCAGTCTATAAATGATTCAATCCTCAACCTAGTTTGTCGTGAGTGGGACCGGTTCCCTTACTCCATGTGGTCAATCACGTGACATCAACTGTCAGACGACTTTTAGCATCATCAGTAGGTTTGACCGACCATGCCGACAATCTTATCTGCCATGTCTCTCAGTGGTGGTGAATAAGATTGGTGAATAATACCATTGTTGGGAGCCAAGGTGGATTTGATTATACATCACTGCTCCAAGCAAGGTATTGTGAATAGCCTAAAATAATATGATTTTTTTTTGTCTTTTTACGCATGGTGAGGCGGCCGTTTGTGTTGACATGGTTAATATGACCACCACTTCGAAAGGCCATAGTAGAATTTCTGGGTACCTTCTCGGATACCATGGCTAAGAAGCAGTGGCAAAATAGATGAGATCTCCTCAAATATTTTTATATAGGAAGCCTGGATTATCATGTACTTTCCGGGCACCCCAATCCATCTTATTTTCCGAACCTGAAAAAATCTTGTTTTGTTTAATGGATAGAATTTTGTGGTTCTTCTGTGAATCTCACTACTACAGAAAAGGGCTATTACAACGGTTTTTTTGGACCTATTACAACGGTTTTAACAGTTTTAATAGTCAACGCTGTAATATGGTTTAGACCTTATTACAGCGGTTCACTAAAACACCACTGTAATATGGATACCCTATTACAGCGGTCTTGTCTAAACCGCTGTAGTTGACTATAATATGGTTTAGACCTTATTACAGCGGTTTACTAAAAAACCACTGTAATATGGATACCCTATTACAGCGGTCTTGTCTAAACCGCTGTAATAGGGTTCAAAAAATAAAAATAAAATAAAATAAAATAAATTTAACCTATTACTGCGGTTCAGGCTGGAACCGCTGTAATAGGGGAAAAAAAATTTATTTTTTTTTAAACCCTATTACAGCGGTTCAGAACCGGTGTAATAGGGTGTCAGATTTTTTTTTTCATATTTTGCACCCTATTATGGTAATATTCATGTACAGTAAATTAATTTACAGTCAACTAATTAAATTACTCACAATTTAAATACAATAAATCAAATCACAATTTACAACAAGTCGCAATGTACAAAAAATACATTACCTAACTTCTAAGGAGCTGTTAAGAAAATGTAATGTGCCACTTGGCAACGTACTTCATCAATTTGCTCTTGAGTATAGAAGGATTGAGAATCATGAAAGTACTGCAAGATATATATATATAAAGATTAATTGCAGACTCTAATGACGTTTCAATTACCTACCAAATGTTTAATAACTTCAAAAGGGATAGAAATTAAGTATATATTAGGATTATGCATACCGCTGTTGGGATTATACATTGTCCATGGCTAATAACCTCTTTCATGAATCTCATAATGAAGTAGCCACAATCCACCTCGTTTGTCTGCCGGGGACACTACAAAAGTAATTAAAGTTACGTTGTATTAGAACACTAACTTCTATACGAATATATAATTTCTTGAAACTAGAAAACGCTAACCTTTATTTTAATCCATTGACAAGCCTTATTTTTGGATTTCTTGGAATGTTGTTGCGATTTGCACGAAATATGTGCACAGCCCTATAAAAAAATATATAAAAAACAAGGAAATATGTCAAAAACAAGCAATTATGTGAAATAAATATACACTTTAAAAAATATTAAATATAATGGATACATTGATTGAATTATAAACTTACTGATTGATTTTTTTGTGTCATCTCATCTCGGTAATCCGGCTCACCATGCAAAGAATCCAAATAGTGAACGACCTCTTGAAATGGATCAATTGCAAGCAACAACCAATGTACCCTAAAAACCATTCAAAAAATAAG
This sequence comes from Buddleja alternifolia, assembly GCA_019426215.1. Lineage (NCBI taxonomy): Eukaryota > Viridiplantae > Streptophyta > Magnoliopsida > Lamiales > Scrophulariaceae > Buddleja > Buddleja alternifolia. Next base: position 43,089,924 of record CM033390.1, on the reverse strand, counting down.
TTCAAAATTTGTTTTGCATAACTAGTTTTACAAATTAAAGTTTTGTCTTTAGTAGCTCACCCGGTGTTGTATGCTAGAAGAAATAACTTATTCTTTTGTGCACTTTGTATCATAGCACCTCCTATGTACTGCACTTGTTTAGTATGCTTGCCTGTTCTCGCAGATAGGGAATGTGGCCTAAGGAACCCTAAACTTGCTTCTTTCCCTTCGAGGATTACGTACTTAACCCACAAACACCTAAATTGAGCATAAAAAATGAATTTCGAGTAACGAAAATAATCATAGTTCAGATGCAATAAAATAATTAAAAAACTTACTTCATGTATGTTGTAATGATAGAGGCTCCTATCTCTTCTTGACGCAGAAGGTGACAAATCCCCTCCTTCCTAATATACTCTGAGAATGCAAAATTTATGATTATTTCCTCAATGTCTATAGTGATTTGGGCATTAATAGACATCATCTTCGTGTACTTTCCCAGAAATAAAAGGTCATCAGGGAGTCCACCTAGTACAAGGTCTGCACATCTGTCGCCTTCACGTGCAGGCTTAGCCACTGGAGGTTTTGGGTTGACAGCTGACTGCTTCGACGTACCTGATTTCTAGCTTCCAGATGATTTGGATGGTCCAAGAGACTGTTTAAGCAAAGAATATAAAACATAAATGTTACACACCAAAGTATATTTAGTAACCTTAAACAATTGTTATAATTTATTAATGACTAGCTATTAATTACATACCGGTGCATCAGTGACAATGACAAGACTCGTTGGCCAAGCAACAAAAGTATCCAGAGCACTAGAAATGGTGGGCATTTCATCATTGAGAGGGATGGGTAGGGATTTATCCGCCTCAACTGCAGTGTCAATGCACACTTTCACATGGTTGGTGGCTAATGAACAGTTGTGAAGTATTCTATCAATCACCACTCGATTGTACACCTGTCCTTTAGCCACCACACAATATGACAGTGATGAAAGTGCTAATTGACATGGACTGATATCCTACATACACACACACATATATATATATACACAACATTATATTAGAAACTTTTGTGTGATATACAGAAATAGAGAGTTGCAAGTTACATGATCAATAAACAAGTTCAAATCATTACTTCAGGAAGCATCTTATCTGGGCAGCTATCTTTCAAAGAACTCACGTCATCTTCATGTGGTTAACGCGAGTTAGACGCTTCCAAAACATCAATCCGGCGTTCCATGGCAAGCATAGTTTCAGAGAGGTTTTTCACCATATTTATCAAGCTTTCCATCTCCATTTCTTTAGCAGGCTTTGGATCCGTAAAGTAGTCTCTTTGTGAGACCCCAAAGCCAACACCCCTAATGCGACCCGGATGCTCCTTCTTTTTGGGAGCTTTAGCTAATAGGTCATCTCGACTCTTCTCATTTCCACTATAGCTAGTACTCTCTTATGAAATGCTCTCTTGTAATAATACATTTAAAAAATAAAAAAAATTAGTGAACTTTGTTCTTTCAATAGTATTTCAAAACAAACATACAACACATTATAGAGCTAAAATTGCAAATAACTCACCATTTCATTCACTACTCTTCTAACATTGTCGTTATCAATTTCAGTCACCTCTGTGCAATTGGATCCCCCATCCCTTCTTCTATTCATCTATATTTTGATTAAAAAATATATATTTATTAACAAGGAATTTTTATTAAAAACATTGTAAGGATTCACTGCTAAATGAACTACATACCTCAATTTGCTCCACAAGAGCATGTCCAAGACGTGATCTCCGGTAAGTATATTCAGGTTCCTTTGCTCTTTCCTGATTTTCCCTACTTAGTTTCTGTTTATTACATCATCAAATTATTAGTTAAATATAAACGCAATAACCAACAAATGAAACCGTAAATTAAAATGACTAGCTACCTGAAACTCTTCACTTTGGAAAAGATCTACAAGTGCCATTCAATCGGCTTGAGGTATCTCATATTGTGAGGGTGGGTTGTAATTAATGTTTCCATCATCATCTCGCACCCACACTCTACTCAAGGAGCTCCTGAAGTTACGTGCTAGCTTCCCAGCTTCTCCTAGTACGTACTTTTGTCTACTTTCTTCAATATCAAATGCCAACTAAAAAAAACAAACAACAAAGTATATATGAAATTATAATTTAGAGAAAATTAAATCAACAAAAAATACATTAACACTTAGAAATATGATAATATCCAAATTACCTTTGTTTCATGCCAATTTTTTTTTGTTGGTGATGGGACTTTTCGCAAATCATTCATGGTAATCGGCACCTTCTGCCAAGCCAAGACTCTTATATAACCAACAAATGTTTATTTGTTTGGGTCAACTGCTTGGCCTCTATCATTCCAGCCGACAGGTAGCCTTATACCTTGACTTCCTGCCTTGATAAATTTTTTCATAGTTGTGACACCTCTCCGTGTCTCCTTTTCATGATGGCTATCTTATCCATATACATCATCCTCAGGAAAACTATTAGTAGGATTTGAAGCCATCAACCTACAAAAGCCAAAACATACAGAAGTTAGATTCATATAAATTTGGCAGATTCATTTAGCAATAATAATTTTAAAATAGAAGTAATAAATACATAAGTTAGGTTCATTCCCATTATTCTAGAAAAAATTTGGCAGAGTAATGGCGCAAAAATTTGTACCAAGTTCTCGACCTAATCTTCCCCCAAACTTGAAACCACAACAAACCCAATAATTACAAATATTGATCACCAGTTGGATCACGTAAATCATATAAAACTACAAATAAAGCATCATTTTATAAATATTGATCACCAGTTGGATTACATGAATAATCATATTTCCAGCAATTACAAATATTGATCAATAGTTGGATCACATAAATCACATAAAACTACAAATAAAGCATCATATTTTCAACAACTAAGTGTAAATATAGATCACCAATTAGATAAATGTACCCTAAACCACAAAATAAACACAATTTAATCCCCAATTAAATGTAATTAACCCCTAGCTAACCCAAAATAACCTTAAATTCAGTCAAGTCCCAATTTTCCTTAAATTTTCCACAAAAATAGGCAAATCTCAAGAATATAAATTTTCTAGCAAGTAAGTATAAATATTGATAAAAAAACAAGTCTATCATACAACTATGAAATAAGTTCAAACAACTTTCATCGTTTTCTTTTTTTCGTTGGCTTAGCAGTCTTTTGCTTCCCATCAGTACGACCATTTTTTTTAATACGCCGACAAACTGATGGATTAATCCATATCTCCTCTTGGTGATCTTGTCGCATATACAATTCATCATCACTTATATCCAAGTCATTGTCACTATCAATTGATTGTGAATCACCTAATGAGATAGGATTTTCTCCATCATCTTCACTTTCTTCATAATCATCATCAATACAAGTATTTTTGTTTGCCGATAAAACAATGGACCACCACTTATCCATAGGATCGGTGACAAAAAACACTTGCTTAGCTTGTAATGCCAAAATGAAAGTTTCATCTTTGTATCCCACCCTTTCAAGGTCTACTCGAGTGAAGCTTATTTCACTATTATCGACACCATTTTATTGTCAACCCACCTATATCCAAATACAGGCACCTGAAACCAACTATAATCAAGCTCCCATATAGGTTCAATCACCCCATAATATGATAAATCGGCATAGATTGGGTTACTATCTTTCATACTTGAGATATGCATTGCTTGAGCTACAAGACTCACACCACTATTCTGCATTGTACTTCGTTCATCTTGGTCTTTTGTATAGAATGTGCGACCATTTATACGATAACCTCAATAGCAATATACTAGTCTGTCCGGACCCATCGACAGTCGTGTCAATTTATTTGAAACTGAAAATGGATTCTCTTTTTGTTTCTCTTTAATATACCTTCGGAACCAATCGATGAAACACTTGTTATGCTCTCTTGAAATCCAGCTCTCATTTTTAATTGGATTGAATCTCCTAAGTTAGTTCTTATGCTCTTCAACATATGGGTCAACCTCATCGGTGTTGTGAAGCACATATAGGTGTATCTGCTCCTTTTGTGAAATAGGAACACTAACTAATTGCTTTCCAATTACGTTTTTTCCTTCTGTACCCCATCCCACAACATGAGACTTTGGAAGCTCTGCAACATTAAAATCTTCCAGATACTCTGTGCAAAATGTAATGGCTTCATCAACTATGTATCGTTCAACAATTCAACCTTCCGGTCGATAACGATTTTTCACGTAGCCTTTCAATACCTTCATATAACGCTCATCCGGATACATAGACCTCATAAAAGCCGGTCCACATAGTTGTGTCTCTCTAACCAAGTGAATAGGTAGGTGAGTCATTATATCAAAAAAAGCAGGTAGAAAATACATCTCAAGCTCACACAAAGTGATGACAGTTTGTTTCTGAAATGCTGGAAATTGCACAGGATCAAACACCTTGCTCCACATTGCTTTGAAGAAGAAACACAATCTAGTTATCGTGTCTCTCACCCTTTTTTAGCAAAATGGCCCGTATAGCAATTGGTAGCAAATGATCCATGATTACATAACAATCGTGAGTCTTCATGTGCTTTAGCTTCAAGTCCTTCATTGATACAAGACTGCTAATGTTTGAAGAATACCCTTCTGGAACTTTCACTCCACTAAGAAACTCGCATAATGCAATTTTTTCTTTCCTGGATAGAGTATGAGCTGCTGGAGGCAAATAAGTACGTTTCCCCTTATTTGTTAGTTCTAATTTTCCTCTTATCTTCATTTCAACCAAGTCTAGCCTTGCCTTTACGCCATCTTTTGTCTTTCAGGGCACATTTAGAAGTGTACCAATGACACTATCAAATACATTTTTCTCAATATTCATAATATCAAGAAAATGTCTAACATGTAAAGACGTCCAATACGGCAACTTAAAGAAAATTAACCTTTTTTTCCACCCAGTTTTTGCAAGGCCACCTGCAAAAGTCTTTCCAAATTTGAGCTCCAAGTCTTTTATATTCTCAAACACTTCTTCACCAATCAAGCACTTAAGAGCTCGGCCTTCTTCTCTATTCCCATTGAAAGCTTTCTTCCACCGACGATATCGATGGTTCCGATTAGCCATCTCCGATGCCCTTGGAATGCATATTCCTGAGAGTGTGTAAATCGATATTGATCTGTACTCTTGACACATATGGGGCATCCACATTGGCCATGTTCACCATATCCCTCGAGGTTTGCTCTTGCCGAAAAATCATTGATTGTTCCAAATAACATGACTCTGAGATAAAAAATTTCTTCTTTGAACCCGTCATATACTTGAACACCGGTCTCCCACAATACCTTAAATCCTCAATTAAAGGAGCCAAGTAGACATATATATCATTTCCAAGTTGTTTCGGCCCAGAAATGAGTATAGACATCATTATATGCTCTCGTTTCATGCATCGTGATGAGGAAAAGTTGTAGATCATCAAAATCACCGTCCATATACTATGTGAGCTACTTTGCAAGCTATGAGGGTTCATGCCATATATTGCCATTACAAAGTGCAGGTTTCTTAATTCTTCACCAAATTCAGGGAAATCATCATCAAACTTTTTCCATTGAGGAAAATCTGAGGGGTTTCGAATCTTGTCATCTTCAATCGTTTCTTCAAGCCTTCTATCAGCATGTCATGTCAAGTCCTTGGCTAACTCTTTACTACTGTACATGCGCTTAAATCGTGGTATTATAGGCAAATGCCACATGGTTTTGACAGGAGCAGATCCATTCTTCTTGTACCGCGAGGCGCCACATTTCGGATAGGCCTTCAATGATGCATAGTCAGTTCTAAATAATATGCAATCATTGAGACAGGTATGTATCTTCTCATATCCCATGCCAATTGAGGTTAACATCCGTTTAGCCTCATACGTACGATTAGGTAACGCATTATCCTCGTGTAGTATGCGTTTTAATAGACCAAGTAAGTCTGTGAAATTCTTATCACTCCACCCATTGTTGGCTTTTAACTTGTATAGGTTCAGAACTGCTTTCAAACTTGTGAATTTACTACCACTATACAGTGGTGTCTTTGAATCACTTGTCAAACATTTTAGGACAATTTCACAAATCCTCCTCAATAACATTTGTCATCTCCTTCAAACGATCAGGCTTATAATCATTCATGTTGAAATCCTGTGATGGATATGATGTACCACCCAAATCATCCGACGTGACACTTCTTTCACCGTGTCTTGTCCAACGTGTGTAGCTTTTATCAATTCCATTACACACCAAATAGTTTAACGGATTTATTTAGATAAACATAAATTTATTTGTAGATTTGATTCAAGCTTTAAACATAATTTACATTCAGAAAACAAACACTTAAATAGTTTACCGGATTTATTTATATCTCTAGCATCGAACTTAGAATTAGAAAATACAAAGTTTTATAAAACTTTAGAATCATTAAAAGAAGCTGTTTTAATAAATAGAGAAATAATAAAAAGAGGTGAAAGTAATAATTTAGATTATATTAAGCAACAGTCTGAAGAAACTTTAAAAATAGTTAAAAAAATATAACAAGACTTTCCCTACTAAAGACGAAATAATAGAGTTAAGATATAGTTTGGAAAGAAATAAGCTAAAACAAATAGAAATCGAAACTAAGAAAACTCTAAGTCAAGTAATAGATAAAATAAATAAACTAGAAGCTCAAAGTTTAGAGACTAATAAAACGTTAAAAAATATAGAACGAATAGTTAGCAGATGAATGGTATAGAAAATAGATTAGAATATAAAAGAGCCATTGAATAAAATAAATAAACTAGAAGCTCAAAGTTTAGAGACTAATAAAACGTTAAAAAATATAGAACGAATAGTTAGCGGATGAATGGTATAGAAAATAGATTGGAATATAAAAGAGCCATTGAATTAGCAAATAAATACTTATATACGGAAGAAGGATTTACTACCTATCAAGGAACTAGTAATTCAGATAAATTATATCCTAAACTTTGGAATATCCAATTTGCTTTAATTTACAAGTATTTGAAACGCTAGATAAATTAGAAAATAAATTATAAAAATTAAGCACTAAAATAAACATAGTATCTCAAGTAATTAAAAGAAATTTACAAAATAGTTAGAAGAAAGATTAGTAAATCTAGCATTAGAAGAGTTTGAAAAACCTAAAAAGGGCCCTAAAAATATATATATATTGGTAAAAAAATGTTGAGATCATTTAGTGGTACTAGTAGAACTATAAATGAATCAAGTAATAAAGAAAAGGAGAAAGGAAAAGTAAGTAGCACGTTTAGTAAAAGAATGTTTAGAGGATCGGCAAGTCAAAACTCAATGAGAGAAGTAGAGTTGGAAGAAATAATAGACGTAGAAGAAAATCTTAATTTATATAACAACAAAAGAATAGATAAATTAAAACCTAAAACATTATACAAAATGGGAAAAATGGATTTTAACACACATTTAACTAAAAAATTTAGAGAAAAAGAAGTAAAAGTTACAACAAATGCTGAAAATATAAGCTTAGTCAGCTCGGATTGTATAAAGCAATTAAAACTATTAAAACAAAAATATATACATTTAGGATTAATTATTGTGGGAATAAAAGGATTAACTAGAAAAGGAACCGGTGGAAAGGTTTTAGTTTTATTACTAGATAAAAGTTGGTCTGATGCTAGGAGAGCAGTATTTGCTAGTATGGAAATAGATATGACTAATAATGTAGGAATATTTTATGTAGCTCCAAACATGATGAAAAGTATTAAAGATATTAACAAAATTATTATAGGATTACAAACTAGAGGATATGAAACATATGATGGTAACAACTTAATAGTTTCTATAACGTTTTTAGGAAGGGTAACCAATAATAGTTTTCCTCAATATAAAATTAAATAGAGATAATAACGATTTAAATGGAGAAGAATGAGAATTAACCAAACATTTAGAAGAAAATGAGACTGTTAAGATTCCAGGAGAAAGTGTAATGTATACAAATAGTAGAGGTCAAACTTCTTTTAGATTTCTTAATTACCAAAACCAAGATCCCAAAGAAAATTTAGAAGATCTAGAAGAATAAACTGATAACGAAACAGAAACAAACTATATGAATATTATAGAAAAAGAAGAAGTTAGAATAACTAGTAGATTTGCAAATTGGGAAATAATATCTGACATAGAAAGTGAAGAAGAAGAAGAGGAGGAAGAAAATATAGAAGAAATTAGACAATTAGAGAGTCAGCTCAAAAATGATTATAGACCAAAAAATATGGAAGAAATATGAAGAAAGAATTTTGAGACAAATATATTAAGAGAATTAGTAGATGAAATGTATTTTGAAGCAATGAATTTAGATATAAATTTAGAATCAGTTGAAGAAGAATTTAAACAATATTATAATAGTGATTTAGTAGATGATATATGTTCAGGAAAAATAGAACTTGAAAAATTCTTTAAAAATAAGGAAAAGAATAGTAACGAAACAACTTTTATGGCCGATAGCCAAGCGAGTACTAGTAGTAATATAGGAAAAAGAACTAGAGTAGAACCAAATTACAGTGAAGTTCTAGCTAGAAATGTAGAAATAAGTGGTAGACCAGAATGGAAAAACCCAACATATGAATATGGATCAACCCAGCCAAATAAATATATAGGATGAAGACAACCCATGGGAAAAACCATGAGTGGAACCATGTTAATAATTGAATTAGGAAGTCCACAAATGTGGCCAGAAGAAGTAAATATATGGGAACAATGTGTAGTAAGACATTGGGAAATAAACAAAAAGACAGATATGGATATGTTTAACTTTTTAAAAACATGCTTAGGACCTACAACATTATCTATTGGGCAATTAAGAGAAAATAGATCATAAGCGAATTACTGAAATAAAAGGCCTTAGAAAATAATCTTCTCCTTTACTAGTTGTATGGTGTTGTAGAACTGTAAATAATAGGACTAGCTCCCGGACGAGGAATAGGTTAATACATATCCAAGATACGACCTCAAACCTAGAACAATACTATAACCGATCTGCATATATTCTATGTTTCGTCAGGATTTTACAAGAATAATAGGGGTAAAGCAAGCCATTAGCCCACCTCACTGGGTCATTCAGACTCACCATTCTTTCCTCTTTTTGTTTCAGAAGAGCTCAATATGTCGGGCCTGGAAGGCGAAGTCATGTCTAAGGAAGCTTTAGAGTCTATGGAGTCTAAGAGTTAAATGTTACTATTTGTAAATGTTTTGGAAATCATCTAGTTTTGTTGACTTTTGGTTTTGAGTTACATCCGAACTTTGACATGTACATGTGATGTTATGCTATGTATATATGTGTGCTCCGTGGGGTTATTGTTTGTGTGGGTTGAATATTTTTTTTTTTTTTGGTATAGTTCATGGTTAACATTAGCTCATGACGAGATCATCTCTTGGATTGAGCTAGTATTGCGGTGTGGTGGGCTTCGGCTCCCATCCCCTGGCCAGGGTTGCCACAGTTGGTGGTATCAGAGCCTGGGTTGCCACATCTAGTTGCGTTAATGAGAACGGGAATTTAGGGCGTTAGGGAGACATCTTATGTGTTTATGTGGTGGTGTTTAAGTGTGTTGTGCATGTGTTAGTTGGCAAGATTGTGGTTGTGATATATTAGCTAATGTGATACTTTTTCCTCTCAGATGGCTCAAGGACACGTTAATGGGCATACAAATGTGCATGCAAATGGGCACATAGGTAATGGTGAGTAGAGGGGTGACTGATTTTCCAGACAGATCCAGCTAGAGTTTGGACCGCGTGGTATGGAACTAGTTGGACATTATCCCAATCTGGTAGTCCACACTTTACGAGATGATCTTGATCGGATTATGCGGGAGCGCGATCAGCTGCGTCGCGCAGGTAAAGAACATGTTTTTTTCCATTTTGGACCATCAGTTTAGGCATGTAGATTAAGAAAACATCATAGAAGAACAAAAACTACAAATAACAGAGTTACAAAGTTGAGTGGCAAACCATCTTGCCACTATTAGACGTCTAGAGGAGAGAATAGCTGCGCAGAAACAAGAGATCACAGGTATATGTAGTGAAGGTATGAGATTGCAGAGAGACATGGACTGCATGAATCGTTTCTATATTGAACATCTTCAAGGGATTCAGAGCAGCTCATGCGCAACAGCTAGGAGGGCTATAACCCGTGATCATGCTTTGACCATACCTACGTTAGGACGTGAGCACGGGGAGCTTATAGTTTCTGGATCTAGTCGATTGGCCGATGGTGATGAGGGTACATCTAGGGGCAGAGCAGCAGAGAATGGCCCCAAGGATGAGGATTCCAAGAACGAGGACTTTGAGGAGGAAGATCCTGAGGAGGACACTGTTGGAGGAGAGAAGAGTGAGTGATAGATACTCCATTTGGTTTAGTGGGATGTGAGGGTTGTTGCTTGTAGTAGATAGTATTATATGATTATTATGTGTTTTGGTTGTATATAAGTGGTTATTATGTGTTTTATTGTAAATAACTTGTTAGGTGTTTGGTTTGCTTCTGACATGATAGAATAAGCAGGCTAGTTGTTGTATAGATATCTTTTGTTTGGGGTCCTTTGTTATAATGTAGTGTTTAACTTTAATATTATATTATTGATGGTAGTTTTGATTGTGGATTTTGTAGTCATTAGTAATAGTTACCATGGTTAAGTCCAGGGTTATTGTATCCGCAGGGACAACTATAATCTAAGTACCAGGACTACTATATTGCTCAATTCTAAGTTAAATCGGTCGAGAAAAGGTTGATTAACTAATTAATTCAAAACAAGAAAATAAACTAAGGCAACTTCAACCAAACAAAGGGAGAAAACAATAGGGAGAAGTGATCAAGGCACATGGTTAAACCAATTATGCATTTCGATTGTGATTTAGGTTCTATTGGATTATTAGATTGATTTAGCTAAGGAAAAATTCCCTAACGTACGTACTACCCTATCTCTTGGCATAGCAACCCTACCCTTGTTAAAGATTTCCTATATATTTCTATATGAAAACCCGATTAACGAAGATGCATTTATGGTCTAGGAATTTCCCATGTGAATGGAAAGCCATCTAAAGAAACCGAGTCTATCTCTAGTCGGTTTAACTATAGGGTATTCAATGTTTATATCTTCCCTAGGTTATTATCTCTCGATCTCTAACCTAGGCATTTTATCAAACACTTGGTGATCAAGCAAATGTAGCATTGAGATCAAATATTGAATACATAGCTAAAAAAAAAAAATTCAATAAACACCAACAAAACAACAATCAAAATAACATAGATGGCCTATCCACAGCCTCAATCAAACAAGTTTAGCTCATATTCATGTCAAAAGTGCAAATATAAATCATACAAGCTATAAGTTTTGAACAAATTCAAGAAATAAATATGTAAAAGCTCCCTAATTCTTGTAGAGATGTGAATTCGTCATTGAATTCTCCGTCTTCTCACGAATTCGGGCCATCATGGAGACGTTTTGACCTTCAAAATCACTCTCCCAAGCTCCCGCTCCCCCTCTTTTGGCGTGGCTGCTGCTATCTATGGTGAGTTAGGGTAAAAATGACCACAACGGGTACTTATAAGCAGTCCGCTGCCTCGAACACTGCGGCATTGGGTGCTGAACACCGCGGCGTTCATCCCCTGCTACTCTGGTCAGTTTTGGTAAAAATATGTTTAACTTTCTCTACCAGTCGGAATAAGCTGACTCAAGTTGCTGTAGAATCCTAAGACAAAGTTCTACATCTCTCAAGAAGACACCAAGGCCTAACTCAAACATTAAAATTGATAAAATTATCTCACAAGTCACTAAATGAGAAACCTCCATCGTAAGACGTCTCTTCCGATGACGTTTTCACCTCCTTCCCTACATATCTGATCGTTGTCTTCGACATAAGAAATGTACCTTTGCCTCTTCTCTTTCCATTGGTATACCAAGTGTGTAATTTGGACATAGGTAGAGAAATCTATTTCATAAACTCTAGCACTCCGCAAAGAGTTAGTATCTTTATGCATGATTTACCTTCTATCCTTGTTCTTTTCCTCCGAATGTTATGTTATTCTATAAAATATGAGAAAACAAGGGTCAAAACATCATATGTGATCAAATTATCAAGGAAACAATCAAAACCAAGTCGACAAACGACGGAGGAAAACTAGTGTAAAAATAACATATATCAACTACCCCCAAACTTAGATTTGATCGTCCTCGTTCAAATACAATCAAGCACACACATGAATATTGAAATTTTCATTTTCCAATTCATACACATAAGAGCAAGCATCATACCTTCGAAAATGATTATGAAAAACTACACGATGCTTTGAACATTCAACAATTTGAAAACCTCACAAAATCTTAGTTTCCATCCCTATATCATGAACTCCCACATCCATATTCATGTCAAGAGCACACTTTAGAAAAGATTATGCAAACCAATTGGAAAGTAAAGGCATTGAAACAATTCAACATTCGTTAACCTATCAGTGCGTATAAAGTGCAAAAGTCACAATTAAAAGGTTTTTCCGGCTTGTAACGTAAGGCTAGGTGATGGCTAGGATTGGAAAATATGGATAAAGTGACTAAGTCAAGAGACCCTATAACTCAAAATCAGCTGTCTCAATTCGCAAATAGACTACAAAAAGTTTCACAACTTATCACTTATCCCTTTTTCACTCTCTTTTTCCTTTCAACTTACAACCCCCAAACTTGTTTCTTTTTATATCGGGTTGTACAACAATTCCAGGCCCAAACATTCCAAACTGGAGCCAAAATCAAAGCCTAGCCGAGAGCTTCTTGTTTTTTTTAATACCTCTCTCTCGACTATTTAGCACATTGCTCAAGTTTTCATTTCATCCCTTTTTTTAATTTTTTAACATAATATTTCAGACCTAAAAAATCCCAACATAGACAAAACATCACTATCTAATCCATATACATTCAAACCAAAACAAGGTGACTACCCATATTCAAGTCAAATGATATGAAGTTCTAAACTCTCTTGATTGGGCACAAGACATTGTTTTTCTTTTCGGCGAGAAGGTGATTGTCGTTGCTTATGAAAGAAAGGCGAATGGTGGTTTCTAGTGTGCTTAGCACACTTCATTCTTATCAATACGGCTCAAGTTAAAGTCTAGAGATTATGCAATATAGAGAAAGCCAAAATGTAAGGCTAAAGACAATGAAGGATGTCCTAAATCATTTTATGACTTCACAACATTAATGTGACTGAGGTAACTAGACTTTTTGCTGAAAAGACCGGTTTAGGGTGTGATAAATTTGGTCAAAAATCAAAAGCGTCTAAGGTTACGGCAGACAACAAAAGAAGGGTGTTTTCTTTGTTGAGAAAGGTTTAAAAAGACACATGCTAAATGAACCAAGCGACAATGGTAAGAGGCTAAATGAGAAAGCCAAAGCTAACTCAGGCAAGGGAAAGGCAAAAGCAAATCATTCACAAAGACGGGTTCATCCAAATGCTCAAAAGGCTAAGGATAAATCTGATCACTGTGAATCAAGCGCTAAGCGTCTAGCAACAAAAGTCCAACCCAAGCCAGCGCCAAGGAAATACTAGCGTCAATATCCAAGACAGTCAAGATCATATTATCGATACTATGATAATTATGATTTTGATTTTGATTATGATTACTAGTATAATTTAGGATATTACTATACACCTAAAAAGCACGCACAACACAATGTGAAATCCAAGAAGGCCAATATTCCTACAATGAAGACTAGGCAAATAGGGGTTTCTAAAGTTTTAGTTCAAACCAAAGCTACTAACAATGAAGGACCCAAGACAGCATGGGTACCTAAAAAGAATTAGAACTGTCCTTAAATGCAAGTACCTAGAGCCTACGCCGATACTTCAGTTTGGTACTTCAATAGTGGGTCATCAAGGCATATAGCTAGATCAAAGGATCCCTTGCTCAACTATCGTGCAACCTATGGTCCTCAAGTTATATTCGGTGATAACTCTAAAGGTAAAACCAAAGGTATAGGTATTATGCATAGGGGGAACATCATGATTAGTGATGTATATTATGTTGAGGGTCTTAAGCATAATTTGTTAAGCATTAGTCAATTTTGTGATAAAGGCTTTGAAGTAAAATTTTCAAGTGATTACTGCTATGTTAACGACGCTAAGACTAAGTCTACTAAATTAAGAGGAAAACGAACAAACAATGTGTATTTAGTAGATTGGGATTCTATAATTGATAACAACCCTACATGCTTTGTTGCTAAAAGTCAAAATGAATTGGGTTGGTTATGGCATAGAAAAATGAATCACCTCAATTTTAAGGCAATCTCTCAGTTAATATCGCTAAATCTTGTAGAGGGATTACCTAAAGGTTCCTTTCAGAAAAATTGCTTATGTGATGCATGTCAAATAGGTAAACAAGTTAAATCATCTTTTAAGAAGAAACCATGCCTACTACTTCTAGAGTTCTTGAACTACTGCATCTAGATTTGTTTGGCCCTATTCAAATCATGAGTGTTAGTGGTAAAAAGTACTCGCTAGTAATATTTGATGATTTCTCTCGCTACACATGGGTAGAATTCCTAGCGACCAAAGATGAAACTAGTGTTAAGTTCACATCACTAATTCGTCAATTACAAACTTATAAAGATCTCAAAGTGACAAGAATTAGAAGCAATAGAGGAACTGAATTTACTAACCAATTTGTTGAGAATTTTTGTATAGACCTTGGAATACTTCATGAGTATTCCGCTCCTAGAACACCTCAACAGAATGGAGTAACCGAGCGACGGAAGAGAATGCTTAAAGAAGCCGCTAGGACGATGCTTGCAGAGTCTAAGCTACCTTAAAGGGTTTGGGTTGAAGCTATCAATACCGCTTGCTACACTCAGAATTGGTGTATGATCAACAAGCAACATGAGAAAACTCCATCTGAGTTGTGGAAGGGACGTAAGCCTAACGTTTCATATTTTCATGTATTTCGTTCAAAATGTTTCATTCATAACAATGGACCCCAAAGCTTAAAGACATTTGATCCTAAAGCGGGTGAAGGAATTTTTCTAGGCTATGCCAAGAATGGAAAGAGTTTTCGCATTCTAAATAAGATCAAATCAAAGGTGGAAGAATTCATTCATGTTGTGTTTGATGATGCTAACCAAGAACCGAGTAAGGTTAATTCTGATGATATAGGAATTGAAGATCTTGCCCAATAAGCATCACAAATCAATCTTGGTGATGATAGTGATGATGATGAGATCTTTGTACCTATTACTAAAGTTACTCGTGAGGTTACAAATGAGGATATTGTCAGAATCGGTGATGATCATGAAGAGAATGATCAACAAGAGCAAATTAGAACTGTGAATGATGCAGCGACTGCGCCAGAGACTAATGAGAGTCAAGTGATTGATAATCAATAATCACTCAACTCGCTCCAACCAGACCGTAAATGGCTTAGAGACCATCCACCAGAATTAGTAATTGGAGATATTGAAGCACCTGTTAGAACTAGGTCCGCTACAATCAATGAGGCCATGTTTGCAAGTTTCTTGTCTCAAATGGAACCAAAGAAAGTGGATGAAGCACTCAGTGATTCAAGTTGGGTAGAAGCAATGCAAGAAGAGCTTAACCAATTTGAGAGAAGCAAGGTTTGGACGTTAGTACCAAGACCAACTCACCAAGGAGTCATTGGAACTAGATGGGTTTTTAGGAACAAGATGGATGAAGATGGCATTGTTATAAGAAACAAAGTCAGATTAGTCGCGCAGGACTATTGTCAAGAAGAGGGTATTGATTTTGGTGAGACGTATGCCCCAGTAGCCCGTCTTGAAGAAATTAGGATGTTCCTAGCGTTTGCCGCATTCAAAAAATTCACAGTATACCAAATGGACGTGAAGAGTGCATTCCTCAATGGTAAACTGCAAGAAGAAGTCTATGTGGAGCAACCTCCAGGATTCATCAACAACAATAGCTAAAGTATGGTCTACAAATTGGATAAGGCACTCTATGGCCTTAAACAAGCAGTAAGAGCATGGTATGACACTCTCTCTATCTTCCTTATAAGTAAAGGCTTTTCAAAAGGCGGCGTTCATACAACGTTATTTAAAATTACCCATAATGAATATATTCTCTTAGTCCAAATCTATGTTGATGATATTATATTTGGTACTACTAACAAGCGACTGTGTGAGAAATTTTCAAAAATGATGCAAGATCAATTTGAAATGAGCACGATGGGTGAATTAACTTTCTTCTTAGGATTACAAGTTAAACAACTCCCTAATGGCATATTTATAAATCAAGGTAAATATACAAGAGACACGATTAAGAAATTTGGTATGGAAAATGCATCATCTTCAAAAATTTCAGTGAGCCAAATGCTCAAGCTAGATAAAGATGAAATTGGGAAGAAAATTGATATCACTAACAATAGAGGTATACATTGGATCACTTCTTTATCTTACCGCTAGTAGACCTGATAATATGTTTTTGGTATGTATGTGTGCACGCTTTCAAACTGATCCTACAGAATCTCATTTAAATGTTACCAAGAGAATTCTTAAGTACCTAAAAGGCACACAACATGTGGGCTTATGGTATCCAAGGGACTCTCCTTTTGAACTAATTGGTTATTCAGGCGCATATTTTGCAGGATGCAAAATAGATAGGAAGAGTACTAGTGGTACATGTCAATTTCTAGGAGATAGACTAATTTCATGGCATAGTAAGAAACAACAATCCATAGTGACCTCTACCGCTGAAGCAGAGTAATTAGCCGCTGGGAGCTGTTGTCCACAAATCCTTTGGATGAGGTAACAACTTAGAGATTATGGAACAATCCTAGGTCCTACCCCAATCCATTGTGATTACCAAAGGGCTTTAGATATGACCCAGAATGCAGTCCTTCATTCTAGAACTAAACACGTTGACATTCGATACCATTTCTTGCGTGACCATGTTCAAAAGAAAGATATTTCCATGCACTTCATTGGAACTGACAAACAATTGGAAGATATCTTCACCAAAGCGCTCAACGAACAACGCTTTCTCACTTTGAGAAGTGAATTAGGTATGATTGATTTAAGCGCTTAAATCATAGAGCATCATATTTTATTGGAATATAATTTCAGGGAAATCCACTTTATGCTTATGTCCAAATTATTTTTTTTGGAATGAGTCATCAATTTTAGGGGGAACCTTAAAATTGTACTTTTCTCAACTCATAAGCGACTATGATCAAAAATGACTTTGAAAATTTATGCATTGATCACTAGTGCTTATTTATTGTGCATGACAAATCAATCCCTAATAAATGAAAATGTCTTTTATAAATCCAAGCGATTGTTTTTATCTTTAACTTTAAGAAATTAAATCCTCTTCTCAAAAAGACTTCAGCGTTAAAAAGATTCCCACTTTAACGCTAAGTATCCTTTTCTGAAATTCATGCATAGTTTTCATCGCTAAAAGCAGCATGTGGATAAGTCCAAAAGATTAGATTTGACAAATGCCCACACGTGCTTATCACATCAAACTGACGGTTAATGATTCCTATCTAAAAACTAGGTGGTTCAGTAACTGCACCTGTCTGAGTACGTGTGAGTGTACTATCAGGCGCGTGTATTTCACGTTGAAAATTTCAAATTTATTCAAACGTGTTGAAAAAATAACTTCAGATTTCAAACCATTATATTCCACAGTATTTACCCATTTTACCGCACTTTTTGACATCCGTATTTATGTGTAAATTGCTCAGATTTAATTTTTATCAATCTCAAAATTAACTTCTGTACACGTGTCATTCATCTACTAGTTGAGCAGTTATTTTTGCCTCCTATTTAAACCCCTCACAACCTTTACAGTAAAACTTTATCTCTCCCAAATTTATCTACTGTAAAAGTTCCTTCTCTCTAAAGGCAAACAACATATCTTTTCTCTCCTCAACCGAAGCTTTTTTAGTTCTGAATTGGCACTCAAAACTTCCAAATTTGCTGCCGGAAAATCTTCCAAATCTGAGAAACCAATCATTGTTAATGTCGGCTTTCTTGTTAACTGGGACTATCTCTTCGATAACCAGAACTTCCCTCTAAGGACTGTTTTTTCACTCATCTAGGAGTCTGGTTTACATGACCTGATAACTGCTGTTTTCAACTTCTTTGAGGAAGAAACCCTATTCTTCTTCAAGAATGCAAAAATCTCCGACGATGGAAACTCTATTTCCTGCGTCTTCCCCTTTCCCCGTGAGACCTTCGTCCTCACTCCTTCTCTGATTTCATCTTTACTAAACTTGCCAATTGATGGAGCCGAAATCGAGAATGTCACTCTTGGTGATGCTACAAAGGTATGGGCGTTGATCAAGAAAGTTGAGGCTGCCTACGAACCTTACTTCAAGAAAAACGACATGAAGGGTGAACATTTCATTCTTGCGGACATATGTGCTAAGATGATCGAATGCAGAAAAGGAAACTTCGATAAAGTTTCAAACCTCCAGTACAAGATGATGGTGGCCATTCTCACCAAACTAAAGATAAATTGGTCACTTTACGTTTTTAATCACTCCAAACAAGCGATGGCCAAGTCGGTAAATCTCAAGCCTTATGGGATTGTTTAATGTCGAATTCTTAGCGCTAGCGGTTTCACTAACTTCGCTGGAAATAAAATACCAGTGCTAAAGTACTATGGAAAGAAGATGATCAGCGAGCTGCTAAAGCCAAGGAGACGTGGTGGAGCAGCGGTTCCCAAAGAAAAGCGTGAAAGACTTCTTGCTAAAAGAGTTTCTCGCAGCGATGATGAAGAGCAAGCGACATTGTCTTCATCATCTTCATCTGAAAAAGAAGTAGTGGTCAAGCAACCAAAACGAAAGATTGCTGTTAAGGTTACTGAGACAGCCAAACCAGCAAAGAAGCAGAAGCCGGAGCCCAAGAAGAAACAAAAGTCTCCCTCTCCTTCTCCTAAATATCCATCTCCCCCTCAGCATTTATCTTTCCTCAGGAGGAAGAACAAGGAGCAAAGAAGAAGAAGTACCACTAGCCCGCAAGCGTACTCCTTTATCCACTCCAGCTGTATCAACAAGCGCTCCAGTAGAGCCAGCGCTTGAAAAACCTTCGAGTGCACCTTCTATTTCTTCGGACGCTGTTCCTGAAATTGCTATTGTTCCAGAGCCAGAGCCTCCAACACCTTTTGAAAGGTCAAAGCTCTTTCAGGGTAAGTACTTGTGAACAACAACGTATTTTAGCCTTTCCTCATTATCTTTCTTTAACGCTAGGATAAAATTCTTACAACTCGAATAGATCGTAATATTCAGTATATACTGAATACCTTGGATGCCTGCAACATCCCTATTAAAGTTGTTTCCCTTACTTCTTTTCTCAATTTAGATCCAGAAGAAGTTGTTTCGGAGCCTGAGGAAACTGTACCAACTGTTGAAACAGATCAAGCGACTGACAAAGTCGATGATACTCCTCAAGGTAAGCGTTGTAGTATCTTATTTGTAATTTCTACTTAGTTGAAATTTTGCTTGCTTTTCTCAAACGCTTACTTGTATCAGTTCAAAAAGCACCAGACGTTGATGCACCTTCAGCTTCCGAGATTCCTGTTAAATTGGATGTGGATATGGAAGCAGTTGTGGATATCGCTAAGGAAGTAGCCCATGTCCCTCCTGACGCTGACACATCTTCAGTCATTGAAACAACTGAGCATGCTGAGCGATCGATAGAAATGGCCCCTATCCCAATAGAATATATTGCCTTTATTCCCACTCCAATTGGATCTCCTCCCCGTATCATAGACTTCTCTCCTCGAGGATACAATGCAGACATTGAGTTCTACTATGCCGCTAGAGCGCTTGACACCAGGCAATTAGTCAAAAATGGAGATCAATTTTCAAAATACTCTCCATAGGACTGATGTCTCAAATTCTGATAAGTTTGATTTCTTCGAGTGATTCGCCAATCTAGGTCTTTACAATCTTGAGCGTCTTCAATCTCGACTTGAGTATATTTGTCGACCAGCGTTCAACATGACAGAATTTGACGAGAAGTGTTTTAACTTCATTGGTCATTCTGAAGAGTCCTTTTATCCTTTGCACCCGAATAAGATCGTCATCAAGAATCCCCATGTGGGTGATTGGTCAAAGAATCCAGATGAACAAATCATCAACAGGATTGGATACTCCACTTTTCCCAAAGTCGTTCATTCTCCTCAAAACGCTCTATCCTTTAAACCTCTCAGATTGTGGAAAGGAAAAGGACCAGTAGTTGCTAAGCGTCCCAATCCTATCAATTCATGGATAGAAGCTGAAGCTTGTGAGTACCTTATAAGAGTATGGCCTGAGGACTATGCTGAAGAGTTTGAACGCTTTGAAAAGTTTATTGCAGCAAGAAAAGAACCGAAGAAATCTGATAAACTTGGAAAACAATGGATGATGGATACTGCAAGATGGTCTGAAGAGTCGTGTTGTACTTTTACATGCTGAAAGAGCTTGTGAAGTATCCATTTTTGTTTCAATTCGAAGTAGATTAGAGACGTAGAGGTTATGCCCTGTTTCTTCTCCAGCAGCGCCAGAATCTGGTAGGTAATATTAGTGTTTTACCGTACTACAAACAATCAATAGAACGCTATATTCGACAGCATCTCAGCTTAATCGCTCAGAGAGGTCGCTGCATTTATTATCCTACTAAGAATTTTGTTCAGCGCATCCTTCCTGGCCTCAATGAAGATGCTTCTTCTAGTAAGCACCCTATTCTGCCAGAACAAAGTGAAATTCATGTCAATGTTGTAGATGAGCACGCTGAGTTTGCTGAATTCTACCGAGATAGAAGAGCAGTGATAGAAAATGCACAAGCATTGGATGTCACTTTCAACCACTATTTAGGGCTAAGTGACTTCTGAGGATACAATCTTCACCCTGTGCTCTTTTGTCAACAAAACATTCAAGTGGCGAAGATGATATCGCTGATCTTACTAGTGGAGCAAGAAGCAGCTCAAGCGCTGATGCCATTTATATTGGACTACTACAACTCTTATACTTCAGGAGTTGATCTGCCCGAAGGAGTGCGACTTGCACTAAGCAATGAAGAGCGCAAAGACGCTATATTCTTTATCCCACAGACCAACCTGATTAGTCTAAGGCATGTAAAGCGATTGGCCCACTCTGGGTCATCCCTCTTGAAAGTCCAGTGCCTCAAATTGAAGTTGTTGCAATAGAAGAGGAACAAACTCCTTCTGTAGAAGCCGCTCAACACACAGACGCTGATATGCAAGATGTTGCCCCCAGTACTCCAGCAGTCGAGGTTCCCCTTGATGAACAAGTTGTTCAAATTGACTTCGCAACTCAGACGCTAGACTTAATGATAGAAGAGGTTCATGCTGAAATAGCCACAACACTTAAAGAGCCTATTATACGAGACAAATCTAAAGTCAAAGCTCCAGAAGTCTCAAGCTCTCACGGACCTGAGCGTTCCTTTTTTGATTCATCAGATTCAAACTCTGACAGTGATCCAGAAGCTAGAGATTTCAGAAAAGCAATTCGACATTCTCTCAGCGATATAAAGGGCTCATGTTCTTGGTTGGAAGAGCGAAGTACTTCCACTCTTAATCAAGTAGAAACAGTTCTCAAAGCTGATATGCGAAATGTCAGCAAGCTTACAATCTCCAAGAAGAACTCTATCGCTCCTCTCATCAAAGAGCTTTCCGGAGATTTCAATAGAACACTTGCTCAGAATGCTTCAGCTGATACTGAGCGTCACAATTCCTCCAATTTTATCTCTTAAAGTATCACTGAACAGATTGCTCTCTTGATAGATGAAGTCAAGCTTCTTCGAAGGGACATCGCTGACTTAAAGACCTCTCTTGATGATGCCAAGAAGGGGGAAAATAAAGAAAAGTCCAAAGCAATATCTAAAACAGATAATAAACACTGGCGATCAATATTTGATGAAATAGCGAGCATAAAGAAGATGCTAACTAAAAAGAGAAAGCCAAGATATTATCTAGGAAGGTACTTGCTCCCGAAGTTGGACATCGAATTTTTGGAAAGTATGGGATTTCATCCGTATGCCGGACGGCTTAGACGACCTATCAACTGGAAGCCATCCAACGATAGAAGACAAGACATCTATTACGACTTAATTCGTGAACTTGGTATTCCTCCAAGGGAATGGGTGGACAAGCTGAAGGAACTAAATGAAAGTGCTAGACAGTGAAGGCATGACTATGATGAACTTCAACATACCACCACGATAGATGTTGATCGACTCCTCATGGCCTTTGTAACTGAAATATACCAAGGAGAAGAAATGTCCAAGCGACAAAGAAGATGATGCCTCATTTCCTTTTCTTCTCCTTTTATGTTATTGTTGTTTTAAATTCTTTACTCAGCACAATCATCTGTATACCTTGCTTTGAAATTATATGAATGAATGATTGAACACTGAAACACCTTGTTGAAGCAAATCTAACATTAGCTAACTTTACTTACTTTCCAAACGCTAACCTATACTTATTTGGGTTTTTCTTTAAACTCTTAAATTATAAAAGAGTTAAGAGTTAAAGTCTTGACATCATCAAAAAGGGGGAAATTGTTAGGAATTTCAGGTTAGATGTTTTGATGATGACAAGATAGGATTTTATGTTAGACCCCAAAAATATAATGTAATTTTATGTTTTATAGATCAAATTGTATAAGCGTTTGAAAGTATGTAATTTTGTTAGGCTTGTAATTTTTATCATTGTAGATTTTAGACTAAGTATTAGAACCGAATCGCTAATAGAATTCTAGGTGAGTCTATTGGAGATGAAGTTGAAGATCAGCGTCTGAAGTCAAAAGAAGATGAAGATTTATCCTTAGCGTCTGTCAAACGCTAAAAGACTATTTCAGGATTCATGAATCAAGCGCTCAAAGCACTCTAGCGATCAGTATCAGATTCACCTGAAATAAGTTCTCAATTTATGAAGGACTTAAATGCAATCATTCAACGGATATTTATTTCCAACGGGAAATAAATTCAAATGCATTAAATGCCTGATAAGAGCATTAAATGTGATAAGCCAATATAACTTGTGTACAAGCCACCTTTTTACTAGACTATCAGAACTTCATTGTTTATAGCTGCTCCCGTCCAATCGAAACTAGCAGGATTTCAGGAATGTCAGAGAGAAGGTAGAATCACACACCGCGTGCAAGGCACGCTCCTACATGTGTCCAACAGACATAATTCCAAGAAATTGCCTATAAATACCTCACTCCAGCAAAACCTTAAAAATAGACAGAGAGACATATACGTACATGCACAAGAATTTTGCTGAAATTCTCTTTCAAAGAAAAAGCTTAGAAATTCCATAGCCAAAATCTTTCAAACTTTTTGCATACATTGCATACAGTCACAAATATCTCAAACATCTTCCAAAGAAGAAACCTAAACTATTACTAAGATATTCTAAGTTGGTTGATCTTTCCAAAAACAAACAAACCCTTGTGATAAAACCCTCAACCTTTCATCTGAGTGAGAAAGTAGTTGAAACCCCTTACAGGTAGTATTTATGAGTGAAAGAAGCTTGTAGAAGAAGATCTTTATTGGTGCTGAAATTTGTGTGATCAAGGAGCCCAAGATCATTTTCACCTATTTACTATCTTGTAGAAGATTCTGTGTGATTCTTTGATAATCATCTTAGTAAATTCCCCCCAAATGAAAAAGGAGAAGAAGGATGTAGCTGGGATTTGTCTTGTTTTATATTATTCTATCTATTTTGAAAAAGACAAGTTAATCTGATAAGTGACTATTTAACCAAAACGAACGCTAAAGCTTTAAAATCATTTCCGTTGTGCTAACCCTGATTAAGTGATCTAAGCATCACCCTCCTTTGGTAAATTGCCGAAATCACTAAGTCTAAGTTATCTTTACTGTAGTGCCTAACCCAAGCGCTCAGCTTCCTAAGCATTCTAATATTTAAAAGTGATCCAAAACATTTTACGTCAAAAAAGACTTCAACCCCCCCTCCCCCGTCCCCCATTTCTAGACCCTTTCGTATGCCACTTGGGACCACCAAAGTTGAATTCTTCTGGAGACATGCTAAAATCTCAGAAGACAAGAAGTCCATCTCTTGCCTCTTCTTTCTATCCAAGAAGGACTTCAAATAATTCATCCTCTCTGCTGACACCATTGCTCAGAACTTCAAATTACCGAATCAGAGTGCGGCATTGGACTCCATCACTGCTGAATAGATTGATGAAGCCTAGAGCAAAATCAGTGCTTATGAAAATGTTCGGTAAAAGCCTTATTTTGAGAAAAAGGCTATTGTATCCAGATACCGACTTTTGGCTGATTTCTGTAGTAAGTTTATTGAATGCAGAGTGTGTACTTTTGACATAGTGAACCTAATGCAATTCCAGATGATGACTGCTATACTCTTCAACATCAAGATCAATTAGAGTGAATATATACTCAGCAGATTCAGAGACTGCCTGAGTGCCTCGAACAAACCTTATGGAAAAATTCTTAGTGATCTACTCTTCAGAGCAGAATGTGTTAGTTCTCCTGGGCTTACTCTGGCCAAGTCAAAAATTCTACGAGAAGAGAATCATCAGCAATCTCTTCCATATACCCCAAGTTGGAGGAGCCGCAAGACCTCTCTCTGAGCGCCATGTTGTGCATGAAGCGTCAGATAAGGAAGTTAAGCATCCAGCTCTAGTGGAAGCTGTGAAGTGTTCGGCTGCTACAAAGAAAAGGGCTCCCAGAAAGCCCAAGACTCAAGCTATTCCTTCTCCTCACTAGGACGATGAGGAAATAGATGAAGATGAGGGGGACAAGATTCCTTTAGTTAGGCGGAGGAAGCTGGGAGGAATCATCAAACAGATTGACTTCAAGGAACCAATCACTGCTTCTCCTGCCCAAACGCTTAAGCTCGTTGAAGGATTCAACGTTAAGAAAATCTTCAAGCGTTCTAGGACAAGTAAGAGTCAAGCTGCTCCTATTCCTGAGGAGCCTGAGACCGTCAATCCAAGCACTCAAGAAGTTGTTGTCGAGACAAGCTTTCGGGGTAAGTTTATTTCTTCCCACATCATTTCTCTTCCTACATCTGTAGAAGATCCTGCTCTTATAGAGGATAGTTCTTATGCTACAACTATTGTTCCAGCTTCCAGCTACTGCCGAAGTGTCAATCGATGTCCATCTGGATGTTGAGATGATAGACGTCGGGGCTATGGCTCAAGATGTTGCAACAGAAGTTGCTGCAATTGATGCTGAGGAACCTGCTAACAAAGAGGTTCAATCATCGACTCCCGTTCCGATCATAACAGAGGCACGCTCAGAAGGTCAGAGCATTGCTGAAGACGTTACAGTACCCAGACACTTCTTTAAGCTGGACCCACTGAAGACAATTGATCATTCGATCATTTACATGCCTCCAGCGCTCGAAGAAGATTTTATCCCAGCAGGCTATAATGAAGAAAGATACATCACTGCTGAAAATGAAGTAGCCTTGCTGATTGATATTGATCGGACCAACCGCGATACCTTATTTCACACAGAGTTAACCAAAGTCGAGAAAGCATACTATCTGGCTATCGAACTTGGTAAAACTCCTGGTCGGATTTCTCCTTTGCTCTCCAAGAAAAACAGAAAGGTGGTAGAACTCCTAGAGCTGATGTTGACTTAGGTTATTATCGAGACATGGGGCACAACAAACCAACTGCTTTTGCTCTAAGAGAATTCAATATAAGAGTCTATGAGCGTATTCATGTTGAATTCCTCAATCCAACAAAGGAACTCCTTAATAGAGAAGGCTACAAATACTTTCCTCATGTAGCAAACAACAAAGAAAACAAGAACTCAGCTCATCCCCTTCGTCTCTAGAAGAACAAAGGAGTTCATGCCGGTGAGCATCCAGCGTCTCTCACGGATGGGATTCAAGCAGTGGCTGATGCGTATTTTCATAGTGTCTGGAAAGCCAGCTATTAAACGGACAAATATCGCTTTGAATCCATCTGGTACATTCACCATGAGGGCATCTGAGCCTTGGTCAATGCAGGTGCTGACTACTGCATAAATGAAATCAACTGGTGTGAAGCGTACGTTGGCCACCAGTTATCATTTCAAGAGTTGGTCAAAGCTCCCCATTTGTTTGGCATAGGCATGCATGACAAGAAGCGTTAGTTCGCCAAGTATTGCCTAAAGAAGCGTCAAGAGCGAGTTGGGTCTTTTGCCAAGCTACCTCTAGTTCGTCAACAGATAGAGTAGTTTTTGCGTCAAATGCTGCATAGACTTTCAATCACCCCTCTCCGCTTCAACGCTCAAGCGTCTACCAGTGGCAACTCTCTATCATCTTGCTTGAACTTCTCTCCGAGCCACTATGATGACAATTTTAGATTGATGATGATGATCTGGGCCCCCATTCCACATTTTGACAAGATCTTCACAAAAAATCTGCGAAAGCTCAACGGCTCGAGGATTCGCAACTTCCATGGTTATCCACTTCTACCATCTATCAAGCAGGAAGTAAGCGACCATTATGCCTATGTTCTCTCCTTACTTGAACAAAAATCAGGGCATAGTTCAAGCAGTGTATCCGTATTTGGAAGAATACTACCGCTTGTACCTAGCAGAAGCTCCTAAGTCTCAGCGTCTCCTACAGATCAGATTATTGGATTTTCCTTGCATTACTGCCCAGACACATTGTTTCTCATTCCAAGACTGCAGTCAAGGATTTTTCCAAACTATGTGTTGGAAATCATGGGTCCAATGTATGTCTGAGCCCGAGATAGTCCACTCTGCACTTTCATTTAGGGGACTTGCATCTCTCGCTCATGAATAAATGAACTTCTTGAAGCTGCTTCAGATTCTTACGTAGATATAGCCAGGTGGAATTTCCAATTCACTGACTTTCACCACGAGGAGTCAGCGCTTGAGGAAACGCCTGTGAAATTAATTGAAGAGTATGCTCTAGCGTCTACTTCAGAAGTTGCCAGTATTCCAACATCTGCTGAAGAACCTGTTCAAGCATCTCCACCATAGGATAATCCTGACACTCCTGAACTCGTTGATTTTGATGTTGCTGAAGATCTTCCAATCTAAGCACGAGGCACAATCTTTGATCAAGCACATCAAGTATATTTTGACTCACTCAAGCATACATCCGGATTTAAGCCACCGACTCCTCAAGCGGTTCCTTCGGATGTGAGTCAAACTTTTGGGCTGCTACTAAAATCAGTATTCGAGGAGGTGAGTAATCATGCTACTCAAAATGAGGAAGCCCTCCACTGGATTAAAACTGACTTAGCAAAGATCGAGTCTCAGAACATGAGCGCTCAAATCGCTCATATGAGATGTGCTGCTCAATGCCGCAAAGAGTTTCAAAAACTGCATGATGCTACCACGGCAAATCAGCTAGCTATGAAGGAGCATTTTGACAAGCGCCTTAACGATCTACCTGCTTCTGTGGCTCAAATTGCTAGTTAAGTCAGCCTACTCACAGAGCACTTCTTGAAGGCTGATGATGGAAATAAGAAGGAAGGATAAAGAAGAAGCGAGAAGAGGAAAGCATCCAGTTCAAGAGCTTCCAGCCCCCCACTCATGCATCAAGCCACTCTTCCCACTCTTATCAATCTACCAGTACCTTCGAGAGCATTACTCGAACAATTTGATGTTCCATTTTCTCGACCGCCCATTCCAGAGCCTTTTGGTCCGAGCTTATAGTAAAAGAATAGAAGATGTCAGACTTCAACAAAGCGTCCAGAGTATGCTTGAGGCTGATTGGTATTGACCTAGCTGAATGGGATAAGCAATTTGTTGCTTATAGAGAGAGACAGCAAGAAGAAATAAAGTCAGTGATTAATAAAGAATGTGCGGCTATGATAAGGCTTGAAGAAAATATTTCTGAAGCAACCAGGGCTGAAGTAAACAAAAGACTCAACGCTCAAGAAGAAGATTAAGAACTGTTGTTTACTTTGCATTATCTATATTCTTGTCTCTTATGTATTTTTATTTTGAGTTGAAAAATGCCTGCATTCCCATTGATATATATAAAATGCATTTTTCAGGTGAAGCATCTCGTTGAAGCTTAACTAACTTTAACTAACCTTATCTAACCTAAGCTAGCTTTTATTTTGGCTATCTAACTCTTGAACTATAAAAGAGTAAGTATTGTCATCATCAAAAAGGGGGAAATTGTTAGGAAATTTCATGTTACACGTTTTGATGATGACAATTATGATTTTATGTTAGACCCCAAAATATGTAAGTTTGATTTTATTTAGAAATCATGTATAAGCTTTAAGCGTTAGATTTGTAATAAGATTTATAGGCTTTGTTTTATTTTATTCTAGATTATTAGGCTAAGTATTTTTCGGCTAAGCGTCCTGAGTGAGCTTATCAGTAGTTAAGTTTGAAGACTCAAGCGCCTGAAGTCCGAATGAAGATAAAGATTCTCGAGCGTCCAAACCACAAGTTATATTAAGTGACTGATTTTACCTGAATTTATTTCTAAGTCCTGAAGGAGTTTAATGCAAAAATGCCCAGATCATTAATTGCCAACGGGTATTTATTTCAAATGCATTAAATGCAGATAAAAGCATTAAATGTGATAAGCTCTTTCGGATGTACAAAGAAGCCACCCTATTGGACTGCCAACTATTCACAGACTTCAGCACCAACTTTTGTGCAGCAGATTTTCAGGAAAAAGGACAAAAATTGTTCACTCGCGAAAGTGAGAAACACACCCCTGTGCACATGTCAAACTGACACTTTTTCCAAGATTGCCTAAAAATAGGACTTCAACAACAAGCCAAAATAACAATCGTATTCCAAGCCCAATTGCTGTTGCATTGAAGTTTCATTTCTTAAACTCTCAGAAAAGCCAGAATTCTCAAGCAAGCATTCTCTTTGCTTTTCTCAAAATCCTAAGACAGTCAACAAAATATCTCAAACATTCTTTTCGGAGAAACCTGCATTGCTATTGAGATATTATCAAGTTGTTTGAACTCTATCAAAACCAAACAAACTTTTAGAAAAACCTCATCCAAATCTTGCGATCTGTGTGAATTTGAAATTGGATGCTTGCACTATTTCTGAGTGAAAGAAGTAAGGGGATAGAAGTGTCTTGGAGCAGAAATTTGTGGGATCAAGGAGCTCAAGTCATCAATATCAATCTCTCTCTAATTTGTAGAAGATGCTGTGTGATTATTTCAGAATCATTTTTGTGAATTGCCTCCAAGTATTCTAGGAGAAGAAGGACGTAGTTGGGATTACACCACCCAACGAACCTTACAAATATTGTGTTTCTTACTTTATTGTCAATTTTCATATCATCACATTATTGCATAAATCTGTTAAGTAAAACTCAATCAAACGCTAAGGCTATGTATGGTTAGGAATTTTAAAAACATTTTCATTTTTTGGATCACCAAAAAATGAAAATACACAGTCCAAGCCAAATTTAACAGAAAATGATCAAATTTTGAATACACTGCACATTCCCTTATACAATAACCAATCATTTCATCATTTCAATCTATTCACATCATTAATTACATTATCCCACTATCCAACTCATTCTCTTACTTTCCATATTTTATATAATAAAAATACCTATTCAATTTTTCAATATTCCAATTATTATTATTAAATAAAATTTAATAATATATAATCAGCTGTTCACATTTTCCTCCCCTGCACTATCCACTATTTTTTAGATAATGTTGTAGTTTTATTTGTAAGTTCCTATTTGTTTGTTTCATGTATGTGTACTTGAATTGAGACTTAATTTGCCATGCTTTTACCAAAAGTATGTACAATATTGTGTGATTTATAATATCATTTTAATAATTTCGTTTGTTGTTTATTGGATTTTAAATTATACTTTTTTAGCTTCTCAATATTCAAATAAATACCGACCGAATCTCGATCATTTCATTTTGGTACTAACGTGGTATTTAATAGGGTTGCCCACGAGCCGAGCTCGAGCCAAGTCTCGTCAAATTTCTCGGTTCGAGCTCGAGCAAATATTTTATGTAACATCATAGTATCTCATTATAAGAAGATGAAAATAAATTTGCCTCAATCAAATTAGAAATAAAATATTATATGTAAATGGAAAAACAAATATAGAACTACTTATGCTCCAATCATATTTACACATTTTATAAAATATTGTATATATGGACCACATCCTATTTTTATATTTGTCCAATGCGAACCGTATAATTACACTAACTATTATAAATATAGACGAGCAAAATTCAAGTTTCTTGAACTTTTAAAATATAAAATTGAAAAGAAAACACGAAATGAAAAAAGGATAAAAAACTAAAGCTAAAAACAAATGAAGAAGGTGACAAAAAAAAAACTAAAAATGAAGGGGCCCCCACCCCCCAAATCCATACCCACCCGCCCACCACAACCCATGAACGCCCCACTCTGTTGGCTGTCTTTTTTTTTTCTTTTTTTCTTTTCATTCTATTTCTATAATATATATATTATATTATGTGTCAACTTTATATCACATCTACACTACTTTCAATCAAATTTTAAAAATGCATCCAAACAAACAACTAAAGTCAACATTTTCATACGGATTTCTGCAATACACATTCCCCCTAAAAAACTCAGAATTCATTTCCGAAAACACAACCATACGGAGCCTAAGCAACTAAAATTCTTTCTGTGACGCTAAAGCTTTCAAAAGAGAAGACTCTATAATCATTCCGCTGTGCTAACACTAATCAAAGAACTGAATACTTAAACCTATCTAGTTATAGTATTCAAATCTTGAAGTCTATGTTAACTTTCTAAAAACAGTCTTCAACAGAAGCTTAGTCAAGCGCCTACAATTTCAAGCGTCCAACCAATTTTAATACGAATATTTTTGAAGTAAAAAAAGACTTCAGGGTTTATTCAACCCCCCCCCCCCTTCTAGACCCTTTTGTATGTCACTTGGGACCAACAAGAGGGACGACGATACAGATGCTAAAGCAGAACTCCAAACTGAAATCAAGGATGAAGGGACGATCGCAGAGAAGATTATCGAAGAGGCCACCGGCAAGACGATAGAGATCATCATCGAGATTGGCACGAAGGACGCTCCCCGCACCGAGAGAAAGAAGTAGATAACAATCTTCCACTCCATGGAGAAATCATAACAATAGCTGGAGGACCCGCAAATAGTGATTCACGAAATGTGCGGAAAAAATATGTCAGACAATTGCAAACTCAAGCATAACGAACGATGCTTGTACAGGTGATGAATGTGCATCACAAACACGAGGTGATAAGCTTTGGAAATGATGATTTTGATGGGATGATGGGACCTCAAGATGACCCGATGGTGATCACAATAGATATAGCAAACTACAAGCTGCATAAGTTGCTAGTAGATAACAGAAGCTCAGCAGATGTAATATTTCTACGTGTACTTTAATAATTGAAGTTTGATATCTGTAGGCTACGAACTGTAACAACGTCACTCGTGGGATTTGGAGGATCAGAAATCACTCCACTTGGAACCATCGACCTTCCCACGTAGTTGGGTGACGAACCCAAGCGGAAACTGTAATGATAAAATATCTCGTGGTAGACACACCTTTCGCCTATAATGTAATCCTGGGATGATTAGGATTGAACTTGTTAGGAGCAATTGTACCTACCCCTGATTTAAAAAAAGTTTCTGACAAAAGCTGGGGTCGCACAGGTACGATGCAACAGTTTTTGGGGGAAAATGCAATTTTGGTCCCATAACTTAGCCCATGTGTATTTTTGGTTCCAGTATTTTTAACTTTAGCATTATACGTCACATGACTCCAAAAAATGTGCATTTGTGGTCCCAAAATACGATTACGTCATGTATTTGGAAGAATTGGCATGTGCGGCTCACGTGTTTTGGAGTTATGGGACCAAAAACGCACATTTTTGGTGATCCCGCGTGAGCCGCACATGCCAATCCCGTACAAATACATGACGTAATCGTATCTTCGGACCAAATACGCACATTTTTTGTAGTTATGGGACGTATAATGCTAAAGTCGAAAATACTGGGATCAAAAGCATACATGGACAAAGTTGTGGGACCAAAATTGCAATTTGATTGGTGATATATATATGGGAGGGGAACACAAAAAATCCCCCAACTGCGATATTGGTGGCTTTTGTTTAAGAAAATAATATAAATAAAGTATAACCTTTAATTGTCAAACAAAATATTTAAACTAAGAATTTAACTTTTCGTAAGTAGCAAAAAATCAATCATCCAATTTGAGTACCAACGTATTGATTTGGTAAATTTGAAAGAGATAAATACTCTCAGCATCCTAAGTTATTTCGAAATTATAAAAAAGTCCTTTTGTTTTATAAATTACATCTAACATCCCAACGTTTTATTCCATCCAACAAGTAACACTTCCGTTAGGATTACTGTACGGCGCTGTTAAAATTTTTGGTGAACTTCCGAAAAGGGCCCTGTCCTTTTTTGGACATGGAAACACTATAATATTCAGACAAGCCTTTTAGTGTAAATTGTAATATTTTGTAAAAGTATAGGTGTTATATGTAATATTGTGTGTAAAAAGTTAAAAAATAATTATTTATAAAAAAATATATTCTCAAGAAAATAAAATAAAGATTATTAAAATTATATTAAAAATATTATGTATAAAATACCATTTTAATCTTTTATTTGTGTTTGTATATAAGAATTTATATAAAAGTTTAGATTATATAATAATTTATATAATTTAAAATTATATATTTTAATTTAATTTATAAACATATACAATTTAATAATTGTATTTTAACAAATTTAATTTCTAAACTAAATGACTTAAATAATATATTAATTTATAAAATAAATAAAAAAAGGAGGTGGGGAACAATAGTTGTCTTCTCCATCTTCCCCACCCCATCGCCACCCCACCCCTACCCCTAATCCCACACCACCCTCACGCGCGCGCACACAAACACAATTACATGCACACGCACACAATCACACACACACCAACTCACACACACAATCACACACATATAAGTATATACATATACATATATATATATAATTACTTTTTTTTTAAGTTGAACTTTTTATTTGAAATTTGGTATTAGAAGTAAATCTAACGATGTGAATGGGCTAATATGGAAATTCAGTTTTTTTCCTTTATTTTAAAGAATATTCTGTAAGGGCATTTACATCTTTTGACAATTTTCATCCAATCTTACATCAATACATGAAACATGAGGATACTAGATGTAATTTATTGAACTAGGGGATGTGTTTTGTAATTTCAAAATACCTTAGAATACTGAGTGTAATTATCCCAAATTTTAAATAGTACCACTTGACTGGGAAAAATATTACTTTGTGGTTACCTTTAGCCCATTTGGGGTAAAACCCTTTCACCTTCATGTTGTGCTTTTAATCATATACTATGAATTTAACTCTGGAAGCATTTCTATGATGTTGTGCTTTTTGTTTATCTCCTCTTCATCTAAATTTTATGTTGGCAAGAAATAACCGAATGATTTTAAGGAACTCAGCACTGAAGAGACGATTTTATTCATGTAAAATAGACAAAAAATCACTAACTCAAAATAAAATGAGACACAAAATTAATCAAGTAGGCTGAAGAATAGTGGAAATTAGATTTAATTGCTAATGTAAGCTCTTGATAATACTACGAATACAATAAGTATTCATTTGAACAATTATGTTCAAAATTGGAGCTTAATATGTATTTTTCTGTGTATTTCTCAAAGTAGTAATTTTTACTGAAAATCAGTTTTTCTTTCACGTGATAATTTTTATTTTACTTATCTATTGAAATAAAAATAAAATAATATATAGAAATATAGAAAAATACTTTAATGGTAACCCACCCCACCCCACCAAGTAATTCATGTATCCATCCTGCATTAATGCTATCGACAACAATTCCTTTATATTGGGTTGACTCTTGTTCAAACGTAAATATGTTGTGACATTATTTATGCAATTTCATTGATAATACAAAACAAAGATTTATTTAGTATGTTTGACCGACCATGCCGACAATCTTATCCGCCATGTCTCTCAGCGGTGGTGAATAAGATTGGTGAGTAATACCATTGTTGGGAGCCAAGGTGGATTTGATTATCCATCACTGCTCCATGGTATTGTGAAAAGCCTAAAAGAATATGATTTTTTTGTCTTTTAACGCCATGGCTAGGTAGCCGTTTGTGTTGACATGGTTAATATTACCACCATTTCTAAAGGCCAAACTAGAATTATTGGCTACTCTCTCGGATACCATGGCTAAGAAGCAGTGGCAAAATAGATTGGATCTCCTCAAATATTTTAATATTGGAAGCCTGGATTATCATGTACTTTCCGGGCACCCTAATCCATCTTATTTTCCGAACATGAAAAAATTTTGTTTGGTAATGGATAGAATTTTGTGGTTCTTCTTTGAATCTCCTGTAATGTTTTAATAGTAGGCATCTCAAATCTTATCAGTATCTGAATCTGGTTACTCAATCAGTCGATCTCCTCTAATGTTTTAATAGTAGGTATCTTAAATTTTATCAATATCTGAATCCTGTTACTCAATCTCCTCTAATCTATTCGCAGTAGGAATCTCAAATCTTATTAGTAACTTTCCAATCTGATTAACAAATCAAAAAAATATTTTAAGCATTTATTTCAAATTAATGAGTTACCAAAATAAATCATGCTCATGTAGTCATGTGCTATATAAAGAGAGAGACCCCAGCCAAACTCAACCAACCAAAGGCCAAAATGTACACCACAACAATGTCTAGTATAATGGCAATCGCCATTGCTCTCACTTTTGTTGTTCAGCAAAGCAACGCTGTCGATTTCCACCAGTGGTGTCAGCGAACATCCCATAACAATCCACCGGTCGTATCACGGGACCCCTTCGTATTGCACTACGGAATATGACAAAATCCGTTTCGATTTGACTGTCCTTAATCATGAAAACTACATTCCTTTGGTCGCAAACGTCGGAGGTGCAGCTGGTACACCTGGGGATTGTGAAGGTGCCTTCAAAGAATTTCATATCCCATCTCCTCTAACAAATGAAGCGAAAAGTCTTGAAGATATTCTTTTAACTATCTCAGAGCTTATAAATCTGAACGAGTGTAACAAGATTAATTCTTGTATTGGGTAGTTATTTGAAGTAAATGTATGAATAAAAGATTGCGTACCAATATATGCTAGTTTCTATGAGCGTGTGTGTATATATATTACGCTCTATAGTTCGAATAAAGAAAGAAATCAAGAAAGGACTACGTGTTCACCAGATTGGGTTACGTCCAAGGGCGAGGATTACTGGGTCATGTATGTATATTTGTGTATGTGTGGGTGGGAGTATGTATATTTGTGTATGTACGGGTGTATTATTTCTGTATTTGTGAAAATACGGGTTGTAATTTTACCGTGTAGGAATAACACGAAATTCGCACAGTCATAGAAAAACAGCGTGCAGAACAAGACGCATCGCTTTGCGATGCGGTCTTGTGATTTTAACCATTTGAGATCTTTTAAGACCTCAAATTTCCGTTTTATTACGAAAATAGGTGAAATAAAAAAAACTACCATATTACAGTGGTTATTACTATAACCACTATAATAGGGCTGAAATAAAAAAAAAATGGTCTATTACAGCGGTTAATAGCTATAACCACTGTAATAGGGGGTCCTATTACAGCGGTAATAATTATAACCACGGTAATAAGCACCCTTATTACAGCGGTTATAATTATAACCGCTACAATAGGGGTCCTATTACAGTGGTTTTTAACCGCGATAATAGGCCAAAACTTTATTACAACAGTGACTATTACAGCGGTTAAAAACCGCTATAATAAGCATTTTTTGTAGTAGTGATTTAGGGGCACACAACTAAGAGGCACAGCCCCGTCGCACACAGCCGTGAGGCCCCTCCTCATGGCACCAAGCCTTGAGACCGCCGCAGGAAGCTACGAGGCACCCCTCTCATCATGTATGTGCGGTATGTCCGCCTACTACCAAAATCCCTTGCCCATTCACGATAAAGGCTGAGGACTTTGTCCCTCGACCTCGAGGCAAGAGACCTTGCCCATTCGCGATGGAGGTTGAGGACTTTGCCCCTCCGCCTCAAGGCAAGAGTCCTTGCCCATTTGCGACAGAGGCTGAGGACTTTACCTCTCCACCTCGAGGCAAGAGTCCTTCCCATTCGCAAGGGAGGCTGTGGACTTTGCCACTCCACCTCAAGGCAAAAGACCTTGCCCATTCGCAATGGAGGTTGAGGACTTTGCCCCTCCACCTCAAGGCAAGAGTCCTTGCCCATTTACGACACAGGCTGAGGACTTTGCCTCTCGACCTCGAGGCAAGAGTCCTTCCCATTCGCAAGGGAGGTTGAGGACTTTGCCTCTCCACCTCAAGGCAAAAGACCTTGCCCATTCGCGATGGAGGTTGAGGACTTTGCCCCTCCACCTCAAGGTAAGAGTCCTTGCCCATTTGCGACAGAGGCTGAGGACTTTGCCTCTCCACCTCGAGGCAAGAGTTCTTCCCATTCGCAAGGGAGGCTGAGGACTTTGCCTCTCCACCTCAAGGCAAAAGACCTTGCCCATTCGCGACGGAGGCTGAGGACTTTGCCCCTCTACCTCGAGGCAAGAGACCTTGTCTATTTGCCATAGAGGCTAAGGACTTTGCCCCCTCCACCTCAGAGCAAGAGACCTTGCCCATTCACCGACGAAGGCTGAGAACTTTGCCCCTCCACCTCAAGGTAAAAGGCCTTGCCCATTCGCGATGAAGGCTGAGGACTTTGCCCCTCCACCTAGAGGCAAAAGCTTGCCCATTGGCGACGGAGGCGGAGGACTTTGCCCCTCCACCTCGACGCAAAAGACCTTGCCCATTCGCAATAGAGGCTAAGGACTTTATCCCACCACTTCGAGACAGATGACCTTGCTAAAGGACAAAGGACGCACCAAAAATAGTTGGGTCCTAGTATTAAGCTAAAAGACCAAAATCTCAAGGAGACTAACCTTGATGGGTTGTTAACTAATATTTGGCCCCTGGCCCCTGGCCTGTTACCAGCTGCCTATAAATACCTTAGAGGAGCTGGGAGAGAGGGAGAAGGGACTCCCCCAGTAAAAATTTATTGGCTATCGAGAGTAACTCCACAAAAAAACTACGAACGGAGTTGATCCCACATATGTTGGGTACGTAGGCAGCTCGAAGTAACCGAGTGCAGTCTATAAATGATTCAACCCTCAACCTAGTTTGTCATGAGTTGGACCGGTTTCCTTACTCCATGTGGTCAATCACGTGACATCAACTGTCGAACGACTTTTAGCATCATCGGTAGGTTTGACCGACCATGCCGACAATCTTATCTGCCATGTCTTTCAGTGGTGGTGAATAAGATTGGTGAATAATACCATTGTTGGGAGCCAAGGTGGATTTGATTATACATCACTGCTCCAAGCAAGGTATTGTGAATAGCCTAAAATAATATGATTTTTTTTTTGTCTTTTTACGCATGGCGAGGCAGCCGTTTGTGTTGACATGGTTAATATGACCACCACTTCGAAAGGCTATAGTACAATTTCTAGGTACCTTCTCAGATACTATGGCTAAGAAGCAATGGAAAAATAGATGAGATCTCCTCAAATATTTTAATATAGGAAGCCTGGATTATCACGTACTTTCCGGGCACCCCAATCCATCTTATTTCCCGAACCTGAAAAAATCTTGTTTTGTTAATGGATAGAATTTTGTGGTTCTTCTTTGAATTTAACTACTACAGAAAAGGGCTATTACAACGGGTTTTTTGGACCTATTACAGCGGTTTTAACAGTTTTAATAGTCAACGCTGTAATATGGTTTAGACCTTATTACAGCGGTTCACTAAAAAACCATTGTAATATGGATACCCTATTACAGCGGTCTTGTCTGAACCGCTGTAATAGGGTTCAAAAAATAAAAATAAAATAAAATAAAATAAATTTAACCTATTACAGCGGTTCAGGCTAGAACCGCTGTAATAGGTGAAAATTTATTTTATTTTTTGAACCCTATTACAGCGGTTCAGAACCGGTGTAATAGGGTGTCAAATTTTTTTTTTTATATATTTTGCACTCTATTATGGTAATATTCCTGTACAGTAAATAAACGAACCCAAGATGCACAGTAATACATATTCAACAGAAACAACAAAAAGCCCAAACTTCAATATTACCATCTCTATCCATCCTCCAACAACAAAATTTTATAATCTCTAACAAATGATCACGTGTTAAT
Organism: Buddleja alternifolia; assembly: GCA_019426215.1. Taxonomy (NCBI): domain Eukaryota; kingdom Viridiplantae; phylum Streptophyta; class Magnoliopsida; order Lamiales; family Scrophulariaceae; genus Buddleja; species Buddleja alternifolia. The sequence goes on along the minus strand of CM033390.1, from coordinate 43,051,687 downwards.
TTACAATCAACTAATTAAATTACTCACAATTTAAATACAATAAATCAAATCACAATTTACAACAAGTCGCAATGTACAAAAAATACATTACCTAATTTCTAAGGAGCTGCTAAGAAAATGTAACGTGCCACTTCGCAACGTACTTCATCAATTTGCTCTCGAGTATAGAAGGATTGAGGATCATGAAAGTATTGCAAGATATATATAAAGATTAATTGCAGACTCTAATTGCAAGATATTTATAAAGAAATTAAGTATATATTAGGATTATGCATACCGCTGTTGGGATTATAGATTGTCCATGGCTAATAATCTCTTTCATGAATCTCATAACGAAGTAGCCACAATCCACCTCGTTTGCCTGCCGGGGACACTACAAAAGTAATTAAAGTTATGTTGTATTAGAACACTAACTTCTATACGAATATATAATTTCTTGAAACTAGAAAACGCTAACCTTTATTTTAATCCATTGACAGGCCTTGTTTTTGGATTTCTTGGAATGGTTGTTGCGATTTGCACGAAATATGTGCACAGCCCTATAAAAAAATATAAAAAACAAGGAAATATGTCAAAAACAAGCAATTATGTGAAATAAATATACACTTTAAAAAATATTAAATATAATGGATACATTGATCGAATGAAAAACTTACTGATTGATTTTTTGTGTCATCTCATCTCGGTAATCCGGCTCACCATGCAAAGAATCCAGATAGTAAACGACCTCTTGAAATGGATCAATTGCAAGCAACAACCAATGTCCCCTAAAAACCATTCAAAAAATAAGTTCAAAATTTGTTTTGCGTAACTAGTTTTACAAATTAAAGTATAGTCTTTAGTAGCTCACCCGGTGTTGTAAGCTGGAAGAAATAACTTATTCTTTTGTGCACTTTGTATCATAGCACCTCCTATGTACTGCACTTGTTCAGTATGCTTGCCTGTTCTCGCAGATAGGGAATGTCGCCTAAGGAACCCGAAACTTGCTTCTTTCCCTACGGGGATTACGTACTTAACCCACAAACACCTAAATTGAGCATAAAAAATGAATTTCGAGTAACGAAAATAATCATAGTTCAGATGCAATAAAATAATTAAAAAACTTACTTCATGTGTGTTGTAATGATAGAGGCTCCTATCTCTTCTTGACGCGGAAGGTGACAGATCCCCTCCTTCCTAATATACTCTGGGAATGCAAAATTTATGATTATTTCCTCAATATCTATAGTGATTTGGGCATTAATAAACATCATCTTCGTGTACTTTCCCAGAAATAAAAGGTCATCAGGGAGTCCACCTAGTACAAGGTCTGCACATCTGTCACCTTCACATGCAGGCTTGGCCACTGGAGGTTTTGGGTTGACAGCTGACTGCTTCAACGTACCTGATTTCTAGTTTCCAGATGATTTGGATGGTCCAAGAGACAGTTTAAGCAAATAATATAAAACATAAATGTTACACACCAAAGTATATTTAGTAACCTTAAACAATTGTTATAATTTATTAATAACTAGCTATTAATTACATACCGGTGCATCAGTGACAATGACAAGACTCGCTGGCCAAGCAACAAAAGTACCCAGAGCACTAGAAATTGTGAGCATTTCATCATTGAGAGGGACAGGTAGGGGTGTATCCGCCTCAACTGCAGTGTCAATGCACACTTTCACATGGTTGGTGGCTAATGGACAGTTGTGAAGTATTCTATCAATCACCACTTGATTATACACCTGTCCTTTAGCCACCACACGATATGACAGTGATGAAAGTGCTAATTGACATGGAGTGATAACCTAATACACACACACATATATATACACAACATTATATTAGAAACTTTTGTGTGATATACAAAAATAGAGAGTTGCAAGTTACATGATCAATAAACAAGTTCAAATCATTACTTCAGGAAGCATCTTATCTGGGCAGCTATCTTTCAAAGAACTCACGTCATCTTCATGTGGTTAACGCGAGTTAGGCGCTTCCAAAACATCAATCCGGCGTTGCATGGCAAGCATAGTTTCAGAGAGGTTTTTCACCATATTTATCAAGCTTTCCATCTCCATTTCTTTAGCAGGCTTTGGATCCGTAAAGTAGTCTCTTTGTGAGACCCCAAAGCCAACACCCCTAATGCGACCCGGATGCTCCTTCTTTTTAGGAGCTTTAGCTAATAGGTCATCTCAACTCTTCTCATTTTCACTATAGCTAGTACTCTCTTGTGAAATGCTCTCTTGTAATAATACATTTAAAAAATAAAAAAAATTAGTGAACTTTGTTCTTTCAATAGTATTTCAAAACAAACATACAACACATTATAGAGCTAAAATTGCAAATAACTCACCATTTCATTCACTACTCTTCTAACATTGTCGTTATCAATTTCAGTCACCTCTGTGCAATTGGATCCCGTATCCCTTCTTCTATTCATCTATATTTTGATTAAAAACTATATAATATTAACAAGGAATTTTTCTTAAAAACATTGTAAGGATTCACTGCTAAATTAAATACATACCTCAATTTGCTCCACAAGAGCATGTCCAAGACGTGATCTCCGGTAAGTATATTCAGGTTCCTTTGCTCTTTCCTGATTTTCCCTACTTAGTTTCTGTTTATTACATCATCAAATTATTAGTTAAATATAAACGCAATAACCAACAAATGAAACCGTAAATTAAAAAAACTAGCTACCTGAAAATCTTCACTTCGGCAAAGATCTACAAGTGCCATTCAATCGGCTTAAGGTATCTCATATTGTGAGGGTGGGTTGTAATTAATGTTTCCATCATCATCTCGCACCCACACTCTACTCAAGTAGCTCCTGAAGTTACGTGCTAGCTTCCCAGCTTCTCCTAGTACGTACTTTTGTCTACTTTCTTCAATATCAAATGCCAACTAAAAAAAACAAACAACAAAGTATATATGAAATTACAATTTAGAGAAAATTAAATCAACAAAAAATACGTTAACACTTAGAAATATGATAATATCCAAATTACCTTTGTTTCATGCCAAATTTTTTTTTTGTTGGTGACGGGACTTTTTGCCAATCATTCATGGTAATCGGCACCTTCTGCCAAGCCAAGACTCCTATATAACCAACAAATGTTTATTTGTTTGGGTCAACTGCTTGGCCTCTGTCATTCCAGCCGACAGGTAGCCTTATACCTTGACTTCTTGCCTTGATAAATTTTTTCATAGCTGTGACACCTCTCCGTGTCTCCTTTTCATGATGGCTATCTTATTCATATACATCATCCTCAGGAAAACTACCAGTCGGATTTGAAGCCATCGACCTACAAAAGCCAAAGAATACAGAAGTTAGATTCATATAAATTTGGCAGATTCATTTAGCAATAATAATTTTAAAATAGAAGTAATAAATACATAAGTTAGGTTCATTCTCATTATTCTAGAAAAAATTTGGCAGAGTAACGGCGCAAAAATTTGTACCAAGTTCTCGACTTAATCTTCCCCCAAACTTGCAATCACAACAAACCCAATAATTACAAATATTAATCACCAGTTGGATCACGTAAATCACATAAAACTACAAATAAAGCATCATTTTATAAATATTGATCACCAGTTGGATTACATGAAGAATCATATTTCCAGCAATTACAAATATTGATCAATAGTTGGATCACATAAATCACATAAAACTACAAATAAAGCATCATATTTTGAACAACTAAGTATAAATATAGATCACCAATTAGATCAATGGACCCTAAACCACAAAATAAACACAATTTAATCCCCAATTAAATGTAATTAACCCCTAGCTAACCCAAATTAACCTTAAATTCAGTCAAGTCCCAATTTCCCTTAAATTTTCCACAAAAATAGGCAAATCTGAAGAATATAAATTTTCTAGCAAGTAAGTATAAATATTGATAAAAAAAACAAGTCTACCATACAATTATGAAATAAGTTCAAATACCTTACATCGTTTTCTTTTTTTCGTTGGCTTAGCAGTCTTTTGCTTCCCATCGGTACGACCATTTTTTTTAGTACTCCGACAAACTGAAGGATTAATCCATATCCCCTCTTGGTGATCTTGTCGCATATACAATTCATCATCATTTATATCCAAGTCATCGTCAATATCAATTGATTGTGAATCACCTAATGAGATAGGATTTTCTCCATCATCTTCACTTTCTTCATAATCATCATCAATACAAGTATTTTTGTTTGCCGATAAAACAATGGACCACCACTTATCCATAGGATCGGTGACCAAAAACACTTGCTTAGCTTGTAATGCCAAAATGAAAGGTTCATCTTTGTATCCCACCCTTTCAAGGTCTACTCGAGTGAAGCTTATTTCACTATTATCCACACCATTTTATTGTCAACCCACCTATATCCAAATACAGGCACCCGAAACCAACTATAATCAAGCTCCCATATACGTTCAATCACCCCATAATATGATAAATCGGCATAGACAGGGTTACTATCTTTCGCACTTGAGATATGCATTGCTTGAGCTACAAGACTCACACCACTATTCTGCATTGTACTTCGTTCATCTTGGTCTTTTGTATAGAATGTGTGACCATTTATACGATAACCTCAATAACAATATACTAGTCTGTCCGAACCCATCGACTGTCAATTTATTTGAAACTGAAAGTGGATTCTCTTTTTGTTTCTCTTCAATATACCTTCGGAACCAATCGATGAAACACTTGTTATGCTCTCTTGAAATCAAGCTCTCATTTTTAATTGGATTGAATCGCCTAAGTTGGTTCTTATGCTCTTCAACATATGGGTCAACCTCATCGTTGTTGTGAAGCACATATAGGTGTGACTGCTCCTTTTGTGAAATAGGAACACTAACTAATTGCTTTCCAATTACGTTTTTTCCTTCTGTACCCCCTCCCACAACATGAGCCTTTGGAAGCTCTGCAACATTAAAATCTTCCAGATACTCTGTGCAAAATGTAATGGCTTCATCAACTATGTACCGTTCAACAATTCAACCTTCCGGTCTACTACGATTTTTCACGTAGCCTTTCAATACCTTCATATAACGCTCAGCCGGATACATAGACCTCATAAAAGCCGGTCCACATAGTTGTGTCTCTCTAACCAAGTGAATAGGTAGGTGAGTCATTATATCAAAAAAAGCAGGTAGAAAATACATCTCAAGCTCACACAAAGTGATGACAATTTGTTTCTGAAATGCTGGAAATTGCTCAGGATCAAACACCTTGCTCCACATTGTTTTGAAGAAGAAACACAATCTAGTTATCGAGTCTCTCACCCTTTTTAGCAAAATGGCCCGTATAGGAATTGGTAGCAAATGATCCATGATTACATAACAATCGTGAGCCTTCATGTGCTTTAGCTTCAAATCCTTCATTGATACAAGACTGCTAATGTTTGACGAATACCTTTCTGGAACTTTCACTCGATTAAGAAACTCGCATAATGCAATTTTTTCTTTCCTGGATAGAGTATGAGTTGCTGGAGGCAAATAAGTACGTTGCCCCTTATTTGTTGGTTCTAATTTTCTCTTATCTTCATTTCAACCAAGTCTAGCCTTGCCTTTACGCCATCTTTTGTCTTTCAGGGCACATTTAGAAGTGTACCAATGACACTATCAAATACATTTTTCTCAATATTCATAATATCAAGAAAATGTCTAACATGTAAAGACGTCCAATACGGCAACTTAAAGAAAATTAACCTTTTTTTCCACCCAGTTTTTGCAAGGCCACCTGCAAAAGTCTTTCCAAATTTGACCTCCAAGTCTTTTACATTCTCAAACACTTCTTCACCAGTCAAGCACTTAAGAGCTCGGCCTTCTTCTATATTCCCATTGAAAGCTTTCTTCCACCGACTATATCGATGGTTCCGATTTAGCCATCTCCGATGCCCTTGGAATGCATATTTCTGAGAGTGTGTAAATCGATATTGATCTGTACTCTTGACACATATGGGGCATCCACATTGGCCATGTACGCCATATCCCTCGAGGTTTGCTCTTGCCGGAAAATCATTGATTGTTCCAAATAACACGAATCTGAGACAAAAAAATTTTTCTCTGAACCCTTCATATACTTGAACACCGGTCTCCCACAATACCTAAAATCCTTAATTAAAGGAGCCAAGTAGACATCTATATCATTTCCAAGTTGTTTCGGCCCAGAAATGAGTATAGACATCATTATATGCTCTCGTTTCATGCATCGCGATGAGGAAAGGTTGTAGATCATCAAAATCACCGGCCATATACTATGTGAGCTATTTTGCAAGCCATGAGGGTTCATGCCATATATTTCCATTACAAAACGCAGATTTCTTAATTCTACACCAAATTCAGGGAAACCATCAAACTTTTTCCATTGAGGAGAATCTGAGGGGTTTCGAATCTTGTCATCTTCAATCCTTTCTTCAAGCCTTCTATCATCATGCCATGTCAAGTCCTTGGCTAACTCTTTACTACTGTACATGCGCTTAAATCGTGGTATTATAGGCAAATGCCACATGGTTTTGACAGGAGCAGATTCATTCTTCTTGTACCGCGAGGCGCCACATTTCGGATAGGCCTTCAATGATGCATAGTCAGTTCTAAACAATATGCAATCATTGAGATAGGTATGTATCCTCTCATATCCCATGCCAATTGAGGTTAACATCCGTTTAGCCTCATACGTACGATTAGGTAACACATTATCCTCAGGTAGTATGCGTTTTAATAGACCAAGTAAGTCTATGAAATTCTTATCACTCCACCCATTGTTGCCTTTTAACTTGGTTTAGGACTGTTTTCAATCTTGTGAATTTACTATCACTATACAGTGGTGTCTTTGAGTCACTTGTTAAATTGTCAAACATTTTAGGACAATTTCGCAAATCCTCCTCAATCACGTTTGTCATCTTCTCTAAACGATCAGGCTCATAATCATTCATGTTGAAATCTTGTGATGGATATGATGTACCACCCAAATCATTTGATGTGATGCCGTTTTCACCGTGTCTTGTCCAACGTGTGTAGCTTTTAACAATTCCATTACACACCAAATGATCTTCTAACTCACGTGGACTAATTCTCTTTCCAAAATAACAACATAAACACGGGCAAGTGATCCTAGTTCAATCTGGTGCATGCTCAACCGCAAACTTTATGAACTCTTTCACCCCTTTCTCATACTGTTCCGACATACGATCCGCTAAAATCCAACTTCGATCCATCTTGATTCTGAATTAACTAAATTAAACAATTTTAACATCAGTTGATAGTTGAATTAATTAAATTATTTTTATTTAAATTTATTTCTCATTATTCTAGAAAAAATTCGGTAGAGTAACGACGCAAAATTTTTTACCAAGTTCTCGACTTAATCTTCCCCCGGGTGGGTTGCAACCAACATAATTTGGATCTTACGATCCACTAAAATCCAACTTTAATTCATCTTGATTCTTAATTAAATTAAATAATTTTAACATCAGTTGAGTTGAATTAAATAAATTATTTTAATTTTAATTTATTTTAGAAAAAATTTGACAGAGTAACTACACAAAAATTTCTACGAAGTTCTCGACTTAATCTTCTTCCAAACTTGCAACCAACAAAATTCGTATCTTTCAACCACAACAAACCCAACATTCTAATCTTTCACCCACAACAAACCCAACATTCTAATCTTCCACCCACAACAAACACAAAATGTCGATCTCACTTCATGAAAATATTGATCACCAGTTGGATCACATAAAACATCATATTTCTAGCAACTAGAAGTATTAATCACCAGTTGGATCACATAAATCACATAAAATGACAAATAAAGCATCATGTTATTATAAATATTGATCACCAGTTGGATCACATAAAACATTATATTTCCAACAACTACAAATATTGATCGCCAATTGGATCACATAAATCACATAAAACTACAAATAAAGTATCATATTTCCAGCAACGTACTAAGTATAAATATTTTCTGCAACTAAGTATAAATATTTCCACAAAAATAGGCAAATCTCAAGAATTACTTATACCACAAATTTTCTCTCATATTTATCTAACAAAAGTTAACCCAAATCCGCACAAATACAGACACATAGCACAAACCCATTACATTTCAAATTTATAGCACAAACCCAAGACACATAGCACAAACTCTATATATGTGTGTGTACGATGTGGCATGACGTGATGCACATATAAGTATATTGATTGGGTGTACGTACGATATAAGTTTGATGTATGTATGTGGGATTGTACGTATTAAGATAAACACATGCATATAAATACATAATCTAGAGTATGTAGACTAATACGTAATATAAAATGTGTGAAAAACGTGACATAAAGTATACATTTATGAAACAATACAATATTAGCTTATCTTTTACACATTATTAATTAGTATAATGAATTTGATAATAATTAATTAATTATATATATATATTTCTATATATCATTAATTAGTTATAATTTATAATATATATTTATATATATAATTAATTAGTTATAATATATAATATATATATATGTAAAAAAACTTAATTACCCAAATTGTGGTGGTGGAAGGGGTGGCGGCGGGACGGCGATGGGACATCGCTATATATATATAGAGAGAGAGAGTTATATAAATTTATATATATATAGACAATATATAAAAATAATCTACACATATATATATATATAGAAAAAGAGAGAGAGAGACGTACGGCGGCGAGTGGCGGACGGAGGCGAAGTGTGGCGGCGGCGGTGGTGGTGGGTAGTGGTGGTGGTGAGTGGGAGAAAGAGAGAGAGAGATCGAGTAGGAGAGAGAGGCGACGGCGGCGATGGAGGCGGGCCGAGCTTGGTGGTGGTGGTGGTTATGGTGGTGAGAGAGAGAGTAGAGAGAGAGAGAGAGAGAGAGAGAGAGAGAGAGTGAAACTGAGAGGGGCGGCCGGCCCTAGCTCTTCAAATGTTGTATTAATTTTTTTTTTCTTTATGTGTTACAGCGGTTCACCCGAACTGCTGTAACTAGTTCGAACCTTTTAAAGCGATTCATACTGAACTGCTGTAATAGGTCTCAATTTTATTTATTTTTTGGTTTTTTTAAAGCGGTTCACCCCAAACCGCTGTAATAGGTTAAAACAAAAATACCGTATTACAGCGGTTTTGCAGAACTGCTGTAATAGTGTATTTTTGTAGTAGTGTCTCCTCTAATGTTTTAATAGTAGGCATCTCAAATCTTATCATTATCTGAATCTGGTTACTCGATCAGTCGATCTCCTCTAAGGTTTTAATAGTAGGTATCTTAAATGATATCAATATCTGAATCCCATTACTAGATCTCTATTAGTAGTAGGAATCTCAAATCTTATTAGTAACTTTCCAATCTGATTACCAAATCAAAAAAAAATACTTTAAGCATTTATTTCAAGTTAATGAGTTACCAAAATAAATCATTCTCATTGTGCGGGAAAATTAGGTGAATAGTCCTATTTTGCATAACAAATTAGGCGCCTAGCCCCAAAACACAAAAATTTTAAGTGTCTAGCCCCATGAAAGTTGCATTTTAGTCCCTCAAATTTGTAAAGACAAGCCCTTATTTTTGACCAAGTCAAAAGACCCTAAGCCAAGCAAAAACTGACACATGGCAAGTTATTTTTATTTTCCAAGTATATAAACTTTTAAGTTGTTTTCAATTTGGTCCCTTTGTTTGCTTTTAGAATTATATATACCCACGAGAGTAATTATACATATTTTAAGAAAAGGGAATCTCAACCAAATTTTATAAATCTGCATAAAACTTTTGTTGCACTCATAAGTGTTTTACATGCTTGTACCCGATATTATTTTGAACTCTTTTATTAACAGTCGTAATACTTTAGAAAATTTAAATTATAATAATCAAAAATTAATATTAGAATTGCGAAACCAATTAATAACTAGGAGAGAGAGAGAGATAGGCGGCGGTGGCGATGGAGGCGGTCCGAGCTTGGTGGTGGTGGTGGTAATGGTGGTGAGAGAGAGAGGAGAGAGAGAGAGAGAGAGAGAGAGAGAGTGAAAGTGAGAGGGGCGGCCGGCCCTAGCTCTTCAAATGTTGTATTAATTTTTTTTTCTTTATGTGTTACAGCGGTTCACCCGAACCGCTGTAACTAGTTCGAACCTATTAAAGCGGTTCGTACTGAACTGCTCCAATAGGTCTCAATTTTATTTATTTTTTGGTTTTTTTTTAAAACGGTTCACCCCAAACCGCTGTAATAGGTTAAAACAAAAATACCGTATTACAACGGTTTTGCAGAACTGCTGTAATAGTGTATTTTTGTAGTAGTGTCTCCTCTAATGTTTTAATAGTACGCATCTCAAATCTTATCATTATCTGAATCTGGTTACTCGATCAGTCGATCTCCTCTAATGTTTTAATAGTAAGTATCTTAAATCTTATCAATATCTGAATCATATTACTAGATCTCTATTAGTAGTAGGAATCTCAAATCTTATTAGTAACTTTCCAATCTGATTACCAAATCAAAAAAAAAATACTTTAAGCATTTATTTCAAGTTAATGAGTTACCAAAATAAATCATTCTCATTGTGCGGGAAAATTAGGTGAATAGTCCCATTTTGCATAACAAATTAGGTGCCTAGCCCCAAAACACAAAAATTATAAGTGTCTAGCCACATGAAAGTTGCATTTTAGTCCCTCAAATTTGTAAAGACAAGCCCTTATTTTTTACCAAGTCAAAAGACCCTAAGCCAAGCAAAAACTGACACATGGTAAGTTATTTTTATTTTCCAAGTATATAAACTTTTAAGTTGTTTTCAATTTGGTCCCTTTGTTTGCTTTTAGAATTATATATACCCACGAGAGTAATTATACATATTTAAAGAAAAGGGAATCTCAACCAAATTTTATAAATCTGCATAAAACTTTTGTTGCACGCATAAGTGTTTTACATGCTTGTACCCGATATTATTTTGAACTCTTTTATTGACAGTCGTAATACTTTAGAAAATTTAAATTATAATAATCAAAAATTAATATTAGAATTGCGAAACCAATTAATAACTAGGAGAGAGAGAGAGATAGGCGGCGGCGGCGATGGAGGCGGTCCGAGCTTGGTGGTGGTGGTGGTAATGGTGGTGAGAGAGAGAGTAGAGAGAGTGAGAGAGAGAGAGAGTGAAAGTGAGAGGGGCGGCCGACCCTAGCTCTTCAAATGTTGTATTAATTTTTTTTCTTTATGTGTTACAGCGGTTCACCCGAACCGCTGTAACTAGCTCGAACCTATTAAAGCGATTCATACTGAACTGCTGTAATAGGTCTCAATTTTATTTATTTTTTGGTTTTTTGTTAAAGTGGTTCACCCCAAACCGCTGTAATAGGTTAAAACAAAAATACCGTATTACAACGGTTTTGCAGAACTGCTGTAATAGTGTATTTTTGTAGTAGTGTCTCCTCTAATGTTTTAATAGTAGGCATCTCAAATCTTATCATTATCTGAATCTGGTTACTCGATCAGTCGATCTTCTCTAATGTTTTAATAGTAGGTATCTTAAATCTTATCAATATCTAAATCCTATTACTAGATCTCTATTAGTAGTAGGAATCTCAAATCTTATTAGTAACTTTCCAATCTGATTACCAAATCAAAAAAAATACTTTAAGCATTTATTTCAAGTTAATGAGTTCCCAAAATAAATTATGCTCATTGTGCGGGAAAATTAGTTGAATAGTCCCATTTTGCATAACAAATTAGGCGCCTAGCCCCAAAACACAAAAATTTTAAGTGTCTAGCCCCATGAAAGTTGCATTTTAGTCCCTCAAATTTGTAAAGACAAGACCCTATTTTTGACCAAGTCAAAAGACCCTAAGCTAAGCAGAAATTGGCACATGGCAAGTTATTTTTATTTTCCAAGTATATAAACTTTTAAGTTGTTTTCAATTTGGTCCCTTTGTTTGCTTTTAGAATTATATATAACCACGAGAGTAATTATACATATTTAAAGAAAAGGGAATCTCAACCCACTTTTATAAATCTGCATAAAACTTTTATTGCACTCATAAGTGTTTTACATGCTTGTACCCGATATTATTTTGAACTTTTTTATTGACAGTCTTAATACTTTAGAAAATTTAAATTATAATAATCAAGAATTAATATTAGAATTGCGAAACCAATTAATAACTAGGAGAGATAATTGGGTTAATACTTAGTTTTACATACCACCTATAGCACGAGATCACCAAATCTATATTAAATTTCTTTTGGTTTTAAATATATTAATAGCAGCATTTTATTAAAAATAGGTCCTTCTAATTATAAAAAATTAGAATATTCAAATCTAGAATATAGTTTAGCCGATAAATCTATAATCTCTTTAGATAAACATAAATTTATTTGTAGATTTGATTCAAGCTTTAAACATAATTTACATTCAGAAAACAAACACTTAAATAGTTTAACGGATTTATTTATATCTCTAGCATCGAACTTAGAATTAGAAAATACTAAGTTTTATAAAACTTTAGAATCATTAAAAGAAGTTGTTTTAATAAATAGAGAAATAATAAAAAGAGGTAAAAGTAATAATTTAGATTATATTAAGCAACTGGCCTGGCAATGGGCAGATCTTGCTCAGACCCAGACCCTGACCTAAAACTTTGGGTCTAGGCCCAGACCCAGACCCAAAGTTTTGGGTCTAAACCAAGACCCAAAGTTTTGGGTCTAGACCCAGACCCAAGACTTTGGGTCTATTAGACCCAAATACCCAATCTGCTCAAAAATTGTTGAATTGCATCTCAGTTTAATTTCAATTGCAAAAAGTTTGGATTATATATAAATAGACACATACATACATATATATGTGTGTGTATATTACTGTGCGTTGCGTGTGGGTTTTATATATATGTGTGTGTGTGTGTGTATATTACTGTGCGTATGTGTGTGGGTTTTATACACACATATATATATATATATATATATGTGTGTGTGTGTGTATTACTGTGCTTGTGGGTTTTATATATATGTGTGTGTGTATTACTATTCGTGTGTTGTGTGGGTTTTATATATATGTGTGTGTGTGTATTACTGTGCGTGTGTGTGTGGGTTATATATATATATATATATGTGTGTGTGTGTATTACTCCGCGTGTGTGTGTATTACTGTGTGTATTGTTGTGTGTGTGTGTGTTGTGTGTGTGTGTATGTGGGGGTGGGGAAGACGATGTGCTGTTCCCCACCCCCCTTGTTTTTCCTTTTCTTTTTCTTTTTCCTTTTCTTTTTCTTTTTTATTTAATTTACAAAATAATGTATTAAATATTATATTATATATATATATAAATATCTATATATAAACATTATATTATATATATATATGGATCAGATATCAATTGCATTAAATATGGGTTGGGCTTGGGCCTTAGGCTGAGATTTTAGTTTTGGGTTTGGGTTGGATCTAGCTTAATGTTTGGGTTTGGGTCTGGGTCTAGACCCAAACTTATTTTTTGGGTCTGGGTCTGGGTCTGGCCCACTCATTGACAGGCCTAAAGCAACAGTCTGAGGAAACTTTAAAAATAGTTAAAAAATATAACAAGACTTTCCCTACTATAGACAAAATAATAGAGTTAAGATATAGTTTGGAAAGAAATAAGCTAAAACAAATAGAAATCGAAACTAAGAAAACTCTAAGTCAAGTAATAGATAAAATAAATAAACTAGAAGCTCAAAGTTTAGAGACTAATAAAACGTTAAAAAATATAGAACGAATAGTTAGCAGATGAATGGTATAGAAAATAGATTAGAATATAAAAGAGCCATTGAATAAAATAAATAAACTAGAAGCTCAAAGTTTAGAGACTAATAAACCGTTAAAAAATATAGAACGAATAGTTAGCGGATGAATGGTATAGAAAATAGATTGGAATATAAAAGAGCCATTGAATTAGCAAATAAATACTTATATACGGAAGAAGGATTTACTACCTATCAAGGAACTAGTAATTCAGATAAATTATATCCTAATCTTTGGAATATCCAATTTGCTTTAATTTACAAGTATTTGAAACGCTAGATAAATTAGAAAATAAATTATAAAAATTAAGCACTAAAATAGCCATAGTATCTCAAGTAATTAAAGGAAATTTACAAGATAGTTAGAAGAAAGATTAGCAAATCTAGCATTAGAAGAGTCTGAAAAACCTAAATAGGACTCTAAAAAATATATATATTGGAAAAAAATGTTGAGATCATTTAGTGGTACTAGTAGAACTATAAGTGAATCAAGTAATAAAGAAAAGGAGAAAGGAAAAGTAAGTAGCACGTTTAGTAAAAGAATGTTTAGAGGATCGGGAAGTCAAAGTTCAGTTAGAGAAGTAGAGTTGGAAGAAATAATAGACGTAGAAGAAAATCTTAATTTATATAACAACAAAGGAATAGATAAATTAAAACCTAAAACATTATACAAAGTGGGAAAAATGGATTTTAACACACATTTAACTAAAAAATTTAGAGAAAAAGAAGTAAAAGTTACAACAAATGCTGAAAATATAAGCTTAGTCAGCTCGGATTGTATAAAGCAATTAAAACTATTAAAACAAAAATATATACATTTAGGATTAATTATTGTGGGAATAAAAGGATTAACTAGAAAAGGAACCGGTGGAAAGGTTTTAGTTTTATTACTAGATAAAAGTTGGTCTGATGCTAGGAGAGCAGTATTTGCTAGTATGGAAATAGATATGACTAATAATGTAGGAATATTTTATGTAGCTCCAAACATGATGAAAAGTATTAAAGATATTAACAAAATTACTATAGGATTACAAACTAGAGGATATGAAACATATGATGGTAACAACTTAGTAGTTTCTATAACGTTTTTAGGAAGGGTTACCAATAATAGTTTTCCTCAATATAAAATTAAATATAGATAATAACGATTTAAATGAAGAAGAATGAGAATTAACTATACATTTAGAAGAAAATGAGACTGCTAAGATTCCAGAAGAAAGTGTAATGTATACAAATAGTAGAGGTCAAACTTCTATTAGATTTCTTAATTACCAAAACCAAGATCCCAAAGAAAATTTAGAAGATCTAGAAGAATAAACTGATAACGAAACAGAAACAAACTATATGAATATTATAGAAAAAGAAGAAGTTAGAATAACTAGTAGATTTGCAAATTGGGAAATAATATCTGACATAGAAAGTGAAGAAGAAGAAGAGGAGGAAGAAAACATAGAAGAAATTAGACAATTAGAGAGTTAGCTCAAAAATGATTATAGACCAAAAAATATGGAAGAAATATGAAGAAAAAATTTTGAGACAAATATATTAAGAGAATTAGTAGATGAAATGTATTTGGAAGCAATGAATTTAGATATAAATTTAGAATCAGCTGAAGAAAAATTTAAACAATATTATAATATTGATTTAGTAGATGATATATGTTCAGGAAAAATAGAACTTGAAAAATTCTTTAAAAATAAGGAAAAGAAAAGTAACGAAACAACTTTTATGGCCGATAGCCAAGCGAGTACTAGTAGTAATATAGGAAAAAGAATTAGAGTAGAACCAGATTACAATGAAGTTCCAGCTAGAAATATAGAAATAAGTGGTAGACTAGAATGGAAAAACCCAACATATGAATATGAATCAACCCAGCCAAATAAATATATAGGATGAAGACAACCTATAGGAAAAACCATGAGTGGAACCATGTTAGTAACTGAATTAGGAAGTCCACAAATGTGGCCAGAAGAAGTAAATATATGGGAACAATGTGTAGTAAGACATTGAGAAATAAACAAAAAGACAGATATGAATATGTTTAACTTTTTAAAAACATGCTTAGGACCTACAACATTATCTATTTGGCAAAGTAAGAAGAAAAAAGATCCTAATAGAATTAATGAAATAAAGGCCTTAGGAAATAATCTTATAATTTTACTAGTTTCATTAGAACTTTAATAATAGGAATAGATTCAGGAAGAGAAAATACATTCATACAAGATACGACACTTAAAAACTTAGAACAATTCACTATAACCGATATGAAATATATTATACCTTTTACAAGAATAATAGGAGAAGCTAATAAAGCATTTGATGAAGAGTTAAGTAATAGATATTTTACAAAATTACCACAAGATTTAGGAAAAAGAATACATGAAGAATGGGTAAAAAGCAATGGTAATCTTACAAGATTAGGTATAGGATCTAGAGTACAATACACTTTCTTTAAGCTTAAAGAATGGTGTAAAGAAGAATTCATTAGAAAACAAATTTGAAAACAAACTTATGAGTTTTGTAGAAAAGCTATATACACCCCACAACAATATGGACAAAAGAATTACTTTAAGCCAAAACGAAAAATATTAAGGAAATCAAATAAACCAAAATCTATTTTAGACAGTATAGACAAGGAAGAAAACCCCTTAATTTTGTTAAAAAGCCTTCAACTCGGAAATGCACTTGTTATATTTGTGGAGATCCTAAACACTTAGCTAATAGATGCCCGAAAAGACAATTTAATATGGAAAGGGCAGCCATAGCAGAACAATTAGATGAAGATGTAGTAAGTATAGACAGTAATGAAAGTGATACTGAAAGCATATTTAGTATAGTAAGTGAAGAAGGACCAGAAATTTCAAATATAATAGAGTATACTTATATGAATAATTCATGTGAACATAAATATATAAATGAAAAAGGAACTACGAGTATAGCCTATAGTATTTGTAGATTATATCCTGATATGCATTTAAGATATCAGTGCAATATATGTTTTGACGAAATTTATTTTATTTGTGCTAAAGACGCATATAATATAGAAACAGATGTATCTCCCAAACCTAGTAAAAAACTAGAGATGATAGAAATTCTAAGTCATAAAGTAGAAAATTTAGACTAAAGAATACAAGTATTAGAATTAAAATTAAAAAATAATGAAAACATAAGCAGCAATCAAAATAAAGGAAAAGGTGTAGTTATAGAAGAAATTGATGAACCTAACCAACAATTAAAAGAAACTCATTTACAAAATACAACGTATGAACCCCAAATACAAGTACCTTATACTAGTAGTTTAATACTTTTATATTATCGAATATGGTGTAATCAAGAAAAATATATTGAAACTAAAGCAATTTTAGATACAGGAAGTACAAAAAATATGCTTAGCTCTAGTCTTGTTCCAAAAGAATTTGAAACACAATTAAGTTATACTGCTACTAGTAGAACTGTATAAAATAGATTAATGAGAATAACAAAGGAGTTAATTAACATAGGAATACAATTTAAAGATTTTTCAGGAAATTATAGTAGCAAATATACATTAGGACAAGTACTTATAGCACTGGATAATATAAACAGCCAAGAATTCCTTTTAGTGTTAAACTTTATTTGTGCATTAAATGGAAGTATATTAGTAGGAAAAAATTATATTACTATTAGCAAACATAATTATACATTTCCAACAAATAGATATATTAAACAATCAGAGTTGACTGCGAAGCGTGGTGGACATGGTAATAATGATTTAGATTTTTTCAAAGAATTAGAACAAAAGACTATACAATCTGAAACCATACACATCCTAATAAATGAAGAAATAAGAGATATAGGAAAGAGATTAGAAGTCTTAAATCTAGAAAATGAAAGAATTCTGCATAAATTAGAAATGTTAGAATTTATAGGAGATGATTTGGCCAAAAACAAAGTAAATTATACCTTTAAACTAAACATCTTAAACCCCGATATAGTAATAAGAACAACAACTATAGAATATACTCCTAAAGATATAAAAAGAATTGAAAACAAAAATAAAAAAAATGTTAGAAATTGGTATTATAAGAAGAAGTGATAGTGCACATAGATCGGCAGCTTTTATAGTAAGAAATAATGCAGAAATAAAAAGAGGAAATTCTAGAATAGTATATAATTATAAGAGACTTAATGATAATACAGAAGATGATGCTTATAGAATACCTAATAAAGATGAGTTGATTAATCTAATACAAAATAAAAAGATATTTTTAAAATTTGATCTAAAAAGTAGATATAATCAAATTAAAATGGTAGAAGGAGACAAAAAATAGACAACATTTAGCTGTAATGAAGGACATTTCGAGTGGAATGTTCTATCTTTTGGTTTAAAAAATGCTCAACCAATATTTCAAAGATTTATGGATAGTATATTTAAAAATTTAGATTTCTGTTTAGTATATACAGATGACATTTTAGTAGCTTCTGAAAATTTTAAACAGCATCAAGATCATTTAAAACAAGTGTTTAATTTAATAGAAAAAAATAGAATAGTAGTGTCTAAAAAGAAAATGGAACTTTTTAAGAGTAAAATAAGCTTTTTAGGTTTGGAAATAGGAAATGGACAGATTAAATTACAGCCTCATATAGCTCAAAAGATTCTAGATTTCCCAAATAAACTAGAAAACTTAAAACAAATACAAGCTTTTTTAGAATATTGAATTACTCTAGAAAATTCATTCCTAAACTTAGTAAATTAGTCGAACCATTATATAAGAAAATCGGAAAATCAGGTCAAAGACATTTTAATGAGGAAGATATTAACCTAGTCAGAAATATTAAGGAAATTGTTAAAGATCTAAAACCTTTAGAATTACCTTTAAGTACTGATTATGACATAACAGAAGTAGATAGCTCTATAGAAAGATGGAGAGCAATATTAAAATGTAAACCTCATAAATTTTCTCCAAAAAGTGAAGAAAAAATATCAGTCTATTCCAGTGGTAACTTTAATAAAATTGAAAGTAATTGGACCAGTCTAGATTATGAAATAGCAGGAATAGTTAAAACAATAGACCATTTTAGACTATATTTAAATAAACCTTTTATCATTAGAACAGATTGTGAAGTTGTGGTTAGATTCATAAAAAATGAAAATTCTAGAAAATAAAATAATAAAAGATGGCTAAATTTTAGAAATGCAATAGAAGGTAACGAATATAAAGTAGAATTTGAACATATTAAAGGATCAAACAATAGCATAGCAGATTTATTAAGCAGACAATTAACTCTAATTTTGGGTAACAGATCATGGCTTCCAACAACCAAGACAACCAACACACAAGACCTCCCTCTACAGCTTACAACCAAATCGTCCGAAGACCAGCTTTCAGGCCTAACTTTCAACAAAACATTCAGAATAGACTAGCCTTTGCAATTGGAACACAATTCTTTAATTCAGCCACTCAGAATGTTTTCAAAACCTTTAGCAAAATAGCACTTCCAATTAGACATGCTTTCAGACCCCCAAAAGATACTCTCTATATTACAAAAGATCAAAACATTTTACTAAATGCATTATGGGAAGAAGTAGCGGTATATCTAGTTATTCAAAAGGTAGCAAAAGGACGCTTGGAACCATTTAAACAGTTTCATGAAGCAATAGCAACAGCAAAAAAACTTTTAGGCCCAAAATTTTACATTCAGCCTAATGCCGAAAATGCAAAGCCCAAATTACTTTCAAAGGGAAAACAGCCTATAAGCCTAGATGTAGAATAACTCGAAGAAGATCTTGAAACCATAACCATTCGTTTTACCAACCTTGAAATTTTTTATCATGACCTATTAGTCCAGCATCAAAATTTATCAGCCCATTTAACAAACCGAATACAAATAGATGTCCCCAAAACAATCAAGGATAAATGCTACCAATTCTTATCAGTCCGAACCTTTTATTATCCCTATCACACAATTTTAGCCTTACCTGAAGTAATACAGCCCATAATTTGGCAGAAAGTAGAAGATAGTTTTTATGCAAGAATGCTAAAAATAGCTCAAATCCTCATCACTCAGCAAATAGAAGGAATAAAACCCTTAACACATTTATTGCAATGGAAAGGAGAGCCTATTCGCCATGAGGGAACATTAAAATTTTATACAGTCAAGTATTTTTCATGGCCTAATGTTCACATAGACGCATCACTCTTCAAAGAAGGATGGGTAGATGATCGGTTTATCAGCATATGACAACTACTAAGCTTCGGTTTTGTGGGAAAAATATTTGTGTCTGATCCAGAACAAGTAACACATTAGCAGGCAAATTTCAGAAACAGTCAATTTTTCGTTCAACCATGGAGCTTTCAATCTCCGTTTAGACGTAGGATCATTACCTTCAATTTGGAACACTACAGGAGTAGAAATGGGTCATTCTTTCATAACGATAAATGAAAATTATGAAAGTTGGGAACCAGCCAAGTCAGAAATGTTCAGACTATGCCATGTAGTATCAAACCCCTTAGCAGCCGAAGAAGAACTCAAGCTAGCTCTGGAAATAAGAAGAAAGACTCAGCGACCATATAAGAGACCAAATATGGACTTATCACCAGATTATCAGCTAATTTTTCAAGCACCTCATCAGTGTATTTTTATTCGAGTAAGCTCCAGATGCATTCCATATTACAACACTAGGAAAGAAAGTAACACCTAGCTTGGATTATCAACCCAAGTATAATCCAGATCTAGAAGGATCCAGCCGAGATACATACTAGAAGACAAAGTTTCAGCAAAATAATGCATCTCCCAGACAAAACCCATAAATGTACCAACAACAAGGACAATAATTTGCAGCAATAATCCAGCTATCAAACAAGTCATTAAATCAAAGCAGCAGCCTTTAATATTTTCAACAACTTTTGTACCATATTTACTATTTACTGTTGCCACCTATGTACTTTTTTACTGTTTGAGTACTGTTTGTAATAAATGCAGGTCTTGTATAGCCTTACCTGCAACCGGTTTTCGAATTCAAGTTTGGATTTCATTTTGATGTATATTTCTTTCACATCTGAGGCCTATAAAAGGACCTCTCCCTTCATTGTAAAAATTTGCACCTTAATATTCTCCAACCCACACTTCTTGGTTGCTAGAGAATCTCTTATCCTTTCTTGTAATAAAATCTCTTGTAAGTTTTTATTGCTTTATTAATATGCATAGTGAGTAGTTCACCCCTAGGGACGGGATTCCCCTACTATTTAAAAAATATTATAACTCTCTCATGGTCAAAAAATACAAAAACATTAAAAAATCGAAAATCCAAAAACACTAAATATGCTCAAAAACCAAATAAAAATAAAAAATAAAAAATGATGATAAACAGTAGTAACATTCTACCATTTCATCGTTTCAAAAATATGTTTCTGCTGTACCAATTTTTATTTTCAATAATATCTGATACTGCTTTGGGAAGATTTTGTTTGCCATCTCGGTGTTACTAGTCGGGAGACAAAATGTGCGGGATAATTCCCCCTAGCGTGCAAGCAAAATGCTATCAGAGCCTGAGTATTCTGAGTATGCTCTGTGGTCGCATTTCAATCTGATCTTCCACATCAGAAAGGTTTTCTCAAGCTATTTATCATAACAGTGTTTCTGAGTTTAAATTATTAAATAAGTTAAGAATATATTTTGAAATTCAAAAGGGTAAGATAGGTACTTTATTCCAGATCCAGCATAAATCTTCGTTGATGAAGCAACCGGATTTACAAAGCAACCCTCTTACATGAGAATTTTGGAATAGAATGCTTAACTTGTTAAATGATAAGAATTTAGTAATACTATTCATTTTTATTTAATTTCGTATGCTTTTGTAAAGTTTTATTTTATAAGGACTAAAGTTAAATGTTTTCAGAAATAATTGGACCCATGTGCAATTATAAGAAATTGGTACAGTACAAGGCTACAGTAGAGGTGCTATTACCTTAAAAGATTTTCAAAAAAGGGCTATTTGGCTAAATGTCCCCTCATGTGCTATAAATAGAGAGAAAGACCCCAGCCAAACTCAACCAACCAAAGGCCAAAATGTACACCACAACAATGTCTAGTATAATGGCAATTGCCAGTGCTCTCACTTTTGTTGTTCAGCAAAGCAACGCTGTCGATTTCCACCAGTGGTGTCAGCAAACAACCCATAACAATCTCTGTGTCTCAATTCTTATGGCTGATCCGAGAAACAATCTAAAGTCAAGTCCTGGTGGCATATGCAGAATACTCAGAGATAAAGTCATCCCCATGGCCATTGCCAATGCAGCCAAGATTTCGAATCTTCTAACGAGATCCACCGGTCGTATTAAGGGACCCCTTCAAACATGCTCTACAGAATATGATAATGTCCGATCGGATTTGATAGGCTTGGATTACACTATCCTCAATCATGAAAAGTAGTATTCTTTGGCCATAACCACCGGAGATGCATTAAATAGACCTGCTGATTGTGAAGATGACTTCAAAGAACTTCATATACCATCTCCTCTAACAAACGAAAATAAAAATCTTGAAGATATTCTTGAAACTATCTTAGAGATTTTAAATCTGAACGAGTTTAACAAACTTAAGTCTTGTATTGGTAATTATTTTGAAGTAAATTAATGAATAAAAGATTGCCTATCTATATATGTTTGTTTTCAAATATATCTATATATATGTGTATATATATTACATACCATTCTTCGAATAAAGAAAGCAATCAAGAAACAACACAAGGACTACGTGTTCATCCAGATTAGATTACGCCAAAGGGCGAGGATAATAGAATTTCTCCAAATCTCAAAAACATTAGAAGAGATTAAAAAAATTGTCAATTATGTACTAACCCTACTCTCAAATCGTGTATTAACAAGAAAAAGCCTATTCAATTTGGGGCTAGGACTTTGTAACATACCATATCAATTATTATGATGTTATAACTCATAGTCATTACATTTAAGGTTCATGATAAAAAGTTTCAAACATATAAATCTTTCAAAATAGGGAGATGATAATTTGTTTACATAAACTTTTAGGGAGGCTTCATTTAATATTGTTATGAATTAATGTATTGTTAGACATTTTGGCGACGAAAATTAGTATTTATGTTACCCCTAAAAATTATGTAACTTTGATTTTCATAAAAGTTACCCCCGGTGGTCTAATTACAGATAGGCTCTTTTTATCTTTAAATCACACATGCCCCATTCACCTATGCATCTTGCTTACATATAGCCCCGAACGACATATCTAGCCCCGGTGAAATGTTGCTTAATTTTTATTTTTTTTTAAGAAAAAAACTCATGAAAATTGAACAAAAATGAATGGACAACTTTACCGCTCATTTTCAATGTTTTACAAGCTAATTTTTACAATTGATTTCGTCATTATCCTAAAGATCCAAATTATTCATTCTTTTACATATGAACCAATATTGATCTAAAATCATCCAAGGGTCCATATTTTTTGTTGGGTAAAAAGCATTAGATCCCAACATATGCCGGACGGAATATTAAGGTACACAATCTATTAACTTTTACACCCGAATACCCATTCTTTGTAAACTGTGACATGTAAGTCTATCGGAGGAATAATTTGACTTAGATTGTGCATCCGACTACCTATACATTGCATGATATATGCACTTTGCACCCTATTTTATGACATTTTGTGCACCCACTACCTATAAATTACGTGGTATGTGTACTTTGGTACATAATCTAAGTAGTGCCTAAGACACACGGTAGACTCCTGCCTACGAATTGGATTCCGAACGTAAGCTAATCGTGTGCTGACTAAATTACAATTGTCAAACCATTGAATAATTATAGCTCAACGAGAGTTACCAATCTTTGGGTATAAGGGTTTTATAAAATCCAACCTAGACACGATTTTTCATTAATCACATTACAAGTGCAACTACCTTGGTCTTGTGATCCACTCTCTCACTATAAACAAATAAAACATTAGTGACAAAATATAAAGCGACAATGTCAAAGTTATTACTAATTGCCTATGATGTGCACGGATATGGACATAACACGGATCGAACGTGACTGCCCATGTTCATTTTCTCTTTTCTCTTAATAGCTGAACACGGACACATCGCATGTCCAACACTGCAAGGGGATGATTTTACGGAGTATCCGTGCATCATAGCTAATTTTAAATTTTTAGTGAAAAGAATTTTTATTTTTATCACAAGGATAGGTTTTACATGTTTAAGAAGATTGGTATAAAAGTTGTTGTGATCAGTAAATTGATTCACATAAGAGGTTGAAGTTCATAGAAATGTTACATTTCACCAAGTCCTTGTATACTAACACTCATTTGCTCTATGCACTGGTTCATAGCTCTGAAGGCACTCGTGTTTATGCATTACACTCTAAATTTTGTGCATAAATGCATAACATAGAGATTATATTCAATATCGCAATGTTTCTATTTGAACTTGGGCCCGTCAACTTCTATCAATCTAACAAATGAATCCAACCTTGCAACCCTTTAACAATATTTGGGATGGATTTTGGCTTCAATTGATGTCTTCTAATGCACTTAAGGAATTTGAAGACATATCTTGATGCATAAACCCCACTAACAGGGACGATGCTATGCATTAGATATGAATTCATATTTCATAAGTTTGATCGAGAGTCGGGTTATCCAGTTCTGCTTTTCAAAACTTCAGTATTAATAAATTGGGAGAATTTTTCACATTTTTCAATCAATGTCGCACTTTGCTCTTTATCATTTTCTATCGCGCAGACAAGGATATAAATTAAGCAGATAAAGCAGTTCTACCACACAAACTTTCCATTGACTTCTACTAAATTGGATCAAGCCATTGATCCAATTAAGTGGAGAGGCCTAAAAGACCTACTCCTAAGTCTAACTCCAGGGATTCAAGAAGATCTTCTACTCCGAGGCCTTAATTTAATAAAAACATAGAATGCAACATATACAAGATTCTATGAAAAATTAAAATACAAGTTGGAGGGACTCAAACACCGGCCCAATACAATCCAGATAAAACTCAAAGCATTAAAACCTAGTCCATGGAAGGCATCCCACAATAAAATACATCAAAGCATTTAACTAAACTATTTCAAACTGTATTGGCTAGAAAAATAAAATAAAATCCAATTTTAATTCATTGAATCTGAGATAAAGAAAAGTATCTGATTTATCACAATTAAACAATTCATGAGGAGAACCCGAATTACCAACTCATTGGCCTATTTGGAATCCTTCAGAATCAATTTAAAGAAAAATAAATCTTATTCCAATTTTGAAACAAAATCAAATTAAATTCAAAAACCAATTTTGATACTCAAATTAAAAAATCATTTTATTTTTATTTTAAAATTGAACGGGTCGACCCATGGGTCAACATGTGGGTCAAACCACGGGTCGACCCTATCCTCATGTGCGGTCCGCCCAGCGGACTTGCAGCAGCAACCCCTAATAGGTTGTTGTGCAGTTTGTTGCTGGCGGACTGCCCGTCTTAAGCAGCGGTGCATGATCCTCATGATCGCCGCTACTCATGGCCGACACCGGTGGCTCTCCGAGTTCCGGCGAATATTAATCCAATTAAAAATTTCTTTAATAAAAATCGAATTCATCCAATACTGTTATATTTTTTATTAAAATCAAATTCATCATCAAAAAGTATTTACAATAAATTAAAATCATCCAATGAATTTCACAGATTCAGTTATCTGACATATTTTAATCATGCAATGATAATCAGAGATTCAGAAAATAAAATAATCAAATTATTTGTAACAATAAAATTTCATCTAATGAAAATATTAAAAACTTTAAATAAAATCATATTTTAATTCAAAGTCACCAACACAAATTAAAACGCATAAAAAATTCAAAACTAAGAAAAGTTGGCTCTGATACCACTGTTACGAATCCTATATTTATGCAAAGCGGAGGACAAAAAACATATCCGAATTCCAAAGTGGATCACTTCCGATTTTAAGAATATTCATAAGATATAACTAATGCAAGAACCAAATATACCAACCTTCTTGTAGAAATTATTTGTTTCTTAATCTACCGTAACAGTAGTAACCCTAGGCTCCTGCCTCTAGATATCACGCCGGATAAAAAATCAAGAAAATATTTCTCTTCTCTTGCTATCTAGGTTTAGAGTTGTGTTATTGATAAGCGTGTAATTTACGTGTTTTTCAGCCCAATATTTATTCGTTTTATACTGTTATATGCATGATTTTTACCACAAATGCTTTTAATTTGTTTGTTAAGTGCATTCAAAGTAGAATTCATCACATTCGTAGAAAAGGGCGAAAAATATATAAATTCAGAATCAGTCAGTCACATTCAAACGTGAGGATGTACACATTCGAATGTCTCTTGGTTTTCAACACTCATAATTTTCAGCCCCAGTCTCTCACGTCCGAACGTGGCACAACCTAATGTTCGAGCGTCCCAAATTATTCCAACGTTTGGACGTCCAGTTGTCAACGTTCGAACATTGACCAATCAACCAACTTATTTGCGCCACGTCATCACATTTGAACGTGATCTTCAGTGACATTTGAACGTCGGGCCAGGTAGCAAAAATTTTGAGAGTTTTAAACCTAGTTCAAGTGGAATTCTTTGAGGCCTTGATTATAAATACTTGATCTTTTGACATTGAAAGGGTTTGAAAATTACAAACTCTTAGAGAGCAAAAAGGCAAGGAAAAACAAGGAGATAACGAGAAGAAATCAAAGATCATCATCAATCGTAATAGGGAGATTTCTTGTTTAAGAGTTTATTTTGTTAGGAAAGCCTAGCGTGGCCTACGTTCTGGGGATAATCGATAGCGCAACAGGAGTAAAAATAATATTTTTTCAATAAACATAAATCGACGTCCCCTAAATAAAAGCTAGGTTGACATGGTACCATCGGATTTAACATAAAACTAACGAAGGGATTTTTTACGCGTGTACCTCATTGACGAAATTACAACAACAATCCTTTTATCACTACAAGAAAACAGAGCTTCAGAGATGGAAAAATCCGTCTCTGAAACCCAATTTTTCGTCTCTAAAATAATCAGAGACGGAATTTTTCCGTCTCTGACACTCGTCTTTAAACAGCTCGACGCTGATTGAGATGAAATTTTTCCGTCTCTAATTTCAGAGACGGAAAATTGTTCCGTCTCTAATTCCGTCGCTTTTTTCATGACTCTTTTACAAATAATCCGTCTCTATATTTTGTCTCTAATCCGTCTTTAAATCCGTCTCTAATTATATTCAGATTCGGTAACTAATCCGTCTCAAAATTTCGTGGAATCCATCTCTAAATCCGTCGCTGATTCCAACGATATATCCGTCTCTAAATCCATCTCTGATTCCAACTCAGTAACTGTCTCTAAATCCGTCTCTGATTCCAATTTAGTATCCGTCTCTAAATCCATCTCTGATTCCAACTCCGTATCCGTCTCTGATTTTCATCTCTGATTCCAACTCCGAATCCGTCTCTGATTCCAATTCCAAATCTGTCTCTGATTCCGTCTCTGATCGCGTTTCAATATAGGTCTCTAATTCCGCCTCTAGTCTGTCTTTGCTCTTTTCTAAAATTGTCTCTAAATCCGTCTGTAAATGAAGCTAAAAAATTTATGAATATAGCGTTTTATTTGCTAAATTCATATAATATCAAACCTGGTAAATAACGAATAATTCAATGAAATCAACAAACATTAACTAAACAATATTGCACCTATCAACAAAATGCAAACAACTAATTAACATCACAATCGAAGTATCTAACACAATCATTTCAACACCACATCATTCTAACAATATATCATTCTAACAGACAACCTTGTCCAATCAATTAGTCCCAACATCTACACAAAAGTATCAAACTGACAGACAATTAATACGAGTTACTATTAATCATCAAAGTATATAACCAAAAAACACCAATTAACTACCTCCATCTGAACCTCTTTGGTCATTACAATTTCCAGATCCACCGGGGAATTTGTGGTTTGGATATCCTACATCTTGAACAAATTTTCGCAGCATCTCCTCCATGCTCACTTTCATCTCCTCTTTCATTCGTTTAATCTCCTCATTCTTCATTTCAATAATTGCATCTCTTTTTCTCACTTCCTCAAACACGTTTTCTATCAATTTCTTGTTCTCTTCATTGTTTTTTCTTTGGTTTTCTCGTACATCTTCTATCTCTTGTGTTAATCCCACAATTACCTCACGAGACTCTCCCCGACCAGCAACTGATGAGCTAGAGCTTACACTATAACTCCCAGAAGTTTTGCATTGCCCAACTCCGTACAAACGGCCCTTTGATGGGCCTCCAGTCACTTCGCACCATGATGAAAAATCAAATGACGGTAATGAGGAGGAATCACTAGGACCCTGCTTTGCCCTGTATTCTTCCTGTGCAACTATATGACAAAAATTGTTAATTCTTAATAATATATTAACAAGTAAATGAAACAAAACATCCCCTATAAAAATTAAAGAAAAAGTAAATTCAGAGCAAAAGTTAATAAGGAGAAACTTAATTAAAAGATACTTGCACTAACTTTTTTTGATTTTTTATCCACAAACTCCCCAGTGCCTTGACTTATGTGGCATCGCTCAAATAGCTCAAAATCATTAACACTGCGCTTAAGTGTTTTTTCCTACAATAATGATTATACTAATCAATGTTCTTACTAAATAGCAGAAAAAGAGATGAAAATTTGGAAACTAAACATACCATTTTTAGTCGATGTGCTTCTTTAGGGATGGAACCACAAGTATGCTTCGTGACACATCCTTCCTTCTCAGTCATACGATTTTGCTTAGCTTTCTCACATTTTTTAGCATACTCCTCTGTAGCCCAGTACTTTTGCACCAATTCGTCCCATATATGAGTGCCCATCCAAGTTGGAGCTCTACCAAGCATGTCCAAATTACTTGGTTTTCTGCCTAATTGCTCCTTAGCATTGTCTAAAGCTTTTTTCTTGGATTTGTAGAGCAATTCCCTCAGTCGGGCACCAGCATTTTCGTTCCAAATTTTTCGTACACTTGCATCTGTTAGGTTATCCCACCTATATTCTGAAATATGGATATTTAAAAAAAAAACTACTTAAGAATCAAACTTCAAATAACTTGATATAAAAATCAAACTTGAATAAAGTACCTTAAAATTCTCCCATAATAAATTTTTGGTCGCCTCTGGAACTTTCAGCCATCTTGGATATACTTCTGTGAAAATTCCCTTTATATCATTCGTCATATTCCGAGTAACATCTGCTTCAATAAATCTAGTTGACAAAGTAAATGACAATAACAGAGAAAAAATTTAATATTTATTTTTACAAATAAACAAATATACATATATATATATGTATATATAATGCAAACAAAGGATCAAGAAGTACCTAGAATCAATAATAGTTATCGTAATCCGATTGTCAGCACTTGCTGGCACTTGTGTCCCGTGATTAGGTCCCCTTCTCCGAGCATGTGAAGAAGTACCTTCTTTAGCTGTATCTATAGAATCATAATTTCTCCCCATCGGTGTCTCCTCAACCTACATAAAAATTAAATTATAATGTAAGATATAACAGTAATGTAAATATTATTTTTAGATTTAAGCACATAAAAGTTAAATAAAGTTATACCTGTATATCGTCATGATGCACTCCATCAACAGAATTAGACTCCAAACCCAAAGTCTCATCTACCTCTGTCTCTTCATCCTGAAGGTGTGCTCGTCCACGAGGGCCTCGTCCGCGTGCTGGACCTCGTCCGCGGTGCGTAGCTCGCCCTCTAGTCGTCATCCTGTCATAAATAAATATAAATCAAATTAAATACACAACATGAAAGAAGATTATTCAAATAAATACACACTAAAATGCAATCAAATAATGAAAAATCAAATAATGCAAACTCGTACAATTAACTAGATAAACTATAAAACGTGTTTAAACAATGTCTTCAGATTACTACAAACAATCAATCATCATTCTCTAAGTCATTATCACTATCTTCGGAATCATATTCATCTCCTTCTTGATCTTCTTCTTCTGACTCTAAATATTCAAATTCTTGTTCTTCTTCATGCTCTGCATCTTCCATATTGTCTTCATTGATCCTCATAGCATGTTGAATTCCCTCCACTTCATCTAACTCCAATTCTTCTGCCATAACACCTGCGACAGTATTAATCTCATCGTTTTCCAAAAGAATAGAAGGTGGTGCGGGCGCGTCCTCTTCTTGGAAAGGAGTCTCAAAACTTGGTGGAATGCTCTCATCTTGTTCAACTGCTGGGATATAAAACTTTCTGAAACTCTTTACTTTACATAATGCCCACCAATCGCGTCTCTCTCTTTTCACACTAGGAAATGAAGTATAGCAAACTTGTCGGGCTTGAGAAGCTAATATAAAAGGATCATCTGTCGTCAATTTCAACTTATGATTAATTTCCACAAGACCTGATCCATGCACTCTTATTCCTTTATCAGAAGTATCATACCAATGACATTTAAATAATACAATCCCATTCCTGAATCCAAAATACTCCAACTCCAAAATTTCTTCCAATGACCCATAGTAGTCTACTTCATGTTCATTATAGGTACTTCCAAGTATGCATACACCAGAATTTGTAGTTTCTTTGTAACGACCATATTCCCGAGTGTGAAACTTGAACCCGTTCACAAAGTATCCTTTATAGCAAGAAACTCGACGCTTCGGACCATGAGCTAACTTCCTTATGACATCATCAACTTCATTATTAGTATCTCGAACCTGTTAAGAAATTATCATTATATATTTAAAAAAATATCATTATATATTAACACACATACCAATTAAGTTGCTAATATTTGTGGCTTTAATCTTTGATCTACTTACATGATCACGTAGCCAATTAGCAAAGTCTTTATCACGTGATATATTTAGTTCCACATCAGTTATTCTTGGAACTTTGTGTCTCTTTTCTTCTTCAAAACTCCTATAAAAGTTGAGACAATGGCACATAATGCTTACTGGCCTTTAATCAAATAAGATAATGGCGCATGTGTTAAGTAACTCACTTCAAATATAGGTCAATTTTATCGTGATTCATCAAGACATATCTATGTGCAACTTTCATCTCATCATCAGTGAGATATCTAAGTGCAACCCGAGTACCAAGTGGTCGGCCTGGATGTGCACAAATCAAAGTACTCTCAAATGGATCTACCGCTCCACCATCATCATTTCGTGGTACTCGATTTAGTTGGGATGGTATGTTTGGCTTGAAGTACGAGGAACAAAAGGTTGAAACTTCCTCGATCATATAGGCCTCAACAATAGAAGCCTCTACTCGAGCACGGTTGCCAATTTTTTTCTTCAAGTGGTATAGGTACCTACAATTTGATTAAATTTTCAAATGGTGGTATTAAACTTTCATAATACAGAGGGAATAGGCGAATGACAGTACCTCTCAAACGGATACATCCATCGATATTGTACAGGCCCACCGACTTTAGCTTCATATGAAAGGTGAACTGGCAAGTGTTCCATTGAATCAAAGAACCCGGGGGGGGGGGGGGAATTTTCTCAAGTTTACACAGTATCTCAACAATGTTCTTCTCAAGTTTTTGCATATGCTCCACACGCAACACAATTGCACATATATCCTTGAAGAAACTACTAAGCTCTGCTATTGTTTCCCAGATTGATTTTGGAAGTAGATCCCTAAATGCAATAGGGAGCAATCTTTGCATAAATACATGACAATCATGACTCTTCATCCCTTGAAACTTGCATTCATGCTCGTTCACACAACGAGCTATGTTAGAGGAATACCCATCAGGTAACTTTAATGATTTTGCCCAAGAACACACTTCTTTTATCCGTTCTTTACTCAATGTGTAAGAAGCTTTGGGCTTTTGTACTTTCCCATTTGCACTTTCAAGTAAATGCAGCTCATGACGACTGCAATATAATTTTAAATCTTTTCGAGCTTTTGCATTGTCCTTTGTTTTTCCCTTGACATCCATAATCGTGTTAAAAATATTATCAAACACATTCTTCTCAATATGCATCACATCTAGGTTGTGTCGGATAAGGTTTGTGTACCAGTAAGGTAACTCCCAAAATATGCTCTTTTCACCCAATTATGTGTTTTTCCGAATCCATCTATTGGTTGTGCCCCGCCAGGGGGTCTCCCAAAGGTTATATCGGGGAGCTGCTCTACTCTTCGACACATGTTTCACCACTTAAGCGGATAGGTGGAGGATCATTTTCAATTCTTCCCTTACTGAATTTATAAGCCTGTCTTCTATAAGAATGATTAGAAGGCAAAAACTGACAATGATAATCAAACCATGAAGCCTTTCTTCCACATTTAAGTAAGAAGGATTTAGTCTTTTCCATGCAATATGGACATGCCATACGACCATGAGTGCTCCACCCTGATACCATAGCATACCCAGGAAAATCAGTAATTGTCCACATAAGTGCCGCCCTCATATCAAAATTTTGTTTATTGTACACATCATAAGTTTCAACCCCAGATGTCCACAATGTTTTCAACTCATCTATCAAAGGACGTAGAAAAACGTCAATGTTCTTCCCTGGACTTTTCGGGCCTGGGATAACCATGTTAAGGAACATAAAAGGCTTTTGCATGCACATCCACGGAGGAAGATTAAATACGGTAATGATCACAGGCCAACAAGAGTAAGGAATACTGGAATTGCCAAATGGACTAAAACCATCGGTACATAAACCAAGACGGACATTGCGTGGATCTGAGGCAAATGATAGATGAGTGCGATCAAAATGTTTCCATGCCTCTCCATGAGATGAATGCACCATGTCATCTTCACTATGGTTTCTTGCATGCCAACTCATGTGCTCACATGTATAACTAGATGCATATAGTCTTTGAAGTCGGGGTATCAATGGCAAATAGCGCAACACCTTAAAAGGCACTTGTTTTCGACTTCCCGACTTACCTGGCTTATAACGAGGAAGACAACAAATAGGGCATTCTTGACGGTCTTTGTTTTCTTTGTAATATAATATTTAATTATTCACACAAGCATGGATTTTTTCGTAACCCAGTCCAAGTTTAGACAATTGTTTCTTGGTCTTGTACAAGTTCTCTGGCAACTTTGCACCATTTGGCAACATGCTTTTGATGATCGAAAGAAGTCGATCATACCAAGCCTCGGGCATATTGTACTCTGATTTGACGTTCAATAATTGGGCAACAGCAGAAAGTTTGGTATGATTTTGGCAACCATCCCATAAAGGCTCATCGGCATCTTTTAATAAGTAAAAGAACTTTTGTGCTTCTGAGTTGGGTAGTTGTTCATCATCACTTGTTGAATTTAAATTGACCTCGGGACCCATTGCATCCATCACCATTGTCCTATAACGAGATCCTTCTTCATTAAGAACTGTTGGAGAATCATCCAAGACCTCTCTCACGGGGACGGGGATGGGTTCACCGTGTGCATACCACAAATTGTAACCACGTTGAAATCTATTCTGGTAGAGGTGATGATGCACAACTTTTTGCTCAGAGAATTTCGTATTGCGACACTTAGAGCATGGACATTTTATTTTTCCATCGCTCACGAATCTCGGGTGTGCATAGGCAAATTCTAAGAACTTTTTAACCCCTTCCACAAATTCAGTTGAAAGATAACCATTATTATCCATACGCCTCCACATCCAATTACGGTCTATATTCATGATTTCTGCAATTATAGCTAATTTTGAGATATATTAAGCAATTTTGCTACAAAATACTATGGGACATTCTTGCATTTGATTTTATATATTTTGCTACTTCCTACCATTTTGAGATATATAGATTAAGTATACTAATTGAGTAAACACTCGATTGCTACATTCTCCTAATTTTAAATTAATCATTTAAAATTAGGAAAATATAGAAACTAGAGACTATCTACATGTCTAAGTGAGAATATAGAATAAGTCCAAGGAATTTCGAGTGGTTTCTTCCTTCAGCTTACAATGTACAATTGAATACAGCTAGAACAAATAACCATTTCAACGATTCATAAACACAAAAAAATAAAAGGCGAAAAAAACAATTTTCTTCTCTCTATAAAATTGGAAGGAAGGAATAATGAGCAAAGTCCCAAATTTTGGGAGATTTTCGTACTTGACCGTCCAGCCTCCAGTATTTTGGGCATAACTGCTTCATTAGAAATCAGATTGAGTTGATTCTTTAGGAAAATTAAAGCTAACAGAAAGGGCTACAATTCTTATGTTGAGATCTGGAGCAAAAGACATAATATACATTTCACTAAAGCCACTAACTATTTCAGTGTTCACCTGATTTCCAGAATCAATAAATCTTGCACCTTCTCATGTAAACAAAATTTAAGAAAGAAAAGTTTACATGAAGTGATTGAAATATAAGACAATTCAAGGTAAGTACATCAAACACACATATTAAGACTTCAATAATAAGAAATCTAAAAATAAAAACACTAGCATACAAACAACACAAACACACAGATTATCCATTAAGCTGCCAATTCAAATTCGTACTTGACCGTCCAGCCTCCAGTATTTTGGGCATAACTGCTTCATTAGAAATTGGATTGAGTTGATTCTTTAGGAAAATTAAAGCTAACAGAAAGGGCTACAATTCTTATGTTGAGATCTGGAGCAAAATACGTAATCTACAAGGCGTAAATTGAGTAACAACAGTAACACACTTTCTGAACGAAAAATCAGGTTTTTGAAGTTTTATAAATACCTGTCAAAGAGTGAAAATGGGGTTTGCAAATTTGTTCTCTTTTTCTGCTTGAATGAGATGATGATGATGAACTGATGATTGAGAAGAGAATGGTTGGCCTCTGTTGGGTGGATGATGAGATGATGATGATGAACTGACGACGTACGGTTGGATGGAGCTTGAGCAGCAGAGGCGGATCTGGTGAGCTTTGAGCAGCAGAGGCGGCGGATTTGGTGAGCAGCAGGTTGGTTGCAAATGTTTTTGTGAAATTTGCTAAGTCCCAAATAATATATCCCTATTTTGTCTTAACTCTTGGATAAAAGATATAAAAGTATTTTGGGCTTTTGTAAGTAACAACAGGTGCCTTAGTGTGGTGGTAAGGAGCTTAGAGTTTAAGTGGGTGGTCTTTGGTTCGATTCTTTGAAGTAGCATTTTAGTTTTTTTTTTAAATATTAGTCATTGTTAATTCAATCTAATTAAACTAAATATGAATTATATTTTTTAACTTGAATTACTTCTAGTCTTCAAATATTTTTAATTTAATATTTATTTTTATTTCAAACATACATGAAAAATACAAACGAATATATATAGTATAAATAATATTTCAACACATTTGACAACAAAGTTGACTCGGTGCAATTTTCATTCTCCTCTTATTCTAGGGTAAGCCCCTTTTATGAAACGAATTTGCACAGTAGATGACGCGGTAGCTTCATACACTCTAATTGATGCTCTCTTATACACACCAATTGGATCATCAAAAAATTGATTAACACAGTAGATATTAGTGTATCCAACTCAGTTGCTTGCGACAACACGTACAGAATGTAGCTTAGCTCGCAATCAGAACCCGAGAAGTTGAAGATCGTGACCTCATTCAATGCCTCCAATCCCATTGCTTGCAACTTCCAGTCCTTTACGTAGTTGGATACACTATTGCCCGCGTTTTTCCATGGTGCACCCTACACATGTTAAGTCAAATACAATTTTATTTTAGAAACCCAAACAAAGAACGTGTTTAATAAACCATGTAATAACTAATCTCTTGACAAACCATAAAACTTAAAATATTACCACCAAATCGATTTTAAGCTCATTCAAGCCTGTACATCTACTGATGAGCACCAATGTGACAGCAAGTTGTCAAGCAGCTTTGAACACCTGATCTCTAGGCTGTGCATATTAACAAAAAAGTACTACTTCGCCATAATGCGATGTAGAGACTCGCATGCGCCAACCTCTAAACAAACAATTCAAAAATAAATAAATCAAAACAACTTCTTAAAAGTATTGTACTTATTCAAACAATGATAGATAGATATACCCTAACAAAATCAACCGGACACATGCCCTTTCGCTGGACAACAATTCTTTCGTCATTTTAAACCTCTCGAAGTAGTCGGTATGTCGAGCAAGTTGATGACATGTAGTGTCGATGATGATGTACTATCCACTGTAAAGAACGAGCTAACGGCCCCAATACTTGTAAATGACCCGGACCCTGTTCGTTTGTTTCAATAAAATAACAAGGACATCTACATTGGGGAAGTGTACTTTTATATTCACATTCCTTGGGCCCGTTGAATGCCATCTTGAATATTTTTACAGAAGGCAATATGCCTCAAATTCTGTTAGTCCTCTAAAATCACAATTCAATAACTGCACAATCATTCAACTCGGGACACCATTTTCCAAGGCGGGAAGAAAATGTGTTATCTATAGCACGATGTGCTTCATATGAGTCTTTTAAATTTCGTAAATTAATCTATCTTCCCACCTAACAATGTAGTTCGGTAGATATAATTTTAACTGAACAAGAGTGTGTGACCAAAACATGCCGTTAGGGAGTGAGTGACAACCGGCCGACTAATTTCAGTATACGCACAAATGATCTATTCCAAAGCCACCCTTCGTCGACATACTAACAAAGGTCGTACTGAGGGAGCAAAGACTACTAACCACAAAAAAAAGAACACGATGAAGGTATATGAACTTATGTTCTAATTATATGCTATACTTATTTCCTAACTTTTTGTGCTGGTTCATATAAGCACTTGTTATGTATGGTCAGGGCTCTCTTGTTAGTGTATGAATTGAAAAATTATGTTGTTGCTATATGAAGCTAACTTCTGTATTTTTTGCTTTTGTAGGTCGATATTGTATACCGCCACCACGGCCACACCCACAGCCGCTCTCTCCTCCTCCTCTACGACCACCACCGCCCCCTTCACCACTACCACCACCACCACCACCACCACCGTAAGCTTCTTCTCTCTCGCTCTCTCTATATGATAACGAGTATTATTATTTGAATACATATCATGAGTATAGCCTGTTTGTTGATATGTATTTTGATTATGTATCGTGATTGGATCAATATGTGTTGTTTTGTTGACACCGTTTAATGCATTCATGGTTTTGTGAAATTTGATTGGATTTGTGAAAAGAATGATGGATTAGTTTTGTTGTTTGCAATTTTGGGGGAAGATTAAGTCCAGAACTTGGTAAAAAAATTTGCGTCGTTACTCTGCCAAATTTTTTCTAAAATAATGGTGGCGTTATTTGGTACTATATATTTAGTATATGAATCTAAATTCTGTATTTTTGGCTTCTGTAGGTCAATGGATTCTGGGGGTGCTTCAAACAAATGTTTTGAAAATGAGATACGTAGAGGTATCGCTGCAATGAAAAAAGTCATAAATGCCAGAAGTAACGGCTTAAAGCTACTAGTCGGCTGCAATAAAAATGGCCAACCAATTGACCCAAATAAATCAACATTTGTTGGTTACATTGGATTCATAGCTCGTGAGAGGGCGCCGATTACCATCAATGATTGGCGACACGTCTCGGAAGCAACAAAATCAACAATTTGGAATGAAATAGCTGTAAGTCGGTTATTATCATGTTTCTAATTGGTTAATGTATTTTTTCTTTATTCAATTTTCTCTAAATTATAATTTCATATATACTTTGTTGTTTGTTTTTCATAGTTGGCCTTTGATATTGAAGAAAGTAGACAAAAATTTGTTTTAGCCGAAGCTAGAAAGCTAGATCGAAACTTCGGGAGCTTCTTGGGTAGAGTGTGGGTAGAGGATGATAATGGGAATACTAATTCCAGCCCACCCCAAAAATATAATATATCTCAAGAAGATTGGACAGCGTTTTTACATATTCGGCAAAGTGAAGGTTTCCAAGTAACTATTTTAATTTACGGTTTCATTTGTTGCATATTGCGTTTATATGAACATTGACTAATGCTTTGATTATGTAATGAACAACAACTAAGTAAGGAAAATCAGGAAAGAGCTAAGGAACCTGAATATCCTTATAGGAAATCACGTCTTGGATATGCTCAACTGGAGCAAATTAAGGTACGTAGTTCATTTAACAGTGAATCCTTACAAGTTTTCTAATAAAAATTCCTTATTAAAAAAGAAAGAAAGCTGGGTCAGATTGCACAGACGTGACACGAGCACTCGTGTGGAGGATCGCACATTCTGACAGCCAGCATAACATTGATAATGTCAATGTTAAAAGAGTAGTGAATGAAATTGTGAGTTATTTGCAATTTTAGCTATATCATGTGTTGTATGTGTTTTTTTTGAAATATTTTTAAAAGAGCAAAGTTCACTAATGTTCAAAATGTATTATTACAGGAGTGCTTATCACAGGAGGGTAGCCATAGTGAAAATGAGAGGACCCGGGATGATATATTGGCTAAAGCTCTTAAAAAGAAGGAGCATTCGGGTCGCGTTAGGGGTGTAAGCTTTGGGATATCACAAAAAAACTACTTACTGATTCAAAGCCTTCTAAAGATGAGGAGATTGATAACTTGAAAAACATGGTGCACATGCTCACTGCATCACTATCCTCATTGCGACGCGAGTTTGACGAGCATAGGGCGTCTGCATCACAGCAGCCACATGAAGATGAGGCGGTTTCTTTGAAAGATAGCTGCCCAGATCCAGTTAAGAACCTTCCTCAGGTAATGATATGAAATTATTAAGTGATCATATAACTTGCAATTCTCTAAAACACACACAATTTTCTAATATAATGGTATATATATATTATATATGTAGGTTGTGGCGCCATGTCAATTGGCACTTTCAACACAGTCTTATCGTATGGTGGCTAAAGGACAAATGTACAATCGATCAGATGATAGAACGATGCATACACGTCCATTACCCACCCACCTTGTGAAAGTGATGATTGACATTGCAATTGAAGATATTGCACCCCTACCAGTCCCTCTCGCTGATGAAGGAGTGTTCACAGTTTCTAAGGCTGTGGGATACATTATTGCTTGGCCTAAAAGTCTTGTCACTGTCAGTGATGCATCAGTACGTAATTATTAATATCTAGCCATTAATAAATTATAACAATTGTTTAAGGTTACTAAATATACTTTGGTTTGTAACATTCACGTTTTGTTTTCTTTGCTTAAATAGTCTCTTGGAAAATCCAAATCTTCAGTTGGAAAACATAAATCAGAGATGATGAAGCACTCAGCTGTCAAACGAACGCCTCCAGTGGCCAACCCTTCACGTGAAGATGATAGAGCAGCAGACGTAACAGCTGATCAACGCCATTAGCCACTTGTAACTCTTGAAAGGTACTTGCAGATAATGTCTATTGAACAACTGGTCGCTATAGACATTCCCGAGGCAATCTATAATAACGAACCCTATCAAGAGTACCTTGGGCGGGAGGAGATCTATCATTTTTTGCGCAAAGAACAGATAGGAGTCTCTATCATTTCAGTTTACATCAAGTAAATTTTTAAATATGAATTTAAAAAAAAAAGTAAGTTTTTAAATTATTTTACTGCATTAATTTGAACTATATATGTTTATTTTCGTTGCTCAAATTTATTTTATGCTCAATTTAGGTGTTTGTGGGCTAAGTACGTGGTCCTCGAAGAGAAAGCAAATAATTTCGGGTTCCTTAGCCCACATACTATAGCTGCGGGAGCAGGTCTTAATGCCTCTCAGCGTATCATACAAGCGAAATATGTGACAAATGCCATGAAAGATTGCGCAGACGGGAAGTTGTTTATTGCACCTTACAACACCGGGTGAGCTACTAAAAACTCAACTTTATTTTGTAAAATTTGTTACGTACGCAAAACTAATTTTGAATTTATCTTTTGAATGCTTTTTAGGGGACATTGGGTGTTGCTTGTGATTGATCCAATTAAAGAAATCGTTATTATTTGGATTCTTTGCACGGTGATCCGAAGAACCGGCGTGATATGAAAGAAACATTCAATCAATGTATCCATTATATTTAATATTAATTTTAAAGTGTATATATCTTCCTAGATTTCACAGATATATTTGCTTGATATTTACAGCTTTCCTTATTTTTTTAATGTTTTTAACTGTGTTGCATTGATGTTTCGTGCAAATCGTAACACCCAAAAGATCAAGTCCAAAAACATGGCCTGTAAATGGACTTGTATAAAGGTTAGTGTAATTTTATATTTTCAAGAGATTATTCGTATAAAAGTTATTGTTCTAATATAATTTTGAATTCAATTTTGTAGTGCCCCTTGCAGTTAAACGACAAAGATTGTGGCTTCTTCATTATGAAATTCATAAAGGATATTATTAGCCGTGGAGAATCTACAACCCCACCAATGGTATGCATATATAATCCTAATTAATACTCATTATCAGATTCTAATTTCCCTTTTTAAGTTATTAATTAAAGCTTTAATTTGTTGGGTTTTCAATCTATATCTTGCAGTACTTTTCTGATTGTCAATACGTCACTTACTCTATAGAGCAACTTGATGAAGTACGTTGCGAATTGGCACAATACATTTTCCAATGCGCTTTTGGTATGGTGTAAGTTGCAAATTGTTGTAAATTTTTATTTGATTTGTTGTATTTAATTGGTTGATTGTAAACTCGTTATCATTTGTTGGAGATTATACATAAAATTTGATATGTTGTTAGGAGGAAAGAAGTGGCTTTTATTGTTAGAGATGAGATCATTTGGTGAAGTTAATTTTCGGTTTTAATTTGTTGTTTCTGTTGAATTGATTTTTATGGTTTGCTGTGTTAGTATGTTGAATTTTGATTTTTATGGTATGTTGTACAGTACAGCTAGGGAAAAAAACCATATCACCTATTATCGCGGTTATTACCATAACCGCTATAATAGCATTTCCCAAAAAAAAAAAAAAACCCACCAATTACAGCGGTTATTTCAATAACCGCTGTAATTGGTCCCTATTACAGTGGTTTTTTAATCGCTACAATAGTGTAAACCAATTACAACGGTACCTATTACAGCGGTTAAAACCGCTGTAATAGGTCATTTCTGTAGTAGTGAATGTTAATAGTATGGTATTATAAATTTCTAATTAATAAAGTACTATTAATAAAAGGAGATTAGTATTTAATTAATTACCAATTGGATTAGACTGGGAATATTAATTAAATACTTAACACTGGGCTTGGAGTTAGAAAAATCCCAGTACACCTATCCCCTTGGTTAGTTAGGCCGCCCCCCCTCTCCTTAAATCAAGGAGTAGTTTTTATTTAACTAAAAATCAGAAAATTAAAACACAAAATAGTAAAACATCTTAGAGAGTGAAAAATAGTAAAATCAAAACATTAAGTCAGTTTTTCATCTTAGAGGGTGAAAAATAGTAAAACACAAAATCTTGTTCCTTCCACATAAACCCTAAGGCGCCCAACCCAGTCTAGGGTAGAGGTGGTCGAGCTTCAAGATTTGAAGGTCATCTTTTGCGAGATTATCTAGAGGAAGGAACGATCCGTTGTTACTCAATAAAAGGCTAGGTTTTGGATTTCATTGAAAAGGTAATTAGATTACCACCTATTCTTGATATCGTTTTTGTTACCTTGGAATTATCAAAAATATAAATTGAATCTGGGCTATGTGAATCGGAGAAAAAAAAATTATCTGTTGGTTCGACTCACAACAGGTGCATCTAGTGACTTCCATTCATCTTTTAACTAGGGGAATACTAGCGTAGTGCCCTAGGTTGTCCCTACGTAACTTAACCAAGTTGTAGACATATTTCAAAATGCTTGGCCATAAATACTTTTGACTTAAGGTTTTTTCTAGTAGGGCCTTGCCCCTCAGGTGATTCTTGCAGGCCCCTTCATGTATTTTCTATAGTACGTAGTTTGCTTCGTCGGGGGTCAAACTACTTCTGGCCTTATTTAGGCTATTAAGGAGATACTTGTAGAACATGTATCGCATTGTTTCATCTCCCTAGTTCAATGACTTTGGTACCCGCGTCAGTGCCTCTAGGATTTTTTCCAGACGCGTATCTGGAGATGTCTTATTGTGATAGGTTATAACTCTAGGGTCAACTCCCCCTACATCTTCTATGTCCCGTGAGAAGATGTCCCCGTTATCTTAGAGATGACATAACAACTTTTTCTCAAATGTCACATCTAAGGTGGCCTCGACCTCGATCAATCTTCTTGGGATCCCCTTGAACTAATTCGACCACTGTTAAGTTTTCGACTACCCCTACTCGGGCTTTGTCTTCTTTCCATTCCCTACTCAGAAACTCAGCTAATGTCTCTTAACCCTAGGATACCATACTTATCACGATTTGCTTCCCTTTGTCATCTTGATTCGAGCCGTCTTGCTTACTTTTAGATTTTTTTAAAGCATTGGTATACCATTCTCTTGCCAATCTCATACCTCTTATAGTCTTTCCTATCCAGAAAGGGATCGGGAACTTCACCTTCATGTGGTAAATAGATACGATGGCTTGAAAAAAGTTTAAGCTCAGCTTCCCCAAGATGACATTATATGTGGAGGGGCCTTTAACAACTAGGAATTTCACCATCTTTGTAGACCGAGCTGGAATTGTACCCAATGATAGGGGCAGGGACACTTTCCCGAGCGCTTCTACCACATCGCCTGTGAAGCCAGTAAGAGGAGTGTTGACCCCTCGGAGCTATGCATTATCTATCCCGAGCTGATCAAAGGTGTTGTAGAAAATTATGTCTGTTGAGCTTCCGCTATCCACCATAATTTTCTTAACCCGAAAGTTGATATAGTGGTCGAGATCACCAAGACACCATTATGTGAGGGGACTTGGTTCTCCAAATATCGTACTCCTAATTCGATGTTTTGCGTGTCAGGATCCACCTGATTAACTTTATCCATTAGGGAGGGCACTAACAACATGCGAATTCTAGTAAAGTTTTTCTAGAGTTCGCCGAGTCTCCACCCCTCGGCCCCCCAGAAATGACTCTAATTACCCTTTAGTTGGTATGGGGGGTTATCCATATCAACATCTGCCCTAGGGGGATTACCCTTGCCTCTCTCTTCTCTTCCACGAGCTCCCAAAGGGTCCTGAGGTGCTGGCCCTTGCGACTTGAAGCCAGTGGGTTGGATTACAACCTCCTGCAAATAACTTCTTTTGATTAGCTTCTCTATTTCCACCTACAGATGGTGACACTCTTCAGTGGTGTCCTCCCCCTTGTCTCTATGGAATCTGCAATATTTTCTAGACTTCAATCGACTAAGATTGTCCTTCATTTTCTTTGGCCACTGGAATATACCCTGCTGTTCAGCGATGAACAATACTTGCTCACGCGGCAACGTGAGCAGGGTATACTTTGAGAAAGCTGTGGGAGGCATATGTTTGCGCTCCTTGGGTTCTGGCACTTTAACGTCGTCCCTGAACTTCCTCTTAATGTTACCACCTTCCTGCCTGGTTGACCTCATAGTCTCTTCAATCCTTATGTATTTCTATCCCGAAGCTAACAACTCATCCATAGTGGGTGGTGGTTTTCCTGCGATGGACTCCTTGAACCTGTTGTTACGGAGGTTCTGCTGCATTATCCCTGAAAGTAACTCAAGGTTGACATGAGGTACCTCTAAAACTACTACGGAGAAACATTGCACGTACACTCTAAGTGACTCACCATCTCGCTGGACCCCCGTAAATAGTTAAGAAGCTATTTTTGGGTACTTCTTGTTCATTTGAAAATGGTTAAGGAACCATTATGTCAACTGCTCAAAGCTAGTAGTAGTACCAGCGGGCAACTGATTAAATCAACTAAGGGCTCGACTAGATAAAATAGTTCAAAAAATCTTGCAATGGGTCGCGTCACTGATATCATACATGTCAGCCTTGGTACTAAACTTGTCTATGTGCTCTTGAGGGTCTCATGCTCCCTCATGCTCACTAAGATATGATATCTTTAATCCTTCGGGTATAGATTCTGCCAAGATAGTTGGGCAGAATCGATTTCTCTTGAGGGTGCTACAGCTAGAGGAACGAGTTGCATATCCTTGTGCCTCCCCCTATTCTCAATGCTTTCATCTTGACGAGGGACTTACCTACGTCGGCCTTCTCGCCTTGGCGGGGTCTCTTTGGGAGTCAAGGAGACTTGACCTCTACGTGGGGACCTAGGGGGCACCGGCCTTCTATCTCCTCATCACGGCGGCCTCTCATGAGGTAAGGCCACACTAATCTCTTCCTTTTCGCTTGCACCTCCGTTGACCGGTGGTTGGATCGCCTCGACCCAATCCCGACAGGGTTCAGAGACTCCTCACCTCCATTGCGGGATTGTGTAGGCTCAACCCGCGGTGGGTACTCCTTTTCCTGAGGCTCTTGACCCCTATGAGCGGATTGAGGGGGCACAACTCGAGGCCTCCTCTCACAAGGTGGTGGTGTTGCGCGAGACGTATGCGCCCTGGCGTACTGTTGAACAGCACGAGCTGCTGCCCAGACTGAAATATCCTCCACGAGAGCGAGAAGGGCCTATTGAGTGATCTCGAGCACACTGCTAGCAGGGGGCGGGATCATTGTTGGGAAAATTGGATAAAACGCAATGGAAACGGTGTAATTAAAAAAATTTGGATTTTCCCATAATGGGATCAATCCCAGGATTTTATCACGTGTCAAGTCTCTTCGTAGTTTTATAGTGAGGAAGCTCTCGAAAGATGCCAGAGCTTTTTTCTAACAATCTATTGTGAGGAGTGCAGATAATAATTTTTCATCAACTCTCTATGGTGTTTATAGAGTTGAAGATGAGCTGTGGGCCGAAAACCCCAAAGTGGCCCATCCGGTGACAAATCAATAAATAATTATATTTATTTGGATTATTGTTTCCAACCACATATTATGGTCCAATTGATTACTTTGATCACTTTGGCCTGGGTAACCCGTTTGGGCCATCCCAGCTCAATTACAAGCTATTTGTTAAATTTTCCACAAAATTTATATGGCACATCAGTGTACCAAAAATGCATTTTTCCCTGAAACATGCAGAAAAGACACACATTGCAAGCTTGAAAAGATTTATATTGATAGTTTCTCATAAGATGTGAAATACCTCAAAATACAATAGAGAAACAACATTAGAACCATCAAGAAATTAACATCCCACTTCACACGAAAAA
This sequence comes from Buddleja alternifolia, assembly GCA_019426215.1. Lineage (NCBI taxonomy): Eukaryota > Viridiplantae > Streptophyta > Magnoliopsida > Lamiales > Scrophulariaceae > Buddleja > Buddleja alternifolia. Next base: position 43,006,777 of record CM033390.1, on the reverse strand, counting down.
AAGGGAAAGAAATTGGAAAAAAGTAACACATTTTATTTGGGAACCAAAAGTCGATTGAAACGTTATAGAAAACCTCGAATCAATTAATCTCCTCTTGCAATCAAAGTGAGCAAAAAATCTCTATAGCTCCCATTGGCCACATCTTGAATCTTTTTTGGGAGATCCACACCATATTTTTTATGGTATTCCTCTTTGATCAGCTTCATGTCCACATCAGCTCTCGTGGGAATTACTCTAGTCAGCGCATCTTTGGTTATCTCATCCGCATTGAGTCTTAATGATGCATCTATAACCTAAAAATAAATTATGTGCATTTTATTGAGAAAAGGATATTTAGAAGGAGAAAAATAATTGTGGAGGAATATTTGTAAGTACGTAATGATTAAATCTCACCTTGCTAAAGTATGTTTGTGGTGTGATTAGGCACTGGACAGTCTCTTGCAGAGGTGGGGCACGGTCAAGATCCTTCACAAAAGAAGTTTAGTAAATAAATGTTACATGTTATAAAAAGCGTCGGAATGTATGGAAAATTATACATTTTTGTACACGAATGAAAAGTTGTAAACATTGCATAAACATGAGAAATTCATTTATTTATGTAGAGCTCGTTGAAAGTCAATCTAGGTATCTTTTTTCTTGGTTATTAAATTGTTTGCCTTTTCCTTTTTAAAAAATAAATGAATTAGTCAATTAACTTCTTATTGTTTTCCAAGGTATTCCAAACCCAAAAATCCAAGAGTAATTGCTTGAGGTATGGTTTGACGAGATATACGGTCCTTTGCCTTGGAAATTTTACTAGTACACAATGATCGAATCTGAAAACTCTTGTTTAAGCAACAAAGAGCCTCTCCAATTCAGAGCAACATCCATAATGGCAAAATTAATTTTCCCGATAACAACTTAACTCAACTCGGATTAGGATAAAATAAAATGTTATTTACTTCATATATACCTCATCCAAGTAGTTGCCAGTAATTTCCTTGTAATGCTTGTAGACAGCCTTGATATGGAGCTTACTCCTAGTGGATAATATCCTCACAATCTCCTCATTTTCTATAAGAGCACCTCCCTTGACTATTGCAGTTGAAATGGTATTGGCCTCTAATTTTGCAATTTCTTCATTCACTTTTGGGCCTTCATAACGGTACGAGCTCAAAAGTGCAACCAAAAGCTGCCCAAAACACAATATTCTATCAAGCCCACAACCATTGGGTCAAACCTTGCCAATAAATATTGGATTTTTGAAAAAATAAGAAATTTGTTAGACTAGTGAAATCAGCTTTCGCCGTAACATGGGAGGTCCTAGGTTCAATTATAGGCATTCACAAGTTAAGATTTTTCTCTTCTTATTTGGAATCTTATAGGATCCATGTATCTCATGATTAAACAACTATCAGCTTGGGTTTGTCAGGTCAGGGTATTCCCCTTTGTCTAGAATCAAAATAAAAAATAAAACATTAAGGAGCTTCAAATATATTTAAGGGACAACTGCAAAATTTGTACTATAAAATATGACTTGCTACAATTTTAGTTTCATTGTTTATAAATTTACAAGGTTAGTCCTATAATATGTATCTTTTGAAGTTATTGGTCTCATTCGTTAAAAATTAAACGGGATTCCACGCGTTCAATGTATTACTAATCACGTGCAACGTGCTAGACATGTGACCAAACTAACAGTCTCAATACATTTTTTAACCGCTGTGAGCCTCTGACTAAGATGCATAAAAATGCATCATACGTGACTTATTTTGCATATTTATAAACAATGAGACTGAAAATGCAATATCGTGCCGGCCGGACCAATTCTCCAATTTTACCTATATTTATATCATACCTTTTTGTCGGGAGTGTGTACGTGGAAGGCAATGTCTTCTTCAATAGAGTGATCGAATAGAGAGTGATAAGCTCTTCGAGCACCCAACAACTCTTCAGATGAACGCGTGGTTGCGACTTCTATGAGAACATTGTATTGAGGTCGTTTGTATAACGACTCGTTCAACAATCGCGCATCTCTCTCCCATGGATGCATCGTCCACAGCACTGTGGCCTCCTGCACTAACATTTATTATTAACAATCTTTTACTTATATACATACATACGTATATATATATATATAGCAGGGGTTGGGGGGGGGGGGGTACCTTGAGACGTAAAAACTCTTGACGAAGCTGCAAGACATGGGCATTGTTCCACCGCTCAAATTGACGTTCATCTTGGATAAAGAAATCTCGAGTGCCTTTTCTGAAACTCTGCCTCTGCTCGGGATGCCATTTCCCCAATATGCTTATCAAAGCCTTCTCATCAACACCAAGACCTAATTAAAAATCAGTAAAATAATTATATGTATGTTAATATTCAAATGCACGATTTCTTTTTCCTTTTTTTGTAATTTAATGTATGAAATTCTTGAAAAAATATTAATAAACCTGAGAAAGCTTTTGTGAGAGATCCAAACTCGTCTGCGGCTGCCATTGATAATGAAACTTTTCTTCTTAATTTTATGTAATAATTTCAGATAGTTTATGAACTAAGTTTTTTGTTTGGAGAATTCTGTAATGGTGACGGGAGTTTTATCTCTCTTTTTGAGGTTATTTTAGGCATTTTACATTGATGATGGATTGTTCGGTGTCAAAAGGCGCAAATACCCCAAGGAAATAGAGATATGACGATGGAATCCCTAGTTCGTGTAAATAACTGATTAAATATAAGTGATAATGTTTCCGCGGTTTCCATGCATTAGTTACGTCTTATGAGCATTAATTACAATCTCAGTAATTCATCCCAAACTTGGGAAGTAAAAATAAAAGGAAAAGTTATTATGGGTTCATTAAATTAATTGACCGTTTTAAGATAATTTACAGAAGGGGGGCTTGTAACATAACACCACTGTTGAATTGAAAACAAAATGTTAAATGATAATTGATGAACTTTTATGGAATTAAATGTAAACATTGCAGGGTTCAATATAATTAAGTAAATGTGTATTAATGACATTTGACGAAAATATACCCTAGTTATTTTGGTTGGGAAGAAAAACAAGATGTAGTTGCATGATATATCCAATTTCATAAATCGTGCTTAGTAGATTTTTCTTATCAAAATTGCATTTGTTTTGCATTCCTAATACTATTTCTCAAAAAAAATATGAAAAAAAAAATATTTATTATTCATAGTTACGTTAAACAATTCATCCAACAACTAAAATGCATGCCTTGATATGTCAATATCTCAAATGTCAAAATAATCACATATCTTGATTCAAAATGTCACAAGGTTCAAAATAAGATAAACTTTTCCTATAAATGTTAGTTGTCTTAAATCTTAATGCATGATTCTAACATATATATGCTTAAATTTTCTTAAAAATCAAAACTCATCTATACAAATTTCACAAAAATAAAGAACATTTTCTTACAAACATACACGTCACATCAAAAGTCACCATTACACTTTTTTTTCCTAGAAAAATTCATCCAAACACACTTTTAACAATCGTTTCTCTTTTCTCACATTTTTCATTAAAAAAATTCTCTGAGGCGGAGTATTCATCCAATCAGGCGTTTCTTGTTTTCCTTTTTTCTCTTTTACATTTTTGGTTTTTTTTATTTTATTTGTTGATAATTAAAATTCATGCATCAATAAAACAGAAAATAATTACAAAATTCAGTCCGAGATCATACATTTTTGGTAATTCTTGTTTTCCTATTTCTTTATACCCATGAAAATTATATAGTGTATACTTATTTTATTTTATTTTTATATAAGGCAAAAGTATGAAATGTCTATTCACTAAGATTCCGTCTTTGGATGAGGACAAAGAGACAGGAAGTACTTTGCTATCCAGTTCATTGTGGACACAAAGATGTGAAGTCTCAACAACAGTAATAATAATAGAGTAGGAAATGTGTTCCACGAGCCTTAAACAATTATTGAACCGAATACTGCAGGTTAACCTAACCTTCTCACAGAAGAGGATCAGAGTCAAATATAAACTCTATTATACAAAAACATAGAATGTTGCTATAATTACCACGTACTGAACATGTATATTAGATGATAAGTAATATTTTTATTTTATTAGAATAGTTATTTTCATAATATAACGGTGACAAGAGTTGTATATAAATTATATGCAACAAAAATTGCCGCCAGAATTTTGGGACAATACTTTTGTTGTCCCCAAGTTAACAAAAAATGAAAAAGAATTACTAATGAATTACTTTTTCCTACTAACATTTTTATGAGATTGCAATGACAAACTTGTTATTAAGTAGAAAATACTCTTTTGGTTCGAGAACTATAGATTCCTTTTATTTAGTAATGGATATCTTTACATATAAATTCAGAGTAAATTATACGTCTCAGATGGGATTACCTAATTTTCTTCCAGAGAAATTAAATTCGATATAAGTCTCCTGAAACACCTTGCTTTCTAAAATTATATTTAATTTAAACTCTCTAGAAGACCCTCTCATAAATGTGATAAATATAAAACAATCAAAATGTGGACCAGATTCCCCATAAAGCTAAGGCTTCATATGATTGTGTTTTCGAAAATGAATTCTGAGTTATTTTTGGGAATGTAAATTACAGAAATTCGTGTAAAAATATTGACTTAATTTGCTTGTTAGGATATATTTTTAGAATTTGATTGAAAATAGTGTAGATGTGATATAAAGTTGATTTTTATTAGGATTTTATATATGAAATGATTGAGTTGATTATGAATGTAATGATGATGGGGGAAAAGATATTAAAATAATATTTTTTTAATAATGTTATGAGTTGGTAATAAATGAATATGTATATATGTATGTATATATATATACACACACATAATATAATATATAGAGCTATTAACGCTAATCATCCCTCATGTCACGCAAAAGTGTCACTTTCGTCCCTCTTGTGAAAAAATTATCACTTTCATCCCTCATGTCCATAATTTGTACTCAGATGATCCTTTTTTCGACATTCCGACCCGATTTTTCGGCTTCCCACTCGAAAATAGGGCTCTATCCACGCATATATCATGCTCGTCTTCACGAGAAAATTCATAACTCATTGTAGAAAGCTCGGATTCATGAACCGTTTTCTTCCCATGAAACTAGACACATAGGGCACGCATATATTACACATAATCAGGAGACGTCTATAACAAAGCAGTTTTGTATTAAAAAATTAGCTAAAAATCTGTGGGCTGTGCAGACAGCTGTGAGCGTCTTCACGAGAAAATTCATAACTCATTATAGAAAGTTCGGATTCATGAACCGTTTTCTTCAAATGAAACTAGACACATAGTTCTATCCACGAATATATCGCACATAATCAGGAGAAATCTAAAACAAAGCAGTTTTGTATTAAAAAATTAGCTAAGCAATGATGTTGCATAAGATTTATTTAAGTTATCTTCACTCTTTCTCGTGGGCATAAAATAGGGCTATCATTAATTGTCTATATTTGTCATCACCCACTTGAGGCCAGCAAAAATTTGTCCTTATTTAAGACAATATAAATAACAAAAACATTCAATGAGTATTGAATTATTGATATTTTTGTTTATTATTTTTAACTTCAAAACAAACAATTAAAAAAAAACCCAAATAACTATGTGATCAATTTGATAATTTAATGATGGAAATGCGTTATACTAATTCTTTTCATAGTTTCTCATATCAATTTGACTAATACGTATTTTCAAGATATGGAGTTTATTTCTGGTTTTTAAAATCCAAATTCCAAAAGAAATCCATATCGAAACATGGCAACGCATCTGCATAACTTCAATCCCGAATAAAGAGAGGTGCATACGACAAACCACCGCCTCTCTCTCTCCATCTCTCTCTAAGCCCTAACCTTCTTTTTTCTTCTATTTTTCGTCGCCGGCAATGGCTTGATGAAACAGTCATCTACTTCATAACTGTTACCACTACCATTGTCGGCGAGTAGGGTTGGAGCACCCTTCTTCAAGTTGTACATCACATTTTTAAATCTAACTAGACGGATATAGATTTGACGAGACAAAGACAGATCTGTCGAAATTAAGATGGGTGATAGATACACAAGTTTTTATATAGCGGTTTAGATATTTTGTTTAATATTTTATTTTTTCTTTCGTATGAGAGTTTGCTTTCTCTCTCGAATGAGAGTTTCGTCTCTCCTTGAACAGGAGTTACACAAGAATTTTCTTGGGTTAGTTTGTTAATTCTTAAGATTTATTATCTTGAATAATCTCGATATTTGGTGCTTCAATTGTTCTTTACTACAGTTTTAGACACAATCTCAGTTGTATTGTTCTTGATGTTATAAATTTTTTGTTGAATTAAATAAAATACTGCTTTCCTTTTAAAAAAAAACTTCAATTCCGAATGATCTTATTGAAATCACAATGACTTTTTCAAATTTTAATTTATAAAATTAGGAAAACTAAGAAGCAAAGTTAATTTGGAGTTGTTGGGTATAATTAATGAAAAGAGATAATAAAGTGTGGTGATAAAAATCGGAAATGAAGGTTTGTTATATTGGGCAATGTGAAACTAAATGTAAAAATAAAAATTTTATATTGAAAATAGGTTGTAGAATGTATTTTTGCTTTTAAAAATGAGGAAAATCAAAATGTCATGTGGCAAAAATCAACCAAACAAGTTCTATATGTTTCCCAAAAACATAATTGACCATTGTTGTTGTCATTTTCCTTTTCCTATTAAGGTTAGTTAGGTCTCTTTGTGAAATAGCAAAATTCCACTTTCAAAAACTCTAATGTCATTGATTCTAACTTATCAATAGCTTTAATAATAATAATAATAATATTGTTATAGTAAGAAGAAAGAAACTACTGTGAATTTGTATTTAACGAACAAGTTCTTTACATAATTGAAAAAAAGCGATAAACCGATAATTGTAATAACATTATCATAAATTGGAGAAAGTGATAAATCAATAATTGTAATAACATATACAGTATCATAGAAACTAAACCAACCCAAAAAAATATCAAAAAAAAAAAAAAACAACCACAAATAATTGTGATATTGCAATTATTTGTTTTCCTAAAACAAGATGTAGCAAATGCTCAGTAAGAATTACAAGAAGTTAATGTGCCTCCACTTTGTTGGTAAATACAAAATAGTATTTTCGATACATGAATCACGTGAGGATAACAAAATAGTAGTACTAGTGTAAGTAGTACTGGGCATATTTTTTTTTTGATCAGCTTTAATTATTGTGTTTTCAGATGCATGCGAAACCACTTTAAATGTGTCCCCATTGTTACATTATTAATCTATTAAGTCCCAATAAAAATGTCTCCACTCCACCCACATCATCATCATCATCTCTTGCACCATGCATTAAACGTTATAACACAATAAGTAGACAGTTCAATCCGGAATGCTATATTATGTGATAAAAGATCCATTCCGTTTACTTATCTCCAAATAAAACCTCTATACCACAGTTAAAAAAATATAAATTTTTTGTATCACATAAAATCTTATTTTAAACGTCCCAAAGAAGATGGGCCCAACAAGTTGTGAACACATTATGGCATGCTATATATGAAATTGTTATCTGTAAATATTCAATTTTAAATTTAGAATTCAACGTCAATTCAAAATGGATCGCGAAGGGAGCGAGTAACTTAATGAACTTTCCCCAATACAAGTAAAATTCTTTACTAGAATGTTCAATGGTGTTTTGACTTTGTTAACTCAAATTTAACAAATTTAGTATGAATATAAATTAATTTGAAGTGTTCTGAAATTTGTTAGAGTTTTTTAATTCAGTAAATTTTTCATATTAATTGTACTAAAAAGATAGAAATTGAAGTTCAAAAATCAAATTTAAGCAGACTCAAACTTGGTTAACGCTTATACTTATTTGAAATTTGTTAGAGTTTCTTAATTTTGTAAATTTTTCATATTAATTGTACTAAAAAGAAAGAAATTGAAGTTCAAAAATCAAATTTAAGCAGACTCAAACTTGGTTAACGCTTATTCAGTTATACTTATTTGAAAGCCAAGCATAAGCATTGAGTACAAGAATCCGCTCAGCAGAGCATGAGATTAAGCATGCTCCACTCTCTAAATTTGATTGATAGTCCTAATTGTAGCTAGTTATGCCAACACAATAGAGAATAAATTATAGTCCCTATTATATCACACATTTTAACTTTAAAATCGATCAATGCCAACTTGTATGTGATTAGTTCTACATACTTAAAGTTCCAACTCGTGACCCTCAAAACATTTATAATCAAGTGTCAATTTCATCTATTTTAAGCCTGTGGATAGTAATATTCTTTTGCTAATTACATTAACCAGATCATAAGACACAAGCTATGATGCACGGACACGAACAATACACGGGACACGGACACATGAATTCTTAAAAAAATTAGTACACAGACACGGTTAAGACACGAATGTTCATGTGTATATTTTTTTTTATCTCAATAATTAGACACGGACACGGCGGGCGTCAGATATTGTACGAGATGATTTTTCGGAATGTTCGTGCATCATATGACACAAGTCTTGCAATTAGAAGAGAAGATGAAGAATTTGGGAGTAGGAAGGAAAATAGAGAAAAGAACGGGGCATTAAGGTCTAACAATAATGATAAATAGGAAACTCATTTTTCTCGAGGGAAAGCAGCTAAAAGAAACTGAAACTGAAATAGTCGGAGACACTCAAAACTGAAACTGAAACTGAAACATTACCCAAAATTTTCCTCTCATTTTTCATACCAAATCAGCACAACAACAAGAATAAGAAGAAGAACACAAATTGAATTGAATTGAAGGTATATAAAAATGGCGACAATTAGAATACCAGAAGTGGTTCCATCTCCTGTTCAAGACTCTGAAAAACTCCAGAAAACTTTTCTCGGTACCTTTTTCCCTCTCTCTCTCTCTCTCTCTCTCTACGCACATTTAATTTCTCTCTCTCTTTTTCTATTTCTTTTTCTGATATGAGCAAAAGTGATTGCAAATAAATATGAATATGAATGCTTGTTTATGATGAATATATAGAAATAGTTGTTATTGTAATGGTTGTTTAGGTGTTTGTTGTTGGTTTAAAGGACTGGGAACAGATGAGAAGGCTATCATTAGGATTTTGGGGCGCAGAAATGCGAGTCAGAGGAAGAAGATCAGAGAGGCTTATCACCAGCTTTACGACAAATCTCTCATTGATTCTCTCTTCGCTGAATTATCTGGTGATTTCAGGGTATATATATCTTTTTCTATTTTTCATCTTTCGTTAATTTATTTGTAGTTTCTTGCTTCCCTTTGATGATTGCTAATTTAACAGAAGATGAATTTTTACTTTCATTCTTTGGTTTAATCTGATATACTGATACAATTAACACAAATTAGCTTTGATTTTGTGCTTAGGACATATTTCATGACTCCAAATAAATCTGATTTTTGTTTAAAGGAGTTAAAATCCTCGGAGTTGATGCATATTTGTGAAATATATTTCTTTTTGATTGTATTAGTGTTGATTATGGTGTTTTATGAACGACAGAAAGCGGTGATCTTATGGACATATGATCCGGCTGAAAGAGATGCAAGGCTTGCAAATGAAGCATTAAAATCAAAGAAGAAAAACATAACTCAGTTACAAGTATTAGTTGAGATAGCATGTTCCACATCACCTCATCATTTGGTTGCCGTTAGGAAAGCTTATTGTTCTCTCTTTGACGCTTCACTTGAAGAAGACATCATATCTAATGTCTCTCTTCCTCTTCAAAAGGTATATGCATTTATTCTTAAACAAATACTCCATTGACTTGATTATATTTTTTGGTGTTTCATCTTTGTTGGATATTCAATCTCAATCTCTGACTTTCAATTTTCATCAAATTTTATCAATTTTATTTTCATTTTCAATTAAAAATGATGCAGGCTTTAGTTTTTGGTTCCTTAAGTTTGAACAATTTTATAGTTTTGGCCAATAGACTTTGAATTGATTTACAAATGTAGTCCCTTGCACATGTCAACTCCATGAGCATTTCACAGAAGGGGTATTTAAAAAATTGAAAGATCAGAGACTATTCTAACAAGTGCTAAACCAAAAGGCTAAAACTGAATTATTGGTTACACTGATGAACCGGAAATGTAGTGATATCAATGTGATTCTTCTGGTCAACTTGCTTCAGCTTATCTACGATCTCAGGAATGCCACCAGATACATCGCGATGAAGCATTAAATTTTTATGACATGCTAGAATCTTTTTCCCAATTTTCATATCAAATGGCTTTATATATTTAGCGTGCGTGATTAATGTTGGTATAAAATTAGGCAGCTCTACATATTCTTTATTGTCGCATCAAATTTCAACCACGAATCATACTATCATCAAATGAATTAGAAATAATTTGTTGTACTATCATGTAGAAGAAACTAAGAGAGAGCCAAAAAAAACGAAAAAACTTGCTTTTGTTTTATCACACAGGACACTACTAATGCACGAGTATTAAACAAACAGATGTTGGTTAGATTAGTGAGTTCCTACAGATATGATAAAGAAGTGGTGGATTCTACTATTGCCAATACGGAGGCAGCTAAACTACATGAGGCCATCAAAGCAAAGAAATTAGATGATGATGAACTTGTGTCGATACTCAGTACGAGGAATATATTTCAGCTGAGAGAAACTTTCCAGCGTTACAAGGATAATTATGGGAAATCCATTGACCAGGTTCAGCTTTTTACTGCAATCACGAGTTTTGTTTGATTTTCACTGCTTGTCAAATTAAATAATCCACTTGACAGGACATTATGGCTTGTGGGAAGGGCCTTTTCGAGTCAATTATGAAAGTGATGATTTGGTGCATAGACTCCCCAGAAAAACACTTTGCTGAGGTAATTGAAACTTCTGAATTTATTCATTCTGATCTTTATCCCACTTCTGTGTTCCTAAACATGTAGAAATGCTATCTTTGTTTATATTTTTTGGTACATTTTCAGATAATTTTTTGGAGAATGTGTATTATGGGTGTTGTGCGAAAATGATGTGATATTGGTTGTGTTTGTTTATGTTCTTAAAAAGTGGTGGGAAGCATGTCAAATAAAATGTGTTTTAATGAGATATGATGTGTAAAATGATAGAGTTAGTTGTTTTTGTAATGATTATGCGACTTAAAAAATAGTAAAGTATGAAATAGAAAAGAAATAATAGATAGAGTACCTAATTATTGATGAGAGATAGAGTGATGTATTGATTGAAAGTTACTTATACAGGAGAATGAAAAAGTAAACTGACAAAATATGTTTTTGATTGAAAATGATTTGTAGTTGTAATTTTCTGAAAATTGTGATCCATAAAATATGAGATTCAAAATCTTAAACGAACATGACATTAGTATCTTAAAAATTTAAATATCATATCATTTTAGTAGTGCAATGCTCCAACACATGTAACACATGTAATTGCATGAACCAAACCGAAAATGCACGTAATTCAGAACAAGTTATGCTGATCCTACACATGAATTATGTTTTCCTTTTGCATCTACACTCGAGTTGCTTAGCTATGTCGGGTTTACCTTCTTCAGATAATAAGTTATTGAAACTTGAAAGGGAAAGGGGGGCAATTTTCTCATATTGGATCATAATTTGTGAATGGTGGTGAATGAAATTATGCTTGAAAGATTGTCTATAGAAAAGTTCTTTATCACTCAGGCCATGGCTTATTTCGGGCCTCTTTTCAAGATTCCCACATTCCACATAGTTGGCTGAGGATTCCTGGACATAAAGTTGTATGTTTCCTCTTATTAACCAGTTCTCTAAGGATGTATTGTCATATTATGGTCACTTCTTCTGAAACTTATTGTAGTATACTAATGTTCAAAAAGTCAAAATAAAGTCGAAAATTGTTGATCTATTTGGATTTCCTGTGTCCTGTTTCTTGAGGTCGAATCTCACTCTTAATTTGCAGAAGTCACATTTGAGAAAATTATAAGAATGTGCACAATTCACTCTTATAACCAGAAAATATATTTTGAAGTATTTTCTAAAATAACTTTATTTCAAATTCATTTGGCAAAATTCCAGGTTATAAGAGCTGCAATTATAGGGCTGGGAACTGATGAAGATTCACTGACAAGAGCTATTGTAAGTCGAGCTGAAATTGATATGATGAAAATCAGAAGCGAATATTTCAATGTGGACGAAAATGGCCTTGACAATGCAGTGATTGGCGACACATCCGGGGACTACAAGGACTTCCTCATGACTTTGCTTGGGGCAAAGATCTGATTGTTCTCATCTATTTAATCTAAGTAATTTAGCTGAGTGGATTGCTTTAGAAGCACATTTAAACTAAAATGCAAGTTGAGTGGTGTTGAGAGTGGATGTTGAAGATAATCATATTATTTGGGCATAATTTTCTTAATTGGTTCTAATGTTCTCTGAATCATATTTAATTATTATATTGTTACTTTGAATCATATTGTTTGTTGACCTGCCAATACAACATTAATCTTTCCTTTCTGCAGTAGCTTAAATATTCCGCCGTCTTCCTTGAATTTCATGAACAATGTGTAGGTGCAGGAGATTCACTAGAACATTTTGCTCATTTGTACCAAATAAGATGTTGAGAATGTTTTTGGTCCAGGATCTTTCACCTCACCTGTGAATCATTGGTTTGAGTTAGAATTTCTCATTATTCAGATGTCACAACCCTTTAGTGGATATAAAACTTAGGGAAGGCGCCCTTGTGAGAATCTTAAACCCGGCCACCGGGATTGACTCTACGGCAAAACGGTCCCAAAATCACTAGAAAGAATGTATTAACTTCTTCTAGTGATGAGATCTCAATAAATATTTTGTGATACTTTTTATCATCGAAAGATGTGCAATTCTTAGATAAATAGATTAAAGGATTAGAAGCATGGTCTTAAATATCCCCCGAAACCTCGAAATTTCGACCGAAATTTTGGATTTTCGGGGATCTCGAAGCGAAATCTCACATTCGATCCAATTTTGCAGAATATTTATCGAAATTTCCCGATATTTTCGATATTTCCCAATATTTATCGATATTTTCGATATTTCCCGAAATCTTGAATTCTTAATAAAATTACTCTGTTAAATATCTACCGAAATTTTTCGAAATTCCCGAAATATCCCGAAGTTTTCCTAAATATCCCGAAATTTCGGCCAAACTCAAAATATTTCTAAATTTAAAATAATGTGGTTTTAAATGATGATTTGTATTAAAATTGTGATATTTTGTTTTAATGAAGTTCTTAAGAAATTTGGTTATTACTTTACTTTCAAATCATATTTATTTTATATTTTTCGCCATAGATTTTAATCATACTACTTGACAAAATTCATTATACATACATTATATATACAATATTATTTATGTAAAAGACGCATAATTGTGATATTTAAAGTTACACAAAGTTTTATTGTAAATTTTCAAATATTTCTATATATATCCATGATTCTTTAAAATCGAAATCGAAATCGAAATTTTGAATATCCCCAAAATTTCCATTGAAATTTTCGTAAATTTACTATCTCGATATCGATACCAAGATTTAATACCTTGATTACAAGTACTTGGTCATTGATTAGACATAAAGTAAAATTAATTTATAATTAATTATATTGAGTAATGTGAAGTAATTATAATTATTTAATTATAATCATTTGATAAGAATTACAGTGATGACTAATGTTGAAATAAAGAATTTATTTCATTTAATTAAATATTCATATAAATTATAGCGTGGCCTTCCCATTTGTAGTTGTTTCTTACCAAGTCAAAACACAACCACACCACCTTTGTTTTAATATAGGGAAAAATGCAAAATTACCTCTGTGACTATAGGGGTCTGCCAAATGTAGTTTCGTATTTTGTACTAGTGGCAATTGAGGTCCGGTATCTCCAAATAAATAGTAATTTGAGGATAAATTTTGCCAAAAATTTTCAATTTGGCCTGAATTGCTGATGTGTCAGGCACGTGGGTAAAAAAATTTGGGGATTTTTCGATTGCAGTCGGATTTTGCAAGCGTGGACAAAGGGAGTTGGATGACATAGGAGTAACTTGACAAATAGGACGCCACATCACACCATTTTGGAGGGAAAAACAGCATAAAAAGGTATAATTTTTATATGTCAAACAATTATATATTAATTAATATTTAAATTAATATTCTAAAAAAATTAATAGTTTATAAAAGAAAACCAAACAGCAGCCACCCCCATCCCCCCTCCCCCCGACCCCCAACCCCTGCCTCTTTCAGATCGGGGCACCTAGAGCGTAGCCCATACCCCCCTTCCTGGATCGGTGTTTGTTGTGTGTTGTGGGGGTGTGTGTGTCCTAGGTGTGTGTGTTGTGTGTCTTGGTGTGCCGTCTCGACGGAGAGGGAGGTGGGAAAGGCGGTTGTACATGGATGTTTGGGGATTTTTGTTTTGTTTTTTTTTTACGCGGGGGGGGGGGGGGGGGGGGGGGATGACCATTTTCCTTTTCTTTTTTTTTTTTTCATTTTGTAAAATTTCCCTTTTTCTCTTATTTCAAGTTTAAAAATCTGTCTATTTTATTATTTTCTGTTTTTTTTAAAACTTTGGTTTTTTCTTTAATTTTTATATATTTTTTAATAATTTTATGAAAATCTGAACATTTTATTGAGATTTATTGCATGACTTAGATATTAAATTATTAGATTTTTATATTAAAAATAATTTAACTTAGCCTTTTTAAATATTTTAATATTTGTATAACAATTTCAGTATTTATTCTTTGCAATAAAATTATTATAATTTCTAATATACATTTATTTAATTTAAAACTATTTTTAAAAATTAATTTGAACAATTTCCATTTTCTACTTGTTTTGTATATTTTAATGTTATTGTACATATTTAATATTTTTTGATTTACTAAAATTTTCTTATCCATGTCAGCATCTTTTAAAAAATTGAAAAAAAATGCCACATGGCAAACTCCGCCAAAATTAGAGCTTTCCGGCCAATTTGTCCTCAAATTGCGATTTTTTGGGGGATACAGGACCACAATTGCCACTAGCACAATTGATTTATGAATAATTTAAGTTTAACCTACTGACTATCTATTAGTCTAGCAATTGAATTTCACCTTACAACCTTTTGCTTGTATGTGGGGTGAAATTTGTTTCGATTAATGGCATTTCATGCACTTAGAAAAATCAAAAATATATTTCAATACATAACCCCCATTGCTTAGGGACGATATTATATATTAAATATCATTTTAATTTTTTCTAAGTTAAGTGGAGGACAGGATATCTATTACCCTTCACCAACTTAATATTTTTCAAAGTGGAAAAATTTAAGTTATTTAATAGGTCTCACTTTGCACATTAATCCACTTCATACTATGCACACAAACATGGATAAAAAATAATTGAAAGCAATCCTAGAAAGCTAACAACACATGATTCATGGACCTTAATCCTAGATTGAGCCAAGCCAATGTCTCAATTGCTAATTCAAAAGAAATTACACTAAAGCTTCCAAAACTCCTTTTTGTATCTCCTTGGCTCAACTTGAATTCTTCAATGGGCCTATTCTATTTCTAACTATTACAAATTTAATATAAGCAACCTAAACAAAATTCTATGGAAAGAAGATAAATATAGGCTCAAAATAGCCTTTACAACCCATCAAAAAAGAAATACAAAGATAAAACAAGTCTAAATCCACGAATCATGTCTCCCATCACATAACATGTCTAACATGCATCACATAACACACGAAAAACATATATGTTAATTTCTACTTAAATTCCAAATTTAATTATTGTTTTCATATTCTCAAGGAAATTAAATTTATTTAATTCTATTAGAAAATTTAATTTTAAATAAACTCCAATTAATTTTACATTAAAATCTAATTTTAATAAAATTTGATCGCTAAGTTTACTAAAACTAATTTCACAATAGAAAGTATCCAATTTAATTCAAAGTCCAACTTTAATCAAATTCGATAAGATGGAAATTAAAATTCCTTCATTAACATCTATTGGGACTCGACCATTCGGGTGGACTGAATCTGTCGGGAAAGCTTGCTTCGTGGCGGAGCATTTAGCAATGCCAGCAGCCTGGTGAGGGCTGGCTGTCTGAGGACAGGTTAAACCATATTATTTATTTTTGCATTAAAATTCAATTTTAATCAAAAACCAAATAAATACATATATTTAATAAATGACACGGGTCACCCATGGGTCGATCCGGGTCGTGTCAAGTGGACCCGTGTGTTTAAAAACACACGGGTGGGCTCGCTGTACGAGCCTAATTGCTCGGCATCTGGGCGCGATACGCGCATCTTTGTCGACAGCCCAGCCGTCGAGAAAGATGGATAGCGAGCCCATCAGACGATGTGCGTGCACAGGCAAAGCGATGATAAGTCTTTGGCTCCCCTTGTCCACCCCGGTGACGGGTTGGCTGTTGAAATTCACAATTTTATTTTTCATCACCTAATAATTACATAAAACTCAATTTTTATTAATTTCTAACGAACAAAAAATAAATAAAATCCTCAAGAACATTAAAAACGTGTAATCCACATATCTAATTATGCATCATGAAAAACTGTAAATCATGCATCTAATATTTACACGTAAATTACATACGCCGAAAATTAGATTAAACGCAGCGAAAACGGTGTAATTAATTTTTTTTGGATTTTTCCTTAACAGGATCAATCCCGGGGTTTTATCACGCGTATGTGTGATAGAGATATCGACACTTTATCCGTTGTAGCGAAATGTTTGGAGAATCTCTAAATTTTGACTTCTAATCCTTCGTGAAATAATCCGGCTGATTGTTTGATAATTCGAGCAGTCCAAAAGTGCTGCTTCTAAATGGTCTCGCTGAAAAAACTCAAACAGAAAAATTCCTTCTTCTTTGGCATTGAGGCCGATGACTAGAGGAAGAGGAGAAGGGACGATTTTTCTTTCTTGTGGCTCAAGTGTATAACTAATGCTATGATCTAGGTCTTAACTAATGTGATATATGTATATCACTTAAGTTATAACATTGGGCTAAAAAAACCCATGTTGGATGCCTACTAGCCGCTCCTACACGGTCATGGTGCATCAATTTGAGATCGGTCCAATCCTTTATTAAATTAATTAATTCAATCCAATTAATTAATCCATTTAAATACTAGATAGATTTTTTTTATTTCTCCAAAAAATAATATATTAATTAAAGTATAAATGAATTAACTTATTTCTTCAAATAATTAATTCTATTTAATTAATTTTAAGTATCAAATACTTAAAATATTACCACAAGAAATATACCACATTTTCTTTCGATTTTTCTTTATTAAACGTGACTCATTAGGTTCATCTATATTTGACAATGAGAAGATTCCATTGAATGTGGGTTGCACCTAGCCAATTCAGTGGCCCACATCGTATCCCAAATAAGATGAAATGATTGGATCATTTTTACCTTTCCTGTTGTAAATACCGTGTGAATACAAACTCTTCGTTTTCTTAGTCCGGTCAAGTGAGAGTCATAGTTTAGGTCAAACTTATAAACTCGACTCTATGCTATATTTATAATAAGTCTAGATCAGTGAATGCTTTGGCCAAAAGACTGTAAGATCGAACTTACTTATAAATGTATAGGATAATTCCTCGTTCACTTTCGAGGGAACGAATCTCATCTTGGATACCAGTTAAGACTACTATTTGACCATTAGGTTGCTGTTTGAGGTCGACCCCACCTAGGACTGTCAATGAGCTCAAGTCGGCTTGAATATTTTCAAGCTTGAGCCAAAGGTTAGGGATTGGATTCATATTCAAGCCGAGCGTGAGCGGAGGCAAGCTCGGCTTGAATTGAGCTCGGGCTCGTATAAATAAATTATATATATGTATATATAATATATATGTATGCATATATTTAAAATAATTAACTAACATGTAAAACTATATAAATATCACTTATACTTTATAAACAAAAAATCATAAGTATAAGGATAATATGGAGGTCAAATCGGACAAAAATAATTCAACTGTATTTAATCGTAAATGTTCTCAAGTAGCAAAACAATATAGGAAAATAATTAGTGTTTTTGACTTTATGAAGTCAAGTTTAAGGATTTTTAGCACGATAATAATTTGATTGTGATGATTCTGAAGTGTTTTAAAATTATTATATTTTTTTCTTAATTTATTTGGTAGATTTATTTTATTAAGTGTACTAAAAAGACAAAAATATTGATATTCTAAATTCAACTCGGCTCATGCTCGGCTTGACGCTCGTCAAGCTGGGCCCAAGCCTTGAACATAAAAGCTCGTTTAGTATCAAGCCGAGCATGAGTCTATGCAAGCTCGGCTTGATTGAATGTCTTAACCCCATCAAAGGGTGATTTTGGTCTAACTACTCTAATGACAAACCTAATGTCACAAGCATATCTTCAAGTCGATTCCTCAGATTTAAAGTTCAGACACACCTATTACAATTTAATCAATTCTGTTATTGACTGTCAAAGAGTGAAAATTCATGTGATAGAATCAATGCGAGTCATGTCTGAGTGCCACTATCTCCATCAGTGCACCTATGATATGACTTCTTCACTACTTCCTAGTGATTGACGGGCATTTCTCTCGTCAAGAACCAATATCATACAAGTCTTGATGATTTTCAATGCCCAATTGGGAATCCTCGACTTGCAGACTGTTTCAGTACACAAGAATGAACTCCTCTAGTGCCTTAGAGAGTAACTCTTGTGTTTATGGATTTATAGATGATTACAATATATAAATGCTAATATAATAGTAAACAACTAAAATGCCTTTTGTTAAAAGAATAAAAACAATTACAATTTACTAATGTCCTTTCATTCTCTAATCCTCTAGTGGCATTTGAGGACATTAACCTAACAATCACTCCTGGCGTCACTAGAGGCACGCTTTGCACGTTGGACGAAGGCGGCAAGTTCGGGGCCCCACCTTCAGTCTGAGCATGTGGGAAGCCTATTTGAGGAGTCTGGTTAGGGGCTCTACCTCCTGCTACTGACTCGTTGTTGTTTGTCATCCTATCACCATTGGTACGTGCCTAAGATCTACTTTGCATACTTAGTGGTTGGACCGCTGTTCCCATAGACGGCGCCAAAATGATGCGGGATCAATATTTACGTCACGTGAGGACCACGTGGGGAGGGAATTTTATCTGACGCATGACAAACTGAAAAATGATGTTGATAGTATATGGACTGCACTTGCTCAAGGCAAGCTGCCTATGTACCCACATTGATATGATCAAGTCTCTTCGTAGTTTTATAGTGAGGTAGCTCTCGAAAGATGCCAACGCTTTTTTCTAGCAATCTATTGTGAGGAGTGCAAATAATGATTTTTCATCAGCTCTCTGTGGTATTTATAGAGTTGAAGATAGGTTGTGTGCCGAAAACCCCAAAGTGGCCCATCCGCTGACAAATCAATAAATAATTATATTTATTTGGATTATTGTTTCCAACCACATATTATGGTCCAATTGATTACTTTGATCACTTTGGCCCGGGTAACCCGTTTGGGCCATCTCAACTCAATTACAAGCTATTTGTAAAATTTTCCACCGAGTTTATATGGCACATCAGTATACCAAAAATACATTTTTCCCTGAAACATGAAGAAAAGACGCACATTGCAAGCTTGAAAAGATTTATATTGATAGTGTTGTGGAACTCAGAGTCATATTCCACCAAATATAGAAATAGCGAGGGAAATATTGTACTAGAAAACCACACTAGATTTAATTCCCAGGAAAGATTGGAGGCGTCACAACGGTCGCGCTTAAAACCCAATCTCCTCGACAGAATTAACTAGACGAATTTAATAGCACAATATAACACTACAACTATAACTAACAATGGCTACTTGAAGAATAGCACAAAATAAAGAACACCAAATTTAACGAGGTTCGGCTAATTTAGCCTACGTCCTCGGACCCCACCAAAATATTTCACTAAAGGACTAAAGTGAAACTATTACAAACTATAGAGGAAGAAAGAAGAAATTGCTAAAAGACTTAGGCAATTTGGGATGTTTTCTAATGTAAATAGATGGTCTTTTTTTATAGTGTAAAGAGACCACTCTTTACAACCATTTTCCAATGTGGGATATTGCTCAACTTTGAAATGAGCCATTCTTCAACAAATCTCCACCTTGGCGAATTTCAAAATCTTCAATCTCCTCGTCAAACGGGGTCACCAAAACCAATCTTCAAACTTTGACAATGTTGATCAAGTCCAAACAAAATTTGAACTTGATTGTAGTCACAACTTTTGTCAACATATCAGCAGGATTCTCAGTAGTATGGACCTTCTCGATCCTGACTCCACCTTCTTCGAGTATCTCTCTTATGAAATGATATCGAACATCAATATGCTTCGTCCTTGCATGATAAACTTGGTTCTTTGCTAAATGGATAGCACTTTGACTATCACAATGTATTTTCACATACTTTTGTCCAATTCCCAGTTCACCAAACAACCCTTGAAGCCAAATTGCTTCCTTTACAGCCTCTGAAATTGCCATATACTCTGCTTCCGTAGTAGACAGAGCAACCGTTGACTGTAAGGTAGACTTCCAACTGACTGGTGCTTTAGCAAGAGTAAATACGTAGCCTGTAGTTGATCTACGCTTATCTAAATCACCAGCATAGTCTGAATCGCAATATCCGACTACATACTGACTATGTTCCCGCTCAAATATCAAACCAACATCAGCTGTGTCATGGATGTATCGCAAAATCCATTTCACAGCTTGCCAATGTTCCTTTCCAGGATCATGCATATACCTGCTCACAACTCCCACTGCTTGGGAAATATCAGGCCTCGTACACACCATAGCATACATCAAGCTACCAACAGCATTTGCATACGGTACTTTTGACATGTATTCCCGTTCTGCATCAGATTTCGGTGACAAAGCGGCGCTAAGCTTAAAATGAGGAGCAAGCGGAGTACTAACTGGTTTTGACTTTTCATCAATGCCAAAACGCCTCAACATCCTACTCAGATATTGTTTCTGAGTCAAACAAAGCCTCCTCAATTTTCTATCTCTGAAAATCTCCATGCCGAGAATCTTCTTCGCCTCACCTAGATCCTTCATCTCGAACTCCCTTTTCAAATGAGTCTTCAACTTCTCAATTTCTATTAGACTCGGGGAGGCAATCAACATATCATCAACATACAGAAGAAGATATATGAAGGATCCATCTTGTAGCTTGTGCAAATACACACAATGATCGTATTTGCTTCTTGTGTACCCAATTCCCATCATAAACTTGTCAAATCGCTTGTACCACTGCCTCGGAGATTGCTTCAATCCGTACAACGATTTTTGAAGTTTACAAACCAAATTTTCATTTTCAGCAACTTTGAATCCCTCTGGCTGAGTCATATAGATTTCCTCTTCCAAGTCTCCATGTTAAAATGCAGTTTTTACATCCAACTGAACTAGTTCAAAATCCAACTGTGCTACTAAAGCCAACAAAATTCTAATGGAGGAGTGTTTTACAACTGGAGAAAACACCTCATTATAATCAATGCCCTCCTTCTGAGCGTAACCTTTGGCCACCAATCTGGTTTTGTAGCGAACATCACCTTGGCTAGGAAACCCATCTTTCTTTGCAAATACCCATTTACATCCAATTGCCTTCTTTCCCTTCGGGAGACTGGCCAGTTCCCATGTTTGATTCTTATGAAGGGACTGCATTTCTTCACTCATGGCAATCCTCCACTTATCTTTCTCTGGTCCTTTGACTGCTTCAATATAAGTGGTAGGAACATCATCAGCGGCAATTGCAGATGCACAAGCCACCATATCATCAAAGCGAGTAGGCTTTCTGATTATCCTCTTTGGCTTGCTAGTTGCAATTGATTCAAGTTGCTGTGGAAGTTCTTGGGGTTGAACTTCCTCTTCTTCAAAATCTCCTTCTACCATAGGAGAATGATCAAGAGTTTCTTGATCTGCTGGGACAACAAATTTTTCAAACTCCACCTGTTTGGGAGTACCATCCTGCTGTTCTGCATTCATCTTTTCCAACACGGTAGATTCATCAAAGGTGACATCCCTGCTAAAGATTATTTTCTTTGTTTCTGGACACCAAAGGCGATAGCCTTTTATACCAGAGGTGATCCCCATGAACACAGCTTTCTTTGCTCTAGGATCCAACTTTGATTCCTTAACATGATAATATGCAGCGGAACCAAACACATGTAAGGAATCATAATCAGCAGCAGGCTTTCCAAACCATTTCTCCAATGGTGTTTTTCCATCAATAGCAGTAGATGATAGACGATTAACGAGATGACACGCATACGTCACAGCCTCAGCCCAAAATTCTTTACCCAACCCAGCATTGGATAACAAACACTGAACTTTCTCCAGCAAAGTCCGGTTCATGCGTTCTGCCACTCCGTTCTGTTGTGGTGTATGTCTCACAGTGAAGTGTCTGACAATGCCTTCATCCTCACAAAATTTTTGAAATGGACCACTCCTAAATTCTCCACCATTGTCTGTACGGAGACGTTTGACCTTTTTATCAGTCTGAGTTTCCACCATCTTTTTCCAATTGAGGAATACCTCAAACACTTCATCCTTTGTCTTCATCGTATACACCCAAACTCTCCGGGAAAAATCATCAACAAAGGTTACAAAATAATGTTTCCCTCCCAAAGAACTCGTTTTTGAGGGACCCCATACATCCGAATGAACATAATCCAAGATACCCTCAGTATTATGGATTGCTGTTCCAAATTTAAATCTTGTTTGTTTCCCACGAACACAATGTTCACAAAACTCCAATTTGGAGTATTTCACTCCTTTCAACAATCCTTGATTTATGAGGAGATTCAAGGATTTTCCACCCATGTCCCAAGCGCATATGCCATAGCCTAACTGCTTCTGAATCCCGATCATCAACAGTAACTGCTGCTACTGCACCCACAACTGTACCACCCATGTAGTGATACGTATTGTTGTTCTTCCGAATTCCCTTCATTACCACGAGTGCACCAGAGATGATCTTCATCACCCTATCCTTAGCTCTTACTTCAAAACCTTTCGATTCTAAAGTTCCAACGGAAATAAGGTTTTTCCTCACTTCTGGTGCATACCGAACACCCTTTAGGGTTATGATTGATCCATCGTGATTCTTCAAGCGAACTGAACCAATCCCAAGTGTAGTAAGAGGAGCTTCATTTGCTGTGAAGACAACGTCATTTTGTTCTTTGAAATCAAAGAACCAATCCAAATGTGGTGTCATATGATGACTACATGCTGAATCCAGCATCCATACTTCAGAAGCACCGCTGGATGATGTTGCCAATGAGAAGTCCGATTCGGCATCATCACACGCGGTTACATTTGATTCCGCCACGGCCTTAGAATTGCCCTTAGTTGTCAGCTTTGGGCAATCTCTCTTCCAGTGTCCTGTTTCTCGACAGTAGACACACTCGTCTTTGCTTAGTTTATGCCTGGACTTGGATCTCCCTTTCTTTCCTTTGTTTTTGTTTTGTGAACGACCTCTGACGAACAAAACCTCTGCATCTCCGCCTGAACTAACTTGCTTGTCCTTCTTTCTCAGTTCATAACTGTACATGGCAGCACAAACTTCGCTAAGAGATACAGCAGCCTTCCCGTGAAGTAGAGTGGTTTCAAGAAACTCAAACTCCTCAGGAAGAGATCCCAGCAACATCAGAGCCAAATCCTCGTCTTTAAAAGTCTCATCCAAATTGATCAAATCGGTAACCAGTTGATTAAAACTGGTAATGTGACTATTCATAGTGGAACCCGAAACAAATGTGAAGCGAAAGAGCCGCTTCTTCAAATGGAGCTTATTCTGACAGCTTTTCTTCAGAAATTTCTCCTCCAGTGCCATCCACAATTTATATGCCGAGTTTTCTTTCGAAAACGCATATCTCTGCTCTCTGGATAGACACGAACGAATTGTTCCACATGCCAACCGATTCATCATACTCCAATCTTTTTCCTCTATATCATTTGGTTTCTTCTCTTCAATAGCTAAGTATAGACCTTGTTGAAAGAGTGCGTCTACAACTTCGCTTTGCCACATACCAAAATGGCCTGTGCCATCAAAAGACTCCACTGCCAATCGTGTATTCGCCACAGTGGTTCTCGCCCAAATGGACGACGACGATGCTTTTGAGGTAACTTCCATTTTTGGTTACAAATTATTCTTCAATAGCCCTCCAAATGCGAAAGCCAAATAACCCGGGAAAACTTTTCTGATGTGGAAGATCAGATTAAACTGCGACCACAGAGCATACTCAGAATACCCGAGCTCTGATACCACTTGTTGTGGAACTCAAAGTCATATTCCACCAAATATAGAAATAGCGAGGGAAATATTGTACTAGAAAACCACACTAGATTTAATTCCCAGGAAAGATTGGAGGCGTCACAACGGTCGCGCTTAAAACCCAACCTCCTCGACAGAATTAACTAGACGAATTTAATAGCACAATATAACACTACAACTATAACTAACAATGACTACTTGAAGAATAGCACAAAATAAAGAACACCAAATTTAACGAGGTTCGGCTAATTTAGCCTACGTCCTCGGACCCCACCAAAATATTTCACTAAAGGACTAAAGTGAAACTATTACAAACTATAGAGGAAGAAAGAAGAAATTGCTAAAAGACTTAGGCAATTTGGGATGTTTTCTAATGTAAATAGATGGTCTCTTTTTATAGTGTAAAGAGACCACTCTTTACAACCATTTTCCAATGTGGGATATTGCTCAACTTTGAAATGAGCCATTCTTCAACAGATAGTTTCTCATAAGATGTGAAATACCTCAAAATACAATAGATAAACAACATTACAACCATCAAGAAATTAACATCCCACTTCACACGAAAAAAAGGGAAAGAATTTGGAAAAAAGTAACACATTTTATTTGGGAGCCAAAAGTCGATTGAAACGTTATAGAAAACCTCGAATGAATTAATCTCCTCTTGCTATCAAAGTGAGCAAGAAATCTCTATAGTTCCCATTGGCCACATCTTGAATCTTCTTTGGCAGATCCGCACCATAATTTTTATGGTATTCCTCTTTGATCAACTTCATGTCCACATCGGCTCTTGTGGGAATTACTCTAGTCAACGCATCTTTGGTTATCTCATCCGCATTGAGTCTTAATGATGCATCCAAAACCTAAAAATAAATTATGTTAATATTATTGAGAAAAGGTTATCTAGAAGGAGAAAAATAATTGTGGAGAAATATTTTTAAGCACGTAATGATTAAACCTCACCTTGCTAAAGTAGGTTTGAGGTGTGATTAAGCACTCGACCGTTTCTTTTAGACGTGGGACACCGTCAAGGTCCTTTAAAATAAGTTTGGGAGAAGAGGAAAAAAGTAAATAAACGTGACATGGTAAAAAATGTATTGAGGAATTATATGAGAGAAAGTGAAATTATTTAACTCAAGGAATGATCATTGAGGTTGTAAATGTTGCATACAGATAAAAAAATTACTTATTTATTTACTTCATACCTCATCCAAGTAGTTACCACTGATTTCTTTGTAATGCTTATAAACGGCCTTGAGATGAAGCTTACTCCTAGTGGATAATATCCTCACAATCTCCTCATCTTCTACAAGAGCACCTCCCTTGATTATGGCATTTGAAATGGTTTTGGCCTCTAACTTTGCAATTTCATCATTCACTTTCGGCCCTTCATAACGGTATGAGCTCAACAATGCAACCAAAAGCTGCCCAAAACACAACATTCTATATCAGGCCCAAAATTACATGTGTACTTGATGTGTTGTGCGCAGGGAGGGGGCTGGGGGGTGCCACCGCCCCCTCAATTTTTTTTTTATATTACTACCTATAAAATTTTCAAAATTTCTATTTTCGCCCCCCCTCAATTTTGTTTTTATTACTACTACCCATAAAATTTTCAAAATATATATTTTCGCCCCCCCTCAAATCACACGGTTCTACACTTCCATTTAAGATAGAAATTAAAATTTAGGGCTTTTTTCCTTCAATTGCATTCTCAAGAATCAAGATTTTGGGTGATGAAAATCTATAGATTTCTCATTTCAAAGACTAAGAAGGTATTGTGTTATTTGAATACAAATCTTTAAAATTTAATTCTAATACTTTACTACATATTTCATCGGTTACTCTACAATTTAGTTTAAGAATATTTTTGGTTTAATAATTCTAACAAATAGATTATGGGCATCTATAAAACAATTGAAATGGTTTAAAGAAGAGAGAAATTGATGATATAGTATAGATCAAAGATAGATATTTCATACTTGAACCTAATTTCTTATTAAATTTTCCCCCATAAATATAGCGTACCGTACCGTGGGGGGCAAGCCCCCCGCACCCCCCTTGAATCCTTCGTCTATATGCAAAAAAAATAATGTATAACTATATCACAAAATCTCGCCCCCCCCCCTCGCTAAAAATCCTGGCTCCGTTCCTGGTTGTGCGTGTGCTCGCACGTAATAAATGTGTAGTTGATGTGATGTGATATAGATATATGTATAATTGTAGATGCACAATTTATGGCTGAGAGGGAGAAGAAAATGAAAAGGTGATATATTTTGAAATATTAAGACACTGTTTGTTTTTATTTTGAATGCATATTTTGGCCAAAAATTTGGGCAAAACACGTTTGGCCTGATTGTTTGGCCATAATGGCCAAAATTGAGTGTCTGACGTTAAGGCTGACACATGACAAGCCTAGTGTTGATTAAAGTCAAAGATTTGTCATTAGCTTAGTCTCTGTTTGGATGTGTTTTTATTTAATTTCAACTGTCATTTTTAAAATGTATGGGGGAATAAGGTTTTTTATTTTCATGTGAGAAAGTGAAAAAAATAGGTGTGTTTGGTTGTGTTTTTAAAAATAGTTGAAATTGGTGATTGTGAAGTGTTGAATGACTGAAAAGTAATAATTAAATAATCGTGTTGAATTTAAAAATTTAAAGTAGATGAGAGAGAGAGGTTTAAAAAATTGAAAAGAGATGATAGAGAAAAGTGATAAAAAGAAATTGTGAGATAAATGATGTAAAATGTAATTTTAAATAAATGATTGAAATTTATTGGAAACGTAAAAATGAGAATAAAAATTAGAATATTTTCTGTTAAAAACAGTGCAAAGTGTGTATTTTTATTTTCAGATGAAAATGAAAATGGAAAAAATAAAACGAGAACACAAGCAAACATGGCCTTAGTATTTTCAAATAAATGATTGAAATTTATTGGAAACGTCAAAATGAGAATAAAAATTAGAATATTTTCAGTTAAAAACAGTGCAAAGTGTGTATGAAAATGGAAAAAATAAAATGAAAACACAAGCAAACATGGCCTTAGTATTTTCAAATTCTCACATCCTTTTCTTATTTACTGTTAGTTTCAATCCAATTCAAATTTTATCTTTTTTTTTTTTTTTACTGATCCCTTATATATTGAACTGTTCTTGTATTTAGCAATCATAATTTTTTTTTATCGTTAGTCATGAACTCCACTTGTAATTAACATGTAAGTGTTAGGAATTTATATTTATATTTATATTATAATATATAATATATTATATGACTATATATATTGTAATGAGTATACAAAAATATATAGATATATATATAGGGAAAATTACACTGAGTACCCCTGAGGTATTGCCTAATTACGGTTTACATCCCCTAGTTTACAAAATTACATCGAACATCCTGTAGTTTCATATATTGATGTAAGGTTGGACGGAAGTTGCAAATTGACCTAAATACCCCTAACAGAATATTTAAAAAGAAAAAGAGAAAACATTAGAAAAATGAAAAAGACTGAATTACCAGGTTGCCCCTAAGGGAAAATTACATTGAGTACCCCTGAGGTATTGCCTAATTACCGTTTACATCCCCTAGTTTACAAAATTACATCTAACATCCTGTAGTTTTATATATTGATGTAAAACTATTTTCTGAAATTATCAAATAATACTAATTTGTTTATTTATGAAATTATCAAAAATAAAATCAAATAAAAAACTATTTTTGAATAAATTATAATGTAATTAAAAATAATTAAAATATTTTCTAATAATATTGAAATTATAACTCAAATATTGAAACATTACATATAACATCTACACCTTTACAAAATATTATAAATAACACCAAAAGGGTATAATTGTCCAAAAAATTAGGGTTTTTCAGGTTCAAAAAAATTTCCCGCCAAAATAAGAGATATTTTCGGAAGTTCACAAAAAATTTAACGGCGTCGTACTGAAACCCTAATGGAAGGTGTCGATTGTTGGACGGAAGGAAACTTTAGGATCTTAGATTTTTTAAACTAGAGGGTGTAAATCGTAATTAGACAATACCTCAGGAATACTCAGTGTAATTTTCCCTATATATATATATATATTAAAATATATATTTCACATATATAATATTACTTTGCATATATAAAATACATGTCATATTATATATATATATATATATAATATACGTAAATTATAAAATTCATTCTAACATATTATATATATATATATATATATATATATATATATATATATATGTTAGAATGAATTTTATATTATATGGGTTCTAGTACACATTGTGTATGTGTGTATATATATATACACCAATTCCAATTCATAAATATTATATATTATAATCATTTAAAACTTATAATATAATATAATTTTCAATCATTAACCAATTTTTAATATTACTTTTTCAAACAAAAACTTATATGATTTGACTGCTACAGTTATTTTTGTTTCATCTGAAAACAAAACCAAACACATTTTCACCAAAAAAATCACCCAAATATTACTTCAAATAACTAATCCAAACACATTCTCATCAAAATACACAACTCCCAATAAAATATTTTCACCAAAAACACCCTCCAAAATAAAAACAAACAGAGCCTAAGCTGTACGGTTTTTTAGTTCGCAAATAAAGGTTTAATATTCATGATCTTTTAATTTCCTTTTTCCAAAGACAGTCGGAGCAAAGAGCACATTTTACACATTGGGGCAGGGTATGACTAGGGTGTCTCGTGATAATTCATCAAATATATGGGAACTTTTTAGTAATTAGCCTTCTGAAAGTGAGGGGTATTGTATAGGTAATTATCCCTCTATATGTATATAGTTAAATTGAATGAAGATTCCTGTTGGAATAAAATTCCAAACCTTTTTGTCAGGAGTGTGGACTTGGAAGGCAACAGCTTCTTCGACAGAGTGATCGAACAGAGAATGATAAGCTCTTCGAGCACCCAATAGCTCTTCGGCTGATCGCGTGGCTGCAATTTCTACGAGTACATTATATTGAGAAGGTCCTTTGTACAACGACTCTTTCAACAATCGCGCATCTCTCTCCCATGGATGCATCGTCCACAGCACTATCGCCTCCTGTAACATTTATCATTAACAATCTTTTAGTTATATACTTACATATATTCGGTTTGAAATATATATAGTAGTATTCAAAAGTATCGAAACAGAAAATGTAATACATTGAGACGTAAAAACTCTTGACGAAGCTGCAAGACATGGCTATCGTTCCACCGCTCAAATTGACGTTCATCTTGAATGAAGAAATCTGGAGTGCCTTTTCTGAAACTCTGCCTCTGCTCAGGGTGCCATTTCCCCAATATGCTGATCAATGCATTTTCATCAACACCAAGACCTATTGACAATGCAAAATAATGTGTATGTGTAACATATATATTTTAGCTAGTAATATTCAAATAAACGAAAAATCGAATAGTGGAAATTAAATAAAGAGTAATTGATAGATGGAGAAAGAAGAAGAACCTGAGAAAGCTCTGGTGAGAGATCCATGCTCGTCTGAGGCTGCCATATTATTAATTGAACTTTTGTGTTTTCTCTGTAGTTACGTTTTAGAGATTTAGTTTATGAGCTTTCTTGTTGGAGATGAATTTATTAATAGTAATGAGATATTTATACCTCTTTGTGAGGGTATTTTCGGTGTTGACATTAATGATGGATTGTTTCATGACAAATGGTGAAAATACCCCGAGAAGTCAAAGGAACAAAAATAGAAAATTCCGGAAAAAAAATTCAACTAAATTTTTAAAAAAATTCATAAAAAATAGAAAAGTAATAAGAGAAAATTAAAAATTTGGAAAATTCAAAAAAATGAAAATAAATTAGAAAAATATAAAAGGAAAGTTTTATGTTTTCACTAATTTTTAATTTTATACTTTTTTTCTTATTTATTTTCATGTTTCCGGATTTTTGAATTTTGAATTTATTTTCTTCTAATTTTTGTTTATTATTTAAAAATTTATTAGAACTTTTTGATTTTTTAATTATTTTTCTTGATACTCCAGTTTTTTTTTTAGATAGTTTTGATTTTTACTTTTCTTTTTGGAAAATTAAGAATATTTGAATTTAAAAAAAGAGATATTAGCAGACGGCCCCCAACCTATCGGGTGATGTGCACTTTGCCCCTGTATGACGATTTTACCCTGCTGGAATTGGACCAAGGGGGTTAAGTGCACATATATGATAGGTTAAGGTGTTAAGTGCAACTTTTTAAATAGGTTGTGGGGCAAAGCGCAGATCACCTCATAGGTTGGGGCTATCTGCAATTATCTCCAGAAATAAATTAAGGATACCAAGAGGGTGTTTTAAGCTTATGTAAAACATTCTGTGGACATTAATTATAAGATGTTTGATCTTGTTTTTAAAAAATAAATTTATTTAAGAGTTTGGATAGATTAAGATCATATAGCTTATAAGGTATAAGTCATGGTAATTATGTAATTAAGATAAACAAACTAAAGAGATTTATTAATACTTGATGAAATAAGTTAGGGTTTTTGACTATTTTTAAGGTTTTCACAAGCTTCTTGATTTTTCATTTTGAGAGTTTACAAGTTCTCTTTAGAAAAATTATCCAAATATTTTTGTAAAGGTTATAAGTTCTTAAATACCTTATAATGTTTTCTGAAGAGATTATAAGCTCACTCTAAATGCAACTAAATGCAATAGACAGTTAGACACATATTTATGTATTACTTTATTAGACATATTTATGCATTTATATACATTAATTAAAACCTCTTTAGACACATATTTATGTACTTCATTAATTACGCCCCAGTCTTGGAATCAAAGTAGGAAACATGACAAAAATATATATTAATGACAACAGACGAGTAAAATGACTTGTTACATAATTTCTCAATTCAGTTCAAATATAAACTTTACTAAAAGAAAATGACTATTGAAGCTTTATTTTATTTTTTTGAAGAAGACTATTGAAGCTGATTACCAATTTTTGTTATAAATATTGTGTGTGTGTGCGCGCCTTATATATAGTATATAGCTGTCTAATTAACCATTATTTTCCTTTTCTTTTTTTTATTTCTCCACCACCTTATTAGTAAAAGTTTACCCAATGCATCAAAATTAATTAACTAAAATAATAATTGACACTATTTTTGGCACCAAATTTTAAATTAATTGGTATATGCGTTGTCACAAAATTAAATTAATCCCAACAAATTTTTAATATCTTTATGCATATTTTACAACGTATTTATGTATTTTAAGTTACAGGTAAAAATATCTGTATTTCGGGTTAATTTAAACATATATATATATATTGTCAAAATATAAAATTCAAACATATATTTTAGTAAATTAGGGTATTAAATCCACACATGCACACACACACACACACACACATATATATATATATATGTTTAAATTAACCCGAAATACAAATATTTTTACCTGTATAACTTAAAATACATAAATACGTTGTAAAATATGCATAAAGATATTAAATATTTGTTAGGATTAATTTAATTTTGTGACAACGCATATATCGATATAATATGGTGTCACCAATTAATTTAAAATTTGGTGCCAAAAATAGTGTCAATTATTATTTAGTTAATTATTATCGTGTCAAAATATACATATAAGATATTACAAATATTTTAGGATTAATTTTTAATTTTGTGCCAACACTTTAGTTGAATTCTGCCGAATGTTAATATAATCAGTTGTCACCTGAGTTAATTTAACGTTAGTACTAAAAATATTATCAATTATTATTTAATTAATTAATCTTATATATTGAACAAATTATAACTAATATATAGAAGAGCCAATGTGAGAAAAAATTGTGAAAAGAAAAAAAATAGTAGAGAAATGAAAAAATAAAAGAAACAAATGGTTTAAGAGTAATTAAGACAATCTCAAATTATAAAAGAGAATAAGTGAATTATTTTATAATTCAAGGGGGTATTTGGTACGGGAGACATAATGGGAAAATTGCATCAACCTCCCCTAAATTCTGGTCATTTGGCATCCACACCCCTTCATGTTTGGTACATTGGCATGAACCTCCCTTTTTATAATTTTTTCACTAAACTTACTATTCAAAGACTAAAAAGCCCTTCAAATTTGAGCCAAAAAAATGTTAAACTAAATAATTAATTAGAGTATGGAAAAATACCACTAAATTACATAGTTAATAAAAAACAAATAATAAAGCATCTAAAATTTAAAAATTTATTAGAAGTATAGCTCTAAAATTTCTAACTTTTAAACTAATAAAAAATCAATTTAATCATGAATAATTTTATGATCCCAAAAGATATTACTTTAAAATATTATTTTGAACACTTCTCATCCAACTCATGCGAAATTTCATGAAAAAAATATGTAACTATTCTTATTATGCTAATTTAATTTGTTACACCATTTTTTCTTATTTTTATAAATGGCAATCTTCAATTAAAAAAAATTTAGTACTTCTTTTTGTATTTTTATATTGTATTTAGTATAAACTCATTCACATTCATGTTTAATAATTTATGGTGATAATATGGGGCATTCCTTATTTTTCAATTAAGACAAGTTTCAAGAAAGAAATAACACATATTATTATGTTGTGCTACTTTTAAGTTTTGAACTTTTACTACATTACACCGTTGTTTTTATGAAATCGTCATATATTATTATTATTATTATTATTATTTTACAAATATTACCATAATATATTTAAGGAAAAAAACATGGAGGTATATAAGAGGTGCATTTACTTTTTTTTATTTTGTAATATTATTTTTTCAATAGAATATACTACTTTTAAATTAGCACCTTTTCGGAAGAAGTTGTTGGATTTTATTACGAAGAAACATATTTGAATAAATAGAATTTTAAGTAATTATATATAAAAAAGAATACATAGAATTTGTAAGTATATAAAGATTTGTCAGGTTATTACTTTTGTATTTATATGTTTTTTGTAAAATAAGAAAATTAAAAGTATTCGAGTTATGGAAATCATTTGAATTATATTGACATACTTAAGCAATAATATTTATATATCACAAAAAGAATTCACGGTTAGTCTAGATGATATTCTTTTAATAGTTTAGAGTTATATTTCTTGAATTTTAAATTGTGGATGCCACATTATTTATTTTTTAATTATTATGTCATTTGAAGATATTTTTATAATATTTCATTCTCCACCACATTATAAGTGAAAGTTAACTTTTTTTAATTCAAAAGTGAAGGGTATTTTAGTATTTAACTAGAAAATATAATGAAAAAAGTGAAGGAGGGGTGTGAATGCCAAATATTCATAGTTCAAGGGAGGTCGATGCAGTTATCCCGAGATATAATTCAGGGACAAAGTGTACTTTACCTTTCTTTATGTAAAATTAGAGTAAATTCCATATACTATGATCACTCTTTAAGTTGGGCTTAGTTATTTGATCCAAAAAAAAAAAAAGACTTAGTTATGTTTTTTTCCCCTATAGTTAAAAATTAAAAGGTATCTCCTCTAAGGCACCTGCATCTCTAAAATTATAATTTCTAGAGTTGACTTGCCAAGTTTTTTAATAGGAGCATGAGCCCACATGCAAAGTTGAAATGTTGAATATGGACATTGATTGTGAATGCTACACCCTCTCCATCTTTGTGATAAATATAAAACTATCAAATCGTGGACCAGATCCATGTTCCCTTTACTCCAAACAGCCCATCTTGATGTTGCATAACATTTATTTAATTTATCTTCACACTCTTTGTTCATGTTCCCACAAAATAGGGTTATGACTTATGATTGATTAATTGTCAACATTTGTCATCAAACACTTGGGCCGTAAAACGTTTGTCCTTATTTTAGATAATATGAAAAAAAGAAAAAAAAAACATTAAGTGTGCATTGAATATCTTCTATTATTTTTAGCTTCAAGAAAGCTAATAATTTCTCATGAATCTACTTCTCTATATATTATGACCATAAGCATATCACACACTAGTAGCACTAAGACAGCTAGTAATTAAGACGTGCTAAGCATATATTGTAGTTTATCATTTGGGTCGAAGCAATTGATAATCATCTATAAGCTAATTTAATTAATTATACATAGGACCTAGGATGATCCTAGCCGGAATGAGTTGAAAATGGAGATTTGAATGTAAATGTTAGAGCTGGCCATCTATTTATTGTGATGAATAAACTATATGTTAAACTATGGATGATATATTCTCCCTGTAAGCTAAAGATTGATTCAATATAAAAATTGGATTATATTCTCCAAACAGCTAAGCATAATCTCACATAAGATCTTTTTTTAGAAATTAATTTATCTTCACATTATGACATACTTTTTAATTGGTATGAACTAACATGTCTATTAATTATTATTAACACAAGACACTTGGTCATGCATAAATCTCTTATATCACTACAAAAAATTTGGACTTTGCCTATGTTAACTTAGCCATGATAAAAAGACCCTTTGGCGTGGTCAAAATTGATGGACCACGGCTTTACCTTGGCTTTGGTCGTGGTATCTGTAAACATAGCTAAAATATTGTCCATGACTTATAGCTATTGTCAATTTTTAGGTCATTACAAAGACCATGACTTTTTATCCATGGTTAAAAAATGTTAGAATGACATTTCTTCTACCATGACTTGTTGGAGCTTAAAATAATTATCATTGTTTTTTCACCACGACTGACGTTAGCGTGACAATATGAAATATTTACCGTGGTCACATTAGCCGTGTGTTTAGACTTTTATAGACCATAGTTTCAAACCATAGCTTATATTTTCATTGCCAATATTTAGTTTTTTTTAGTTTATATAATTACAAAGACCTCAATTAGGATTACAAGGAGGATTACTTATTTTCTTT
Source organism: Buddleja alternifolia (assembly GCA_019426215.1). Classification (NCBI taxonomy): domain Eukaryota; kingdom Viridiplantae; phylum Streptophyta; class Magnoliopsida; order Lamiales; family Scrophulariaceae; genus Buddleja; species Buddleja alternifolia. Next base: position 42,971,558 of record CM033390.1, on the reverse strand, counting down.
TTTAATGTTTTCTTGATTAATCGTAAAGAAAGCAGAGATAGTATAATAAAAGAGTAGTAGTAGCGCTGACGAGCTTTGCTCTACTAACAAAGTTGAGGCCCCAAGATATTAGAGGTCTTGGGTTTGACTCTCACAAAAAACGTGTGTGCTTTTCTCTACTTTCATAATAGTTGTTAGATGATTGTAATAGTGTTAGTTGATTGTAATTTATTGCAAATTGATACTTATAACATGTATTTTGTAACCGATTTATTCAAAAAAACGAAAAAACAAGAGTAGTAGTAGCATTCTCTTTTGGTCATGGGCTCACATTTATTATGATCTTAGATCTAGGTGGTGATTATTTTAAATGTGTCCCTATTGTGACATTACATATTCTTAAGTCCCAATACAAACGTGGGTGGAGGTACTTCCAAGTTCCCACACAACTAACATTAATTAGGTGTTCTCATCCACCTCATCGTGTCTTATGCTATATCCAAAACATTTTGGATTTATTTGGATGTGTTTTCCTTTTAATTTCATATGTCACTTTTAAATATATGGGAAAATGAGAATTTTTTTATTTATATGGAAAATGGTAGGTATAGTTGATTGTGTTTTTTAAAATGGAGTAAATGCATACAACCCCCAATGGTATGTTTAATTATCTATCCGATTCTCTATGATAAAATGACATGAAAACCCCCCTGTGATTTTTTAAATCGTACGCAATGCTTCCTTTAATTTGTACATTCTTGTTTGTGAACCTGTATGTGAAAACAAAAATACTCTTATGTTTTAAATATGTTTACATAGTATTTTATCTACTTTATTTTATTTTCTAATTTTTGTTTCACCTTCTTCTTCCATCTTAAACTCCTATCCATTTGTACACCTTCACTTCACCACCCGTCGTTGCCATCTTAAACCAAACCTCTCTGTCATCGGGAAAATGAGGCAAATGGGATTAAAATGCACAATGTCCTCATCACATAGCCTCCATTCTCAAAATAGACCTCCCCCATAGTCCTCATCCAAATATTCAACTTGAAACACCTATTTTGCCCTTACTTATTATATTTATACTAATAATAAGAAGAAGAAATCCAATATTTACTTAATACCTAAATTAACCTTGATACTCCAATTCTATCCCGGTATCGGTTTGCCTCCAATTCACCTCCAAATTGCATCGTTCCATCGTCTACAACTTGGCTGTTTCGATTGGCCGTTCCGTTCGTTCCCAAATTGGGCCCGTAATATCCCAACGGTGTAGAGGTAAGATAAATGAGAGTAATGTTATTAAGAATTTGATTGTTTGAATTTGTTGGTTGAGTAAAAGTTTGATTGAATGAATTTGTTGGAGATTTTGATGAATTATGTAAACAAGGTGTTCGACAAAATACTTAATAGAGATTTTCTCATTAGTTTGCATTGAATGGGGTGTTTTTAGGCTCTTAGCATGTGATTTTGTGATTGTAGCATTAATTGGATTGTTATTTGTGTGTTGGAAGTTTGATTGTTTGAATTTGTTCGAGATAGAGTTGAATTATGTAGACAAGGTGTTCGACGAAATGTTTGATAGAGATTTTCTCATTAGTTTACATTGAATAGGGTGTTTTTAGGCTCTTAGCATGTGATTTTGTGATTGTAGCATTAATTGGATTGTTATTTGTGTGTTGGAAGTTTGATTGTTTGAATTTGTTGGATATAGAGATGAATTATGTAGACAATGTGTTTGACGAAATGCTTGATAGAGATTCTCTCATTAATTTGCATTGAAAATGGTGTTTTTAGGCTATATTTGATCAACCTCTTTAAGTCAATTTGATGTCATTCATTACTAATTGTATTTTGTAATAACTGTGTTTCTTTATTTTTTTTTCTAGGAAAATGTCCGAATTTTTGATATACTATTTATACGATGGTGAGTGGAATATGAAAATGGGAGACTCTGGAGCACGACAATGTGAATGGTTGTCAAGGAATAAATATAAAATGCTGAGTTTTCTGCTAACTGGAGTTAATCCACAGTCGATTACGCGTTCTGAATTTTTCCATCTCATGTTTGAATTTGCTTCTTTTGAATGGAAGAATTATGAAGTTGTAGTAAGTTACATTCCATCCTCTTGTAACGTTGGTAATCCGGTATACATTGAGACCGATATTGACGTAAAGCATTATTTGGTGAACTCATGTCCAGTGACGAAAAGGCGAAGCATTCTGCATGTCGAGCTTTTAATGAAAGATGTTGAAGGAAAAAAAATCAAGTTTGAAAATGAGATTGAGATTGAGATGGAGAATGAGAAGTATTATTTTGAAACGGAGTTAGAGAATGATTATACATCTGCCCCTGGTCGGCCAGGTGTTGTTTTAAGCAAGCCCACCTCCTCGCACGTATCGAAAGCCTCTGCACCCACTCGTTCTAAACCCAATCCACTATCGAGTCCTCATTATGCTGTGGACAATGAGAACTCAATGCCTGATGCAACCATTCCTTATAAATCCAGCCCCAATCCACTTTCTAGTCCTTCTCCCTATGTGGAAAATCTGAACTCAAAGCCCAATGCAACCAACTATTTTGAAAATGTGAACTCAAGGCCTGATGCAACCGCTTCGTTTATTTCCACCCCATGTTCGTACAAAGTTCACTCTGCTCCCTTCCACCGGTCAGATTTCGTAGATGAAGCTAGTGACCAAAAGAGTATTGGAACCTTCAGCTTTGATGACGGTTTAGATCTTGTTATTGGTCAGGAATTCACCAGCAAGGAAGAGGTGAAAGACTTGGTTAACAATTCAGCGCTTAATTTATGTTTCAATGTTATAGTAGCCAAGTCGAATAAAAAAGCCTTGGCATATAAGTGTAAAGTGCCTGATTGCAAGTGGAGTATTCGTGCGGAAATTACTGCAAGGTCCCCATTTTTCTCATTGCGAACTCATAATAACATCCATACATGCGGCCCTATATTGTTAAAGTGCCTTAAAAGATGCTCTTCAGGAGCGGTTGCTGGATTTTTGTTAAATACTTTTCCATGTCAGTTAAGCGCACCACCTCCAAAGGTAATAGGGGAAATGATGAATAAGGGGGGCATTGGCGTTTCTTACTACAAAGATAGGCGTGGTAGAGACATTGCTAGAGATTCTATTAGGGGTGATACTGGGCTTAGTTATGAGATGCTTCCGAGATATTTGTATATGTTGGAAAAAGTGAACGAGGACACGATTACTCATTTGTGTAAAGACGCGAATAACATTTTCCAGTCGTTGTTCTTTGCGTTGGGAGCCTGCATTGAAGGTTTTGCGTCCATGAGGAACGTTCTTGTTATTGACGGCACACATTTGAAGACCAAGTATAATGGAGTATTACTTGTTTGTACTGCAGAAGATGGCACTAAACATCAGTATCCACTTTCATTTGGCGTGGTTAGTAAAGAATGCGATAAAAATTGGATTTGGTTCTTGGAGAAACTTCGAGATCTCATACCCGATTCTGACGATTTGGTCATCATTTCTGATAGGCATGCATCTATTAAAAATGCCGTGCAAAAAGTTTACCCAAGGTCTTTCCATGGATACTGTACCTATCATATATCCCAAAATCTTAAGAACTATGTTTCTACCGGTAGGGGCGCTAAGCAAAAGAAGCTGGCAAAGGACCACATTGTGACGAAGTTTATTGTTTGCGCTGAATCATACACTGTGACCGAATTCTAAAGACTCTTTAGTGACCTCGAAAGAAGACAGCCCGTTTCAAATCTTAAGTACCATGACTACCTTAAAGACACACTTGTCGTGAAAGAGCATTGGGCACGTTGTTACTCTAAGGGTTCACGATACAATATTATGACAATGAACGGAGTGGAGTCTATTAATGCCGTGTTGACTACTGCGAGAGCATACCCGTTGATTCTTTTGTTGGATGAGATTGTGAAGCTAATAATTACGTGCTTCAACAAGCACCGTAACGAAGCTGCAGCCGGGTCCTTGTCAAAAAACCTCACTTTTGAAGTGGAGAGAACGATGCATGCAAGGAAAAGACAATCCACTTACTTTAAAACGCGCGTCTTGAATAAGTGCACAGGTGAGTACATTGTTGAGTGTGGCACTGAAACGTTCTTTGTTGACTTGCAAGCCAAAAAATGTACTTGCAGGGTTTTTGACATTGACCATATCCCGTGCGCGCACGCAATTGCAGCATTTAATGGTTTAGGGGATGGTGATGCCTTTCTTAATTTAATCTCTAAGTATTATTTGAAACAAATGTGGGCTTTGACTTATGTTAGAACTATATACCCCGTCCCTAGTGAGCCGTCTGAGTGGATCATCCCCGCTGAAATAGAGGCAAATGTTGTTGAAGCTCCTCTTTGCGTAGAAAAGCGTGGAGCGATTCGGAAACTAAGATATCAATCTGGTGGAGAAATAGGGAAAAGCCACAAGAAACATGTGAAAGATCCATCAACCTTCTAAACAATTTTTTTGTATTGTATATTTATATTTTTTATGCAAAATTCTTTCTCTAGAGACATTAGTAGCTCAACATTGTAATATATACATTGGTAGTTACAATTGTTTTAATTGACATTTGTGTTCCCCATAATATATATATATATATGTATATATATATATATATATATCATGTGTCAATGTGTATACAACATACTTAACTAATGGATATTGCTACATATGTAATTTTAACAATTTGAATTTATGGATTGTGATGAACTATAACTACTTGAGTAATGTTTAAAAGGTCTAAAACCATCCGACATAGTTCATTATGATCGATAATAATAATATATTCATTTTATATTCTAAATAATATATTTATTTTGTATTCTAAACCATTAACCCTAAACCCTAAACTATAAACCCTAAACCCTAAACCTAGCCTTAAACCAATAACCCTAAACCTTTAACACTAAAAAGAAAAAAAAGATAAGAATATATATGGTAAGGGCCTATGAGCAAGAATATATATTGTGTAATAGTGAAAATTGATGGAAAAAAAATAGGTTAAAAAAAAAAAAACTTGGTTGGCACCATGGTGCCGAGTAGTCTGCCTTAGGCAGAGTACTCGACACCGTGGTGCTGAATTTTTGGCACCACGGTGCTGAGTTTCCTGCCTTAGGCAGAGTACTCGGCACCGTGGTGTTGAATTTTTGGCACCACGGTGCTGAACAAATATGGTCCAATTTTCAATTTCCGGCCCAAATTTGATTTTTCCCGCCCAATTGAATTTTGAATTTTTTCCAGCCTTAATACACTTTTTACCCATTCAAACACATCATTCTCAACCAAATAAAATCCTTCCCTTATTTCCCTCATTGCAAAAACGTTCCTAGCTTCCAAAGCTTTCACAAAAAATCGTCCCTCATTGCAAATAAGACGTCCATCCCGCCTCCATCCCGTCAATCCCAAGTAAGTTATCTATAATCTTATATAGTCATGATATTTTTAGATATTTTTTGTATCCAATTTTCTTGCAACTATTTCTTATTGACGATAAATTCGTATTAATTTCAAATTGTAGATGTAATTTACACATATGAAATGAATAAGACGAAGGATTTCAGCTTCCATTTTTTTTTGTGATGCACTATACGAGAAAGTGTGGTTAAAACTTGTGTGAAACTTGTGTGAAATTGTGTGAAGTTAGGCGAAACAGAGAGAAATCACTACATTAAATTAAATCTAATTTTAACGAGATTTGTCTCTTTTTTTTTTGTTGTTCGGGTTTGATCCTTGTGCAATTGAGTGCCTAATGTTGAAATTTGAATGATTTTGAGCTCATAGAGGTGAATATTCGTTGTCAATGGTTGAGGATTTTGTGTAATCTAATTTAAAAGTTTGAAGTTATGAATGTTTCTTAAGTGCTAATGCATATATGCATTTGTGTGTGTGTTTGTAGACTTAGTGGATTGATGTTAATATGTAGAGGTTCATTTTTTGTTGAAACTTGAAAGTTTCCTTTTTGCTTGATCATGCATAAAAACTGTAATGTGGTGTGGTGTAATGTGGTATAATGTGCTTAGGCTGAAAATAGTTATATATTTTTTCATTAATTGCTTGAAACTGTAAAGTCGTACAAACTAGTTTAAACACCAAATCCCTCATTGCAAGAAGTCTCATTTTCTCTAATCCTTTCTTATTTTTTGGTCTTGTTTTTGGTTGCATATATTTAAGAAGCTCTGTATCCATACGCCGCTGCCGCCTCATTTTGCCCTCGTAATGTAAGAAGTTTTTCTTATTATGATGATTGATATACCATCTTTCGTATTAGTCATTTCTTGTGTTTATCGAGCGTACGTGTTTCATATTTTTAGAATTTCTTAAAGGGGATGTTTGGTGTTGTTTTTAAAATCACAGGACAAAGCTATGTGGAGTTGTTGGTTGCTGTGCTGTGAGAAGTTGTGAAAAGTCCTGGGATTGTCAATCTTGTTTTTACAGGACAAGATTGAGGTCTGAGGTCACAGAGTTACTGGCTGCTGTGGTGTTCTCGAAAATGGGGAAGGAGTCTTGTAGAACATTAATTTATGACCAACAAAATGACTGTATATATGCACAGTATGAGACAACATTGTTTGCTGTGTATAAAGTAAAGAACCGTGTTGATCCTCATCACATGTAATATTTGTAGAATATATTTATGATATCTTATTTTATAACGAAATATGTGATTAGTTTGAGTGTAATGTGCAGCTTGCTTCCTCCTGGTTTACTGTTGAGAGGCCCTATGGTGCATAGCAAAATTGAGAAGCCCCCGAAAAACTCAGATCCTTATAAGGAGAAAATTGAGGCATCTAATGATTCTTGCTTGTACTTCATTTCCAGAGACAAGGTCAAAGAGTTAGTAACGTTGATGGATTCGCATCATTGTCTTTCCAACGCTACTAGAAAACATATTGAGGAAAATAGTATGATTCAGCTGTTGAATATCATCATACAAGAGAGAGACAATGAAGTGAGGCAACAACATGACTGTGATGACTTTGACGATTTCCATTGATCCAGCAACTCTGAAAGCAAGGATGAGGCGATTGGTGTGGAGTGTGATCACATTTAATGAAAATGTTGTTTCAATTGTTAATTGTGTGTAATTTTGATAACCAGTAGAGATAATTTCATAGTTTGTGTAAAATGTTTAATGTTGTTTAAATTTTTAATTGTGTGTAATATTTGCTACTTGTAGAGACAATTTTCCAGTTTGTGTGTAATGTTTACTTTTGTGCAATGTTATAATTCGTGTGTAATCTTTAATATTGCGTTGATTGCGCTAGTTCTAACAAAACGATGTAGAGTACATGTCATCCAACTATGCACTATATTCAAAATAGACGGTAATATTGTTTTGTACGATCTAAATCATGTCATATATTCAACAACCTCTGTACATGTCTACTACAATTGAGATTCAGAAAAAAATACACTTCAATAATTCAACTAGATAAACATTATTATGAGAGTTAAAAGGGTGGTGCTCATGTGGACGGAGGCGGCAGTGGTTGAAAATTCACAAACGTGAAATACTCAGATAATTGCCTCATCATCTCTGTTTGATTTCTCATCAACTCAGTTTGATTTTGTGCGAAAACGGCGAATTGAGATTCAAGACGTTCAAGACGGTCGAAATTAGTGGAGGTGCCTGCTGTATTACTTGTTGGTAGATCCTAAACTTGAGGGTTGTGAGTAACAACCTCTGTCGCCGCATCAATCTGCTCCCGAGGGTGAGGCACTCTGATGAAACCACGACCTAATGTATTTTTCTTCAGTAGGTGCATATCAACGAGCTGGAACATATCAACTGTCATCGGACCTTGAATTGGAATTTGATCGGTCTTATTTCGATCGAATGCCCCGATCCACTCGCCGATGCGTGTAATAAGACCACCCATAAGTAGTTGGCCCTTTTTCTGTCTCGACACTTGAACAAATCTCTCACATTAAATATTTGTCAAGTCTGCGAGTTTTCTGATTTGAAAACAATACAGAACTCCAAGTTCTGATGTGGATACTTTACTGCTATACCCTCACCCAAAAATTGTGAATGCAAAGATTCGGTTTAAATACCGGAGAGAATAGTCAACAAGATCCGTGGCCCTTGCCGTGCGTCCCGAAAACTTCTCATTAGGTAGCCGAGTAGTTTCCTGCCAAAATGCATCCTCGTTCGCTTCAAGTAGGGACTGGGTGTCACTTGTCGGCCAACCAAACATTTTCGCGATCTCCTGTTTTGACTTCACATAGGATTTATTGGCGATTCTAAACCGTGCTTTATCATCACCACACTCAAAGGTGCTTAAAAACTCCAACGTGAGAAGGTGGTAACTCGGTTCATCCATCCAATATAGTTCCTTCCAACCCATGACATCCAACTTTCCAATAAAATTGGGTACATCGATACCAATTTCCGTCATGGCATTGGGATCTATGTATCGGGAAGGGTAACACGGTAACTTCTTCAGTATTGCATATTTTGAAGTGGGATTCTTGATTTTTGGGTATTTCATCAGAACTGGGGGGCTATTATCGCCGGTTGAAGGTACAATCTCCAATTCCTGAGAAGGATCCTCGTCTGTACGACCCCTTTTTCGCCCCATATTCTAGAAGACAAAAGCGATGATACAAACCAAAAATCACACCTGCATTATCATTAACAAAATGTGTTTAAGGAATATGAGTGTATTTTATTAACTACAACTACAACTAGACGCCACTGAATATTCAGAAAATAACATAGTGATAGTCTTTTTTTTTTCATGAACATGTCTATGAGGCATTTCGTCGACCACGTTGCCTTCATTATGTAGGAATCTCCATGCTAGCAAATAATGAACACACAATCACTACCCATTAATCAATTTGCAATTCTATATCAAAAACCCCAAATGCTAACCACAAAGAAACAACAAAATTTCTATCAAACATTTCATCGAACACATAGTCTTCATTATGTAGGGATCACCATTCTAGTAATATATTAACACAGAAGATTGCCCATTACTCAATTTGCAATTCAAAATCAGAAAACCCCAAACCAAAGCACAATCATAACGTTGACAACACGTATTATGCAAAATTTACAACAAAAAAATGGCGAAAAGAACCTTGCGTTGATGGAAGAGTGAGTTGATGGAGGCGTGCGTTGATTGAGGGCGAGACGATAGAGGGAACGCACTTTGATGGAATACTAAGTTGATGGAAGGAACGATGGAAGTTGTTGCTTGCTTTGATGGTTTCTTGTTGCCGCATTCCCGTCTGTTCTTCATTTCGTTCGCGTTCCCGTCTGTTCTTTCGCTGGGGTTATTTAATTGAAACTCGGCACCATAGTGCCTAAAACTCGGCACCATGGTGCCGAGTATCCTGCTTGGAGCCTGGGGGGGAAAAAAGTTTTGGAATTCTGAGACCAAAAATACACATTTGGTGATCCTACGTGAGAAGCATATGCCAATTTCGTACAATTTACATGACATCTAATCGTATCTTGGGACCAAAAACGAGCATTTTTTGGAGTTATGGGACGTATAATACTAAAATCAAAAACACTGGGATAAAAAACACACATGAGCTAAGTTGGGGGACCAAAATTGCAAATTTCCCAACATAATTTCTCCTTTGTCACAATATATAACGATTTTTAGTGACAAGAGTTTCTTTAAGCTCGCTATTGACAATTATTGGCTCATGTATAGTTACAATATAAATAGAATGATAACTATAATTGTTGTCATTAAATTGTCACTAAAGGCGTGTCTCTAATTGTCAGTAGTTATAATTATTTTCTTGTCACTAATTATCAAGAATGACAACTATAAGAATATATATTAACACAAAAATACAAAAAAAGGAGAGTTGGAAAGGACTTAGCTAGATGGACTGAGGTGCGCCATGACACTATCTTGAAGAGTATTTTCGCCCTTCTGAGTCGATGACTTAACGTAACAAGGCTTCATGACTCCCACGATTCAACAATCTTATTCCACCAAAGGTGCACACAAATTGTTGGAATCTCAAATGGACAACCCTTACTAATGTTCTCTTTGGAAAAACTGCATTTTTGGTCTCATATGTTTGACAGTTTTTAGTTTTGGTCCTATTCATCACCTGATTCTCACATTATGTCCTGTGAATTTAAAAATTCTCATGTTCGGTCTGAACCAAATTTTTCATTCAAAATTTAACAGTCAACTCCGCTAGTCAATATCTTGACTGGGTTTTTTTGGAAGATTTTGTGTGTGAGTGGCACATTATATTGAATAGATACATCACGATATTGAATATAATCCGTGTGTTAGTGTATTCACACACAAATTCTCTCAGAAAAAGCAGGTCAAAATGTTGACTAACGGAGTTAAACGTTAAATTTTGGGCGAAAAATTCAGTTGAGACCAAATGTTGGAATTTTTAAAAGTTACGGGACATAATGTGAGAATACCTTAAGAAATGGGATCAATAATGCAATTTTCCAGTTCCCTTCGTATCAGTATAAAGATTGGAATGGTTGAGAAAAGTATATGTATATAATGTGACTTCTGTACGAAGCCAATGAATATACTTGAGAATGGTGAAATGTTAGGGTTTAATGAAGATCGGTATATATTGTTGAACGTTACGGAAGAACATATGAATGAAAGCTATCTGTATCATTGACTCCAGCTTGTATATGATGCCCAAATCATTATCTATTCTTCTTAAAGTTGTCCCCTTCTACCCTAAATTCTCCAACTTTGGACTTTGTCACTTTCCTGTAGCTCAATTTATTGGACAATCCTCATTTCGACTTTTTGAGTTTAGATAGGTACAAAAAACTCAAATTGACAATTTTTTTTCTCCATATATCTCTAATGTAATTTTTGATTTTAGGCACCTAACGCGTATGGTGCGTCTGGCACAATGAACGTTGGTTCAAGTACGTCAAGAAATGCTTTAGCTAGGAGTGGGACCAAACCGCAAGGAAGCCGAATGCAAACTTGTAAAATATTTTTCTTGTCAGTAAAATTCTTTTACCAAGTAAATGATGAGAACTGCAAGAGCTAAGAAACTCTATTTTTTAACTTGAAAACTGGTTTTTGCTTTTGTTACTTGTTTTACTCTTTAAGTTCTTGTTTTTCATTGTTTTAACTAAAATTTGTGATGCAAAAGAAATATGAAATTGTGTGTGTGCATTGGCTACTCGTTTTTACTCCGTTAAATATGTTTTAATTGCCTTACCATGTGTTGATTGATGCTTAATCTCTCTCTTTTGTCTCTTCTTCGTTCTTAAATCTACTAATGTTGTCAGGTATTAGGAGAGATTGTCGAAGTGCAATTGGTTTAGAAGATGAAGATAAATAAGACTTGATAAAGCAGATTCGAGTAAAGCTTTCATAAAAATCTTGTAAATTCTTAATCTTTGACAACAACTCAAGTATCAAATTGTATGTATAAAAAAACTGAGATGATATGTAAAGATATTAAGCTTGATTAAATTGAAGTGTGATATGATGTGTTTTCTAAAGTAATTTGTAAGGTTATTTTTACTAATTGGTAGATATGGTGTGGTTTACTAAATTGCAGGATATTATTTGAGATTAAGAAAAATGCAGGATAATGGTGGGGGAGAGATTAGGGAGGACACTTGATATAGTTGGGTGGGGAATTATGCACACGCGCTCGTGTCCAAGTGCAACCACAAAAGGGCAATCCATGCATGCAGTGCAAACTGCAAAATACTAGAGTAGAGCTCTTTTTATATGTTAGAAAACTAATATATCAGCTTGTAATATATAAATGCACTCAAAGTCTTTTGGACTTTTCATGTGGGATAAGTTCATTAAATACCCATATATTTATTCACTCTTTCAAATTCTTCCACCTTTTAATTTATAATTTATTTAACATTTCATAACATAATCTTGTAGTTCATTATAAGGTAGATGTATTTTCTTAATATATATATATATATATATATATATATATATATATATATACACCCACATCAAATAGTCTTTGTGATCGAGTTCCTTCTTCATTTCATGGGACAGTGTAATCTGCATGTAAGAAAAATGTCAGAACAAGTTGTATTGGTTAAATATTAGAAGACGAAGTAACTAAAAAAGATTGAATCAAGTCCTATTAGAGGTCTGCATGAGTTTTTTTAATTAAGCAACTTAATAAGATAGAATGCAGTTTGGGGTATTTGTATGCGTATCAAAAAGTGATTTATTCATAGCAAGCAAATGCTGCAATATGTATGATATTGACCCAATTCAATTCGTATTAATAAAGATAGACTCCACCCGAGAATTGCAGCTTGAAAACGAATCACATGACAAGTGTAGTCCACTAATACATCTTTGAACCAGGATTTCCAAACCCAGTCCAAATTGAATATATAATGAGTGTTGTGGATCGTTAAATTTGATTATTCTTTACAAATGAAAATATAAAAGATTATATGTATTATAAAAATTGCAACTTGAAAGTTTTATATAATTAAGACAAAAGAAAGGAGAAAAGAAAAAAAATTCATGTAATAATTAAGGAGTTACAAAATCCCAAGCTTACTTAAAATTAAAGTATCATTGTAGCATTAATATATTGGTTTTGAGCTAAAGATCGATGAAAATTTAGATCCCACAGGCATCTGCCACTATGAAGATATATGATCTTTGAATAAAAATAAGTTAAAATAAAAATCAGAACGCACGATACTTTTATATTATTTTTTTCTGATAAAAATATGGATCGAATAAAGCCTTTTTTTTCTATGGGGTTATACACTAATTTATGAATTCTTTGCTATGCATATCACAAAAGAAATGACACCTTGGCAACAAGATCAACTACAAATCGAAAGAATTTGTCAATTTGGATCTCTTAAATCGGATCTGTATGTCAAAATATTGCTAACCGGAAACAGGAGTTAAGAATTGGAGGCTGACTTCCACATTTAGTACCACTTTGGAGAAGTTTACTTCAATCATGTGCCGTATCAACTACTTTGGCGCAGCTATATAATCTCTCTTTTACGAATTTCTCGCAAAAATAGTTATGTCCATCTTGCTTGCATAGGCGCAACATTTTTCATTTGGTTCATAAAATCTAGGCAAAAATCTCTTTATATATACCGAACAATATCTAATAAAATTAGTAATGCAACAACAAAATAGTCCATAGCGGAGGGTGTCGCCCATAGGCCGTATTGATATCCATAATAACTCCGACTATTAGAATTGTTACCAACAGCACATGATAGGTACTTGGAATACCCATCATCTCTATGGTAGGGGAACAACGGGTTTTTGAAGAGGTTGCTAGGTAATAAGAGGGATGCTAGATATTTTGCATGCAGAAATAAATTGGAAAACAAAATTATACTACCCTTTGCCTGAAATTAGACTTTGAATTTCTAGGATATAATTAACTTCGAATTTTTTGTTAATATAAAATCTCAAATGTTTTTCTTATTGTTGAAAAAGATAAAAGGAAAACTGAATAAAAGAAAAAAAAAACCATAATAATTAAGGCATTTCAAATCTCACAAGTGACCATAAATTGAAAATCTCCTAATTATTATAAAATTTAGTAACAATGTTGATTTTGTGAAAATTTATTCTGTGTAAATAGTATCACAATAGATAAAATGTTTTCTAATATTATTGATTATGAAAAAGAAAATCATAGCCTTTTAATATTATGAATTGCATGAGTTTGTTCAATATTTGTTTTACCAATGGTTTCAAACATAACTATATTTTTTTCTCATCTAATATTATGTTTCTTTTCAATAATAGAACGTGATACTCACTTTCATATATAATTAATAGCATATATAGATAGCCCATAAATTAGCAAGTTAAGTATTTGCATGTTACACTTCAAATTTTGTTAAAATTCGTTAAAGATATTGTGATAAGAGTCAATTGTCCAAAGTCGCAATGCCATAGACCCATAGATATAGCCCAATGTAAAATTGGCACTCAAGCAATTTATGCGATCTCTCAATATTGATATAATATGCTGTATATATATGCTTATTTTTCTAATGACCACTTTTCCAGTTAAATGTAAAATATAGATTCCTTATCCCAAAATATATAGAGGAAGTTATATTTCTCTACTCAAATTGTCAATTTAATGATTAATAAGCATTAGAAGTACATTCTCTCTGAATATAAAAGGGATAATAGCAGACACCCCCCTCAATTATGGGGTGATGTGCACTTTGCCCCCTAACTTATTGAAATGTGCATTTTACACCCTCACTTATCATAAAATGTGCACTTCACTCCCTCGAGCAGCTCGGGCAGGGGCAAAGTGCTACAAAAACACATAAGTTAGGGGGTAAAGTGATACAAAAATACATAAGTCAGAGGGCAAAAGTCCAATTTTTATGATAAATGAAGTGCAGCGGCAAAGTGCTACAAAAACACATAAGTTAGGGGGTAAAGTGATACAAAAACACATAAGTCAGAGGGCAAAAGTCCAATTTTTATGATAAATGAAGTGCCTGAATCTGCCCGAGCTGCCCGAGGGAGTGAAGTGCACATTTTTGATAATTGAGGGGGTAAATCGCACATTTCAATAAGTTGGGGGGCAAAGTGCACATCACCTCATAACTGAGGGGGGTGTCTGCTATTATCCCTATATAAAAATTATTATGCTCTTATGATAATTTGAAAAGTTCTTATTTTCTTAAGCCTAATTTTCCCTATACGATATACATATATGAAAAATTGTGTATATGACATATACACTGAAATTTAAAACATACATATAATATATATGCACTTGCAAAATGAAAATAATAATGTGAAATCAGCAAATAGTTTATACTTTTATTATTTGTAAGAGTAAATATGTGGTTGAAATTATAATTTCTCTCAAAAACTACACATATATTTTCAAACCATTTGTTGTTAATAAAATTACTTTCTCATTGAACTGTTTCTAACATAGTTGAAGCTAAGAAATCTAAACTTACTTCCACATTTTGTACCACTTGGGAGGGGTCTATCACAATACATTGCAGTATTTACCACTTTATATGAGCTATATATCCGCTCCTTCTCCGTTACAAATATCTTGCAAAAGAAGACAATATCAACCTTGCGAGCATAAATGCAACAATTTTCGTTTGGCTTACGATATCTAGGAGAAAATCTCTCTATATATACAGAGCAATATCTCATGAAATTGACTATGTCACGATAAGATCGTTTAGTGGCGGATGGTAAACCCTGTAGGCCGAAGACCGGGTCGATCTTTGTGACCATGAGTCCTGCTATTATAATAGTCACCAATAGCACGAAATGTGTATTATGAACGGCCATCTTATCTGTGTGCAGGCTTCGTGTATAGAGGCTATATATGTAGGAACAAATGCTAGAGATTTTGCATGGAAACTTGAATTAATGCCATTTATTATTATACATTACGTCCAAATAATATTTTTCCACTATAATAGTTTCAGTTGTTACTGGTTTTACTTAGTCTGTTTCATATATATTAATCATCATTAGTGATACTAAATACAAATGTTGTATTAATAACAATTTTCACTTGCAGAAATCGAGACAGCATTAAAATCATAAACAGCCGTATAGCTTTTACGTACCAAGGGAAAAGGGACTTTCTAAGATTTATTACACATTAAAAAAAAAAAAAAAAAAGCGCTCGACTCTTGATAAATGTCAATAACTTATGGAAGTTTTACTTTCCTAGCTAAAGCTAACAATTTTCTATAAAACATGTGAGATTAACAGAGTATGCAAGTTTTTCATTCAACTCACCAAAAAATAGTATTACTGACAGATTTTGAGGTCACAATATCAAAATTAGGGAAAATTGAACTTTACGTCTCATAACTTTGCCTGAATTCAATTTTAGTCTCACTCGTTACAAGAATATCACATTGAGTCCCATAACTTACAAAAAATCTCAATGTTGGTCTCATCCGTCAATTCCCATCAATTTTTAACGGCAGATGGCATGTGCCTTGCACATAGGCCGTTAGTCAAAGCTTTGACCGTGATATGCACCTGATTTGGGCTCCAAAACAAGGGATAATTGCAAAAAAGCCCCCCCACTTGTAATTATCCCTTGTTTTGGGGCCCAAATCAAGTGAATATCATGGTCAAAAGCTTTGACTAACGGCCCATGTGCAAGGCACATGCCATCTGCCGTTAAAAATTGACGGAAATTGACGGATGGGACCAACATTGAGATTTTTTGTAAGTTATGGGACTTAATGTGATATTTTTGTAACGAGTGGGACCAAAATTGAATTCAGGCAAAGTTATGGGATGTAAAGTGCAATTTTCCCTCAAAATTATTACTAGATATATATATATATATATATATATTTAGGGATAATAATTTTTACTTTATCATAATAGTGATTTTTAGTGACAAGTTCTTCTTTTAAGTTGTCACTATTGGCAATTAGTGACAACACAAAGATAGTCACTACAACAAAATGTAATACTAGTGACAAAATTTGAAGTGACAATAGTAAAATTGTCACTATATATACATAATGAGTGACAATAATTTTTGGTTTGTCACAATAAAGATTTTTAGTGACAAGAATTTTTTTAAAGTTGTCACTATTGACAATTAGTGACAACACAAATAGAGTGACAACTTTGATTGTTGTCACTAAGTTGTCACAAAAGGTGTGTCATTAATCGTCAATAGTGACAACAATTTTTTTGTCACCAATTATCAAGAGCGATAACTTCTACATAAATCTTGTCACTATTAAACATGTAAAACATATTGTTGTGACAAAACATAAATTCTTGTCACTAAAAATCTATAACTAGTGACAAATTTTATATTATCACTTGGCATTTTGTCATTAATGTCTAAATTTTTTGTAGTGAATAACAATTATATAAATATTGTCACTGTGTCGTCATTAAAGATATGTCAATAAATATCAATAGTAACAACAATTTCTTGTCACTAGTTATCAAGAATGACAACATGTATACAATTCTTGACATTATTAAATATGTCAAAACTATTTTTATGACCAAACAACAATTCTTGTCAATAAACATTTATAATTATTGACAACTTGTCATTTGACTTTTTGTTACCAATGTTATTTTTTTCTTTTTAATGATTATAGGTAAACATATATATCAACTTGTATGTTTAGAGGATAGACAAAATAGTAGAACTTATCCAAATTTCAATTTTCGATACATCTTTATCCATGTTGTACAATTAAATTATAGTACGTATGATATATAAATTCAATCAGGTAAATTTTATCAATAATAAATGGAACGTGAAAAATACATATTTTATTGTTACACTAAAGATATTTAATTAATATTTTAACAAAAATGCATACTTTATTGTAACACTGAAAATATTTAAGAAATATTTTAACACAATATACATATTTTATTGCTACACTAAAAATACTTGACTTTAAAAATGTAAATCACATTTTATTACATCTAAATTGTCCCCAGACTCACGAGCCATTTGGACGCGAGAATATCCTTCAAGTCCATAAAGTGCACTCTGAAATTAAGCTCTCAACCACCACAAACCCATCAATTGCACCCTAAAATTAAGCTCTCAACCACTTGCTTAAAAGGGATATTCAGTGGGTGCATATGAGTTTCTTGGCCAATGATTATAAGTCATTCACTTTCCAATTCGATAAGTTGGATGTGGTATCCCAATTTCCCCTCCTTAAAATAGTGATGTGCTTGTCGCAGCGTGACATAAACCATGATCGACTGTTAAGGGTCTGACTCTAGAGATGTCTCATATGCGTTCAAGAGGCCGTCCGGAATAAAATTTGAAAAAAAAAATGATTTAACTTATGAGCATTGGATGAAGAACCCATGTGCACCCAGAATATTCCATTTTAAGCAAGTGGTTGAAAGCTTAATTTCACGGTGCACTTGGTGGATTTGGAGATGACTCATGTGTCCAAAGGACTCGTGAATCCTGGTGTTTAAAGTGGTATCAGATTGATAGCTGGAAGAGAGCTAAGTGTTATGCAGGACAAAGTGATTTGTATGTAGAAATCACCTCTTGAACCGGTGGAACAAAGTTCGAATATGTAGGAGCCACCTCTTGAATCCGTATGACACATCTCTTGAGTCTGACCGTTAACGGTCGATCATGGGTTTTGTCACGCTACGACAAGCACGTCATTATTTTAAGGAGGGGAAATTATGATACCCCGTCCAACATATAGAATTGGAAAGTGAAGGACTTATAATCATTGGCTAAGGAACTCATGTGTACCCATTGAATATCCCTTTAAAGCAAACCCATCAAGTGCACCCTAAAAGTAAGTTCTCCACCACTTGCTTAAAAGAATTATTCAATGGGTGCACATGAGTTCCTTGGCCAATGATTATAAATCCCACGCTTTTCAAATCTATGTGTTGGATGGGTTATCACAATTTCTCCTCAAAATAGTGACGTGCTTGTCGCAGTGTGACATAAACCATGACGACTGCTAAGGGTCTACCTCTAGAGATGTTTTTTATGGGTTCAAGAGGCCATCCCATATAGAATAAAAATTGAAAAAAAATTATTAACTTATGAGCATTGGCCCAAGAACCCATGTGCACCCAGGATATCCCTTTTTAAGTAAATGGTTGAAAACTTAATTTCACAATGCATTTGGTGGATTTGGAGGTGATTCATGCATCCAAAGGACTCTTGAATCATTTCATAAAAAGTGGTATCAGATTGATAGTTAGAAGGGAGAAGGGAGCTAAGTGCTATGCATGACAAAGTGATTTGCTGTAAAAATGACGTCTTGAAACGGTGGAGCAAAGTCCGAATGTGCAGGAGCCATCTCATGAACCCATATGACACATCTCTAGAGTCTGACCCTTAAAGGTCAATCATGGGTTAGGTCACGTTACTAAAAGCACGTCACTATTTTGAGGAGGGAAAATTTGTTGAAGATTCTTTTTTCCTTATTTTCTGTAATTACCACAGCCTTAGAGATTGTATAATTCTAGTTTAGGAATATATAGCTGTCATATATATTTTTTTCCTTATTTCTAACTAATTAGGCTCCTAAACTCTAGCTATTGTACGCTATATATATATTGTATATTCTCATTACAGAAGAATATAGAAAAAAGAATATTTTCTCTTACACCTTTCAATTTGGTATCAGAGCCAATTTTTCCTTGAATTCTGAAACTTGAATTCTTTGAAATTCGTCAAAGAAAAAATGTGGAAAAGAAACAGAATCATCTGGAGTGAAGTCAATTCCTGTTGTTCAATCTGAAGGTGTATTCAACACAGGGATTGTTTTTATTGAATCCAATTATGATGTTTGGTCACAATTGATAGAGATATATATTACCGAGATGGAAAAACTCTCATATATTCATGGGAAGGAAAAGGTACCTGCTGAATCTGAAGATGGATATGAAAGATGGTACGCTGAGAACTAAAAGATTAAAAGATGACTATTAATGTCGATGAGTCCAGAAATCATGAAGAGTTACTTGCGGTTAACTACTGCATCTGAAATCAGGAGTGATCTATCAAAAGCCTTTTATGATGGAAGTGATGAGTTGTAAATTTTTCCTTAAACCAAAGGGCTTTCACTGCCAGACAAGGCGAAAGATCTGTCTCTGAATATTATGGAGAGCTGACTGAAATTTTTCGAGGATTGGACCATCGAGATAAAGTTTTTATGAAAGATCCAGAGGATATTGTTGCATACCAAAAGGACACTAAACGACTAAGATTACACATATTCCTTGCTGGATTAGATGGTGATCTCGAGCAAATTCAAGGGGAAATTTTACGAAAGGAATTTGTTCCAGATCTTGAAGAATGTTTTGCACTAATGCGAAGGGAGACAATACGCCGAGCAACACTAAAGGTGGAGCCTGAAAAATTCGAAGTTGCTGTGATGGTGACTCGAAATCGACCCAAGACAACTAGTGGCATCGATAAATCTACTTATAAATGTTCTCATTGCAACTTGAATGGACAAACGAAAGAAAATTTCTATGAACTCGTGGGATATCCAGAATGATGGGATCATAACCGGGCTTCACGGTGGAAGAATTCTAATCAGAAACCAGCTGCTGCATTGGTTGAAACAAAAACAAATAATGGTGTTATTGAAAAAGCCTCTACATTGGTAGCAACTACATATGATGGTGGTAAGGTTTTTAATATTTCTACACATGTTTCTAATAGTGCATGGATAATTGATTCCAGTGCTACAAATCATGACATTTGATTCTAGAAGAATCACACATCTTAAATCATCCTCCCAAAGTTTTGTGTCTATTGCCACTAGTAATCAAGCCTCAATTATTGTGGAAGGTTGTTTAACTCTTTCTGATACCTTAAATCTAAATTTTATTTTGGTTGTCCCATCCTTGGATTTTAAACTTTTATCTATTTCTCAAATAACCACAACTTTATCTTGTATTGTAAATTTTTAGCCTGATTTATGTGTGTTTACGGACATCCGAACAAAGAAGACGATTGGTTGTGGTATTAGGCGAGGGAAGCTGTACTACGTGGACCTGAATTCAAAAAGTTCTGAAGAATTACGACAGGTTTTTGCAGTGGTAAGGGAGAGAAGAATAAATCTGAAGTTCTGAAGAATTTGCGTAGACTGGATCATTGCCACAGGTGAAGGGGTCTCTTGATAGTCAATTCCTTCCTTTTGACTATAACCTTTTGCTACAAGTCTTGCCTTGTATGTGTCAACTTTTCCATCTGGGCCTATCTTTCTCTTGTAGATCCACTTGCACCCTATAGGTGCAATTCCCTCAGGACGATCTACTAGAATCTAGACCTAGCTGGAATGCATCGAGTCTATCTATGCTTGCATAGCTTCTTGTCACTTTGCATAGTCGATATCCATCATTGCTTGATCATAAGTAGAAGGGTCGTCCCCATGAACTCCCACTTCTATAGTGTGGACACCCGGTTCCTCTTGTAGCAGGTACCCATAGTGCCTATCAGGTTGATGTGGTACTCTACCAGATCTTCACAATGTTGGTTGTGTTTCTCCAGGTTCAGTGTGTATTTCTTGAACAATTGTCTCCCTGGGTGTTTCATCTTGTTCATCAGCAACAATCTTTCTACCTGTACCACCTTCTTGATAAATTCAACTTCAAGAAAATATGCTTACAATGCAACAATGATCCTTGGATCATCTTGCATGTAGAATAGGTATCGCATAGAATCCTCTAGAAAACCAATGAAAGGTCCTTTAAGGGAGCTAGCTTCCAATTTATCTGCCTTTGACTTCTTGATATAGGCAGGGCATCGCCAAACCCTAATGTATTTAAGGTTTGGATTTCTATTTCTCCATATCTCATATGGGTCTTAGGAATGGATTTGGAAGGGCATCTATTAACAGCCGTAAGGAGTGCATGTCCCTACAAGAAAATGGGTAAATCAGTGTAGCTAAGCAGAGATCGAACCATGTCCAAAAGCATTCAATTTTTGTGCTCTGCTACCCCATTCAGTTGTGGAGTCGCCGGTGGTGTGAGTTGCAATATTATCCCATGTTCCTTTAGGAACTCATCAAACTCATCACTCGTATATTCACCTCCACGATCCGGTCGTAGTGTTTTTATATGATGTCTAGTTTGATTTTCCACTAAAGTCTTAAATTCTTTGAACTTATCAAATGATTCAGACTTGTATTTCATTAAATACACAAGACCATACCTTGAATGGTCATCAGTGAATGTAATGAAATAGTGAAAACCTCCACGAGCCATTTCTCCAAATGGTCTGCAAACGTCGGTGTGCACAAGCCCTAATACTTTAATGGCCCTTTCAAAAGTCCCGATGAAGGGAGATCTAGTCATTTGCCTTTGAGGCAAGATTCACAAGTTGGATAGGGATCCGATCCCAATTGATCAATTAACCAATCTTTCTCCATCTTGTGTATCTTTTGCTCGCTAGCATGGCCTAGTCTAAGATGCTACTTTCAGCTTAGGTTAGGACCTTGCCTACCATGCTTCTTTGAGATAACATTTACAACACATTCATTTGGCATGTTTAAATAATAGAGGCCATTGACTAAAGTAGCAGTGCCAACAATTTTATCATTAAATAAAATGCTGCAAGTACTTTCAATGAAACTAAAAACATAAATATTCCTAACCAACATAGGAATTGAAATAATGTTCTTAAGCCCGTTGGGCAAAACTAAAACATCCTCTAAATTTAAAACATGTCCAGATGATAAACATAAAGAAGTTGATCCAATACGAGAAGCCGCGACACTCTGCCCGCTACAATACTGACAGCATCTCTCCATGCTCCAGCTTCCTACTTCGCTCCAGATCCTGATTCATTATAAAAACGTGAGCACTAACTCCAGAATCAAGTATCCACGAAGTGGAAAATACAGTTATAGAGCAATTGGTTTCTAAAACAAAAAGTTTCATACCTATTACACCTTTGCCAAAGTTAGGAAACTCCCTCCTCCAGTGGCCTAGCTCACCGCAGTGAAGGCGCCTATACATTTCTTTTGGCCTTTTGCTCTTCATCACTTCAGAGCTTTACCTTTTCCTTTGTGTATCTTGCTTTGTGGACCCGGAGTGCTAGTAGTTTTCTTAGTCTTCTTCTTCTTCTTCTTCTTCTTCTTCTTCTTGTTTTTAGGCTTAGAAGTGATGACTAAGGCTGCCTTTTTTCCCTTTGGTTTCATATGAAATAGTGCATTATTAAGCTTGTTCATCAACCAAGATAAATTGCATTTTATCTCATTGCAGTTGAAGTTCATCATAAATTAGGAAAAAGAGTCTGGAAGTGACTGCAAGATGAGGTCAGTTTGTAGTTGCCGGTCCATGTTGAAGTCGAGGGCCTCTAACCTCTCATTTTTCAAAATCATTTTAAGAACATGATCCCCAACTTTTTCACCTTCTTTAATCTTAGCTCCAAAGAGCTCTTTCGATATCTCATATCGAGCAGTACAACTATGCTCACCATAGAGCTTCACCAAGTGTGCCAAAATAGCCCTCCCCGAGACCATTTTGTCGTGGGATCTCTGCAACTCATTTTTCATTGAGCCCAGCATGTACCCACAAACTCGGACGTTGTCTTTGACCAATTTTTCATGAGCCGCGACTTTCTCCTCACTAGCACGCGTCCTTGCGAGCCCGGCTGGTATATCAGCATCCAATAGATACCCCAATGACTCCGTATTGAGGACTATCCTCATATTTCGGAGCCAGACCACATAGTTTGGAACAGTTAAAGTGTTCTTTTCAAGTAGTATAGATAACGGTTTGATAGTCATAGTGAGAGAGATAATAAGCTAATAGCTGCAGAAAAGTAAAAAGACTCATTAGATTTTATCATAATTGTTGCTCCAAGTTTAAATTAAGGACTTTCAAAATAAACTTAGCTCCCACTACATTTTTCGAAAATCCACACTCCTACTGTGGAATTCGGAAGTCATCGTTGGTAGGCTTCGTAGTGGTAATTGATTTCTTTAACTAGATTAATAAGTTGCAACCTTTTGCTGGTATGTGGCCTAATTAATGTATTAAAGTGATGTCCAACATCAATCCATCAAATGGATGATTCAATCCCTTTGTTCATTATTCATCAAATCTCAACCTTTTAACGATCTTCTTGATTTATGAATAATTTAAGTTCAACCCATTGATTATCTATTAGTCTAGCAATTGAATTTCACCTTGCAACCTTTTGCTGGTATGTGGAGTGAAATTTGTTTCGACTAATGGCATTTCATGCACTTAGAAAAATTCAAAATATAGTTCAATATATAACCCCCATTGCTTAGGGACGATGCTATATATTAAATACCATTTTAATTTCTCCTAAGTTTAGTAGAGGACAGGATACCTCACTACCACAAAAAAGTCCTATTACAGCGCACCTATGACAGCGGTTTTGAAAACTGCTGTAAAAAGTGGCATTCGGTTCGGACCTATGACAGCGGTTCGAGCCAAAACGCTGGCATAGGTTTCAGAAAAAAAAAAAAAAAAAAATATTTTGAATGTGGCAGCGGTTCGGCCAGAACCGCTGCCAAAAAGCACACGTATGGCAGCGGTTCGGCCGAACCGCCGCCACAAAGCGCACGTATGGCAGCGGTTCGGCCGAACCGCTGCTAGAAGTGTACTTTGTGGCAGCGGTTCTAGCCGAACCGCTGCCAGAAGTGTACTTTGTGGCAGCGGTTCTAGCCGAACCGCTGCCACAAACAGACATGTGCCAGCGGTTCGACAGAACCGCTGGCACAAGGGCCGGGTTTTCTACAACCCGGCCCCCCTCACTCTCACTCTCACTCTCACCACCTACTCACTCTCTCTCTCTCTCAACTCTCTCACCACCACCACCACCACCACCACCACCACCACCACCACCACCTCCACCATCGCGAGACCACCGTCCGCCGCCCCCCTAGATCTCTTTTTCTCTCTCTAGATATCTAGCCCTCTCTCTCGGTTTTTCTCTCTCTCTCTCTCGGTTTTTCTCTCTCTCACCACCACCACCACCACCACCACCACCACCATCCGCCGCCCCCCTCCCGTTTTCTCTCTCTCTCTCGGTTTTTCTCTCTCTCTCTCGGTTTTGCTCTCTCTCTCTCGGTTTTTCTCTCTCTCTCTCTCTACCACCGCCGCCGCCGCAGCCGACCTCCGCCGCCGCCGCCGCCGACCTCCGCCGCCGCTGCCCCTGCCGCCCACCTCCGCTTCCGCCGCCGTGGTCCATTTACTTTTGGTATTTTCTTTTAGATAAATATAAATATATATATATATATACACACACACATAGAGTATGTATAGATGTATGTATATGTGGGTGTATGCATATATGAGTGTATGTATATATATTTGTGTATGTGTGCTTGTATTTGTGTATATGTGGGTGTATGCATATATGAGTGTATGTATATATATTTGTGTATGTGTGCGTGTATTTGTGTATGTGTGGGTGTATAAAAAATTTAAGGGAACTAGGAATTTGACTGAATTTAGTATTAATTTTAGTTAGTCGGGTGTTAATTCCGTTTGATTTGAGATTAAATTGTGGTTATTTGGTGGTTTAGGGTACATTGATCCAACTGGTGATCTATATTTATACTTAGTTGCTGAAAATATAATGTTTTATCTATAGTTTTATGTGATTTATGTGATCCGACTGGTGATCAATATTTGTAGTTGCTGAAAATATAATTAATTAAGATTGAAATTGGATTTTAGCGGATCGTCAGATTCGAATTTTGTTGGATTCAACCTAACCGGGTGAAGATTAAGTCGAGAACTTGGTAGTAATTTTTGCGTTGTTACTCTGCTGAATTTTTTCTAGAATAATGGGAAATAAATTAAAATACAAATTATTTAATTAATTTAACTATCAACTGATGATAAAATTGTTTAATTTGATTAATTTAGAATCAAAATGGATCGAAGTTGGATTTTAGCAGATCGTATGTCGGAACAGTATGAGAAAGGTGTGAAAGAGTTCATAAAGTTTGCGGTTGACCATGCACCAGATCGAACTAGGATCACTTGCCCGTGTTTACGTTGTTGTTTTGGAAAGAGAATTAGTCCACGTGAGTTGGAAGATCATTTGGTGTGTAATGGAATTGATAAAAGCTACAAACGTTGGACAAGACACGGTGAAAGCAGTGTCCCGTTGGATGATTTGGGTGGTACATCATATCCATCACACGATTTCAACATGAATGATTATGAGCCTGATCGTTTGGAGGAGATGACAAATGTGATTGAGGAGGATTTGCGAAATTGTCCTAAAATGTTTGACAATTTGACAAGTGATTCAAAGACACCACTGTATAGTGGTAGTAAATTCACGAGATTGAAAACAGTTCTTAACCTATACAAGTTAAAAGCCAACAATGGGTGGAGTGATAAGTGTTTCACAGACTTGCTTGGTTTATTAAAAAGCATGCTACCTGAGGATAATGTGTTACCTAATCGTACTTATGAGGCTAAACGGATGTTAACCTCAATTGGCATGGGATATGAGAGGATACATGCGTGTCTCAATGATTGCGTATTATTTAGAATTGACTATGCATCATTGAAGGCCTGTCCAAAATGTGGCGCCTCACGGTACAAGAAGAATGGATCTACGCCTGTCAAAACCATGTGGTATTTGCCTATAATACCACGATTTAAACGCATGTACAGTAGTAAAGAGTTAGCCAAGGACTTGACATGGCATGCTGATAGAAGGTTTGAAGAAAGGATTGAAGATGACAAGATTCGACATCCCTCAGATTCTCCTCAATGGAAAAAGATTGATGATGATTTCCCTGAATTTGGTGAAGAATCAAGAAACCTGCGCCTTGTATTGGCTACAGATGGCATGAACCCTCATGGCTTGCAAAGCAGCTCACATAGTACATGGCCGGTGATTTTGATGATCTACAACCTTCCCCCATCGCGATGCATGAAGCGAGAGCATATAATGATGCCTATACTCATTTCTGGGCCGAAACAACCTGGAAATGATATAGATGTCTACTTGACCCCTTTAATTGAGGATTTGAAGGTGTTGTGGGACACCGGTGTTCAAGTATATGACGGGTTGAGAGAAGAAAATTTTAATCTCAGAGTCATGTTATTTGGAACAATCAATGATTTTCCGGCAAGAGCAAACCTCGAGGGATATGGTGTACATGGCCAATGTGGATGCCCCATATGTGTGAAGAGTACAGATCAATATCGATTGACACACTCCCAGAAATATGCATTCCAAGGGCATCGGAGATGGCTAAATCGGAACCATCGATATCGTCGGTGGAAGAAAGCTTTCAATGGGAATATAGAAGAAGGTCGAGCTCCTAAGTGCTTAACTGGTGAAGAAGTGTTTGAAAATGTAAGAGACTTGGAGGTTAAATTTGGAAAGACTTTTGCATGTGGCCTTGCAAAAACTGGGTGGAAAAAAAAGTCAATTTTCTTTGAGTTGCCGTATTGGACGTCTTTACATGTTAGACATTTTCTCGATATAATGCATATTGAGAAAAATGTATTTGATAGCGTCATTGGAACACTTCTAAATGTGCCCGGAAAGACAAAAGATGGCGTAAAGGCACGGTTAGACTTGGTTGAAATGAAGATAAGAGGAAAATTGACACCAACAAATAAGGGGAAACGTACTTATTTGCCTCCAGCAGCTCACACTCTAGCCAGGAAAGAAAAAATTGCATTATGTGAGTTTCTTAATGGAGTGAAAGTTCCAGAAGGGTATTCTTCAAACATTAGCAGTCTTGTATCAATGAAGGATTTGAAGCTAAAACACTTGAAGACTCACGATTGTCATGTAATCATGGATCATTTGCTACCAATTGCTATACGGGCCATTTTGCCAAAAAAGGTGAGAGACACGATAACTAAATTGTGTTTCTTCTTCAAAGCAATGTGGAGCAAGGTGTTTGATCCTGAGCAATTTCCTGCACTTCAAAAACAAATTGTCATCACTTTGTGTGAGCTTGAAATGTATTTTCCACCTGCTTTTTTTGATATAATGACTCATCTTCCCATTCACTTGGTTAGAGAGACTCAACTATGTGGACCGGCTTTTATGAGATCTATGTATCCGGCTGAGCGTTATATGAAGGTATTGAAAGGCTACGTGAAAAATCGTAGTCGACCGGAAGGTTGCATTGTTGAACGGTACATAGTTGATGAAGCCATTACATTTTGCACAGAGTATCTGACAGATTCTAATGTTGCAGAGCTCCCAAAGTCTCATGTTGTGGGAGGGGGAACAGAAGGAGTCGGATTAATGGGAAAACAATTAGCTAGTGTTCATATTACACAAAGGGATCAGGCACACCTATATGTGCTCCACAACACCGATGAGGTTGACCCATATGTTGAAGAGCATAAGAACCAACTTAGGAGATTCAATCCAATTAAAAATGAGAGTTGGATTTCAAGAGAGCATAATAAGAGTTTCATCGATTGGTTCCGAAAGCATTTTGAAGAAAAACAGAAAGAGAATCCACAGCTTTCAGTTTCAGATAAATTGACACGGCTGTCGATGGGTCCGGACAGACTAGTATTTTGTTATTCAGGTTATCGTATCAATGGTCGCACATTCTATACAAAAGACCAAGACGAACGAAGTACAATGCAGAATAGTGGTGTGAGTCTTGTAGCTCAAGCAATGCATATCTCAAGTGCGAAAGATAATAATCCTATCTATGCCGATTTATCATATTACGGGGTGATTGAACGTATATGGGAGCTTGATTATAGTTGGTTTCGGGTGCCTGTATTTGGGTGTAGGTGGGTTGACAATAAACATGGTGTCGATAATAGTGAAATAGGCTTCACTCGAGTAGACCTTGAAAGAGTGGGATACAAAGATGAACCTTTCATTTTAGCGTCACAAGCTAAACAAGTATTTTTTGTTACCGATCCTATTGATAAGAGGT
Source organism: Buddleja alternifolia (assembly GCA_019426215.1). NCBI lineage: Eukaryota > Viridiplantae > Streptophyta > Magnoliopsida > Lamiales > Scrophulariaceae > Buddleja > Buddleja alternifolia. Next base: position 42,943,177 of record CM033390.1, on the reverse strand, counting down.
GGTCCATTGTTTTATCGACAAACAAAAATACATGTATTGAAGGTGATTATGAAGAAAGTGAAGATGATGGAGAAAACCCTATCTCCTTAGGTGATTCACAATCAATTGATAGTGACGATGACTTAGATATAAGTGATGATGAATTGTATATGCGTCAAGATCACCAAGAGGGGATATGGATTAATCCGTCAGTTCGTCGCCGTACTAAAAAAAATGGTCGTACCGATGGGAAGCAAAAGACTGCTAAGCCAACGACAAAAAGAAAACGATGAAAGGTATTAGAATTTATTTCATAATTGTATGATAGACTTCTTTCAATATTTATACTTAGTTGCTAGAAAATTTATATTCTTGAGATTTGCCAATTTTTGTGGAAAATTTAAGGGAAATAGGGGTTGATTGATTTTAAGGTTAATTTGGTTTAGCTGGGGGTTAATTATGTTTAATTGAGGATTAAATTTTGTTTATTTTGTGGTTTAGGATAATTTTGTTTATTTTGTGATTTATTACTTCTATTTGAAATTTATTATTGCCAAATGAATCTGCCAAATTTATATGAAGATAACTTCTGTATTTATTACGTCTATTTGAAATTTATTATTGCCAAATGAATCTGCCAAATTTATATGAAGATAACTTCTGTATTTATTACGTCTATTTGAAATTTATTATTGCCAAATGAATCTGCCAAATTTATATGAATCTAACTTCTGTATTATTTGTCTTTTGTAGGTCGATGGCTTCAAATCCTGATGGTAGTTTTCCCGACGATGATGTATATGGATCAGATAGCGGTCATGAGAAGGACATACGGAGAGGTGTCTCTGCTATGAAAAAAGTTGTCAATGCCAGAAGTAAAGGCATAAGGCTACCTGTCGGCTGGAATGACAGAGGTCAGCCAATTAACCCCAACAAATCAATATTTGTTGGGTATATAGGCGTGCAGGTTCGGCAGAAGGTGTCGATTGCCATTAGTACTTGGCGCAAAGTCCCGTCAGCAACAAAAAAAACATTTGGGATGAGATGAAGGTAATTTGGATATTATCTTATTTGTAAGTGTTAATATATTATCATATTCTCTAAATTATAATTTTATATATACTTTATTGTTTGTTTTTTGTAGTTGGCGTTTGATATTGACGAAAGTCGACAAAAGTACGTACTAGCAGAAGCTGGGAGGCTAGCACGTAACTTCAGGAGCTACATAAGCAGAAAGTATGTGCGAGATGATGATGGAAATGTTAATGTCAACCCACCTCCACAATATGAGATATCCCAAGCCGATTGGGCGGCATTTTTAGAGGTTCGCTTAGGTGAACCTTGGCAGGTAGCTAGTCATTTTAATTTACAGTTTCATTTGTTGGTTATTGCGTTTATATTTAGCTAATAATTTGATAATGTAATAAACAGAAAATAAGCATTGACAATCAGGAAAGAGCAAAGAACCCTGAATATCCTTACCGGAAAGGGAGTTTTGGAGATGCTGTTGTGGAGCAAATGGAGGTATGTAGTTCATTTAGCAGTGAATCCTTACAATTTTTTTAATAATAATTCTATGTTAATGCATACATATATTTTTTAATGAAAATACAGATAAATAAAAGAAGGGATGCGGGATCCGATTGTACAGATGTGACTTACTATAGATTAGGTAATTTAGTTTTTGTACATTGTGACTTGCTATAAATTGAGATTTGATTTATTGTATTTCGTAAGGTCATTAGTAATTTAATTAGTTAATTGTATATTTTGTTGGAGATTAAAGATGGTAATATTGAAGTTTGGGATGATGTTTGCTTATGTTGAATATGTTTTGTTGTTAGTTGAAATTTGTTGATTGGATCATTGCATATTACAGGCACTATCATGACAGCGCAATAAATAATTAAAAAAAAAACAGAAAAAAAACAGCGGTTCTGCAGAACCGCTGCTACAGTTCTCACCTCTGGCAGCGGTTCTGGGAAAACCGCTGCCAAAGGTCTCACCTGTGGAAGCGGTTTTGGGAGAACCGCTTCCACAGGTAAGACCTCTGGCAGCGGTTCTGGGAAAACCGCTGCCAAAGGTCTCACCTGTGGAAGCGGTTCTCCCAAAAACCGCTGCCACAGGTGAGACCTTTGGCAGCGGTTTTCCCAGAACCGCTGCCAGAGGTCCACCTGTGGCAGCGGTTCTGTAGAACCGCTGCCACAGGTTCGTTATTTTTTTTTATTTTTTTGGTTTTTTCGCAGCGGTGTTCAGGAAACCGCTGTCATAGGTAGACCTATTACAGCGGTTTTGTAACCGCTGTCATAGGTCCACCCCTATACCAGCGGTACCTTTGACAGCGGTTAAAACCGCTGCCATAGGCCCAAAAAAACCGCTGTCATAGGTCATTTTTGTAGTAGTGCCTAGTACCCTTTACTAACTTAATATTTTCAAAGTGGGAGAATTTAAAGTATTTATTAGGTCTCACTTTGCACATTAATCCATTTTATACTAAGCATACAAAAATGGATTAAATATAAATGAAAGCAATCCTAGGAAGCAAACAACACACGATTCATGGACTTTAATCCTAGATTGAGACAAGCCAATGTCTCAATCGCTAATATAAAAAGACTACACTAAAGCTTCCAAAGCCCCTTCTTGTATCTCCTTGGCTCGACTTGGATTTCTCATTTGGGCCTATTCTATTTCTAACTATTACATTTTAATATAAGCAACCTATACAAAATATTTATAGAAGAAAATAAAAATAGGCTCAAAATTGCCTTTACAACCCATCGAAAAGAAATGCAAATTAAAAACGAGCATAAGTCCATGAATCATGTCTCCATCACATAACATGTCAAACATGATATATCCAATAAGACACAAAAAACATATATGTTAATTTCTAATTAAATTCCAAATTTAATCATTGTTTTTCATATTCTCGAGGAAATTAAATTTATTTTATTCTATTAGAAAATTCAATTTTGATAAACTTCAATTAATTTCATATTAAAATCTAATTTTAATAAAAATTAATCTCCAAGTTCATTGAAATTAATTTCACAATAGAAAAGTTCAATTTAATTCAAAGTCCAACTTTAATTAACATTAGATTAGATGAAATTAAAATGCTTTTATTAAATAAACTATATTATTTTTTTGCATTAAAATCTAATTTAATCAAAACTAAATAAATATATATATATTTAATAAATGACCCGGGTCACCCACGAGTCGACCCGGGTCGGGTCAATTTAACACACGGGTGGGCTCGCCGTGCGGCCCAATTGCAAAACAGCCCAGTTGCCACTGCGCGAGCCCAGTTTTCAGCACGATGGGCTACGCTGTGAGGTCCATCTCACTGCTGTGCGCACACACGGCCCAACCTGTGCGCACACAGCAGCCTCGTTCGCTGGCGGCGATGGGTTCAGTGTTAAAATTTACAATTTTATTTTCATCACATTAAAATTACATAGAACTCAATTTTTGTTAATTTCTAACGAACAAAAAATAAATAAAATCCTCAAGAACACAAAAATGCAAAATCCATATAATTAATCATGCATCGCGAAAAACTGTAAATTATGTATCTAATCACATATTTACACGTAAATTACATGCGCCGAACCGCGCAATTTGGCTCTGATACCACTGTTGGGGGAAAATAACCAAACGCGGCGGAAATGGTATTTTAAAATTATTTGGATTTTCCCATAACTGGATTAATCTCAGGGTTTTATCACCCATATGTACGATAGGAATATTGAAACTTTACCCGTTGTAGTGAAGTGGTTGGAGAAACTCAAGCTTTCAACTTCTTCAACTTCTTCGCTAAATAATCCGGCTGATTGCTTGATAATCCGAGCAATCCAAAAGTGATGCCTCTAAATTGTCTCTCCGGAAAAACCTTGATCAAAAAATTCTCCTTCTTCTTGGTGCTATGACTGACGGCTAGGGGAGAGAAGGAGAGTAGGAAATTCATTCTTTTGGCTCAAGTGTTAATTAAAGCTTATAACCTAGGTATTAACTAATCTGATGTATTTATATCACTTAAGTTATAACCTTGGGCTTAAAAAGTCCATAGTGGACTCCAACTTAGCCGCCCCACTCGATCTTGGTGCGCCTTTTGGTGCACCAATTTGAGCTCGATCCAATTCTTTAATTAATTAATTCATTCAATCCAATTAATTAATTAATCTAATTAAATAATAGATAGGATATTTAATTAATTTTATTTCTTCAAGAAATAATATATTAATTAAATTATAAATGAATTAACTTATTTCTTCAAATAATTAATTCCATTTAATTATTTTCAGTATCCAATACTTAAAAAATTACCACAACAAATATTTCATATTTTTTATCGATTTTTCCTTTTTAAACGTGACTCTTTAGGTTCATTTATATTTGGCAATGGGAAGATTCCATTGAATGTGGGTTCCACCTAGCCAGTCAAGTGGTCCACATTGTAACCCAAGTAGGATGAAATGATTGGATCATTTTACCTTTCCTATTGTAAATACCGTGTGAATACAAATTTTCGTTTCCTTATCCCGATCAAGTGAGAGTCATGGTTTTAGGTTAAACTCACTAACTTGACTCTATGCTATATTTATAATAAATCTAGATCAGTGAACGTTTTGGCCAAAGACTTTGAGATCTAACTTACTTATAAATGCATACGATAATTTCTCGTTCACTTTCGAGGGAACGAATCTCATGTTGGATATAAGTTAAGACTACTACCTGCTCATTGGGTTGCAGTTTGAGATTGACCCCACCAAAGGGTGAATTGAGTCTAACTACTCTAATGACAAACCTAATGTCACAAGTATATCTTCAACTCGATTCCTCAAGTCTAAAGTTCAAAAACACCTATTACAATTTAATCAACTTTGTCATTGACTATCAAAGAGTGAAAACCAATGTGACAGAATCGATGTGAGTCATGTCTGAGTGCCATTAAACTCGTCTAGTGCCTTAAAGAGTCAACTCTTGTGTTCATGGACTTATAGATGATTACAATATATAAGTGTCAATATAATAGTAAACAACTAAATGCCTTTTTATTAATAGAATAAGAAAAAATTACAATTTAATAATGTCCTTACATTCTCTAATCCTCTAGTGGCATTTGAGGACATTGACCTAACATCGAGAACTTCCCTCGAAGGCCAAATAATCCACCATATGGAAATTCTGGAGCATACCAAGCACCTCGACCACCGTTTCAGTCCAAAAACACCCAACGACAAGTGCACTTTCAGCAACAAAGCTAAAAAGCTATGAACATTGATGATAGGCTCGATGCACACATTTGCAAATTGGATGAGTCTTTTAAAGAACTCCACTTGATGCTAAAAGATGTCGTTACGGTAATGAAGGAAATGCAACATCACATAGGGAAACTCTCAAACAACCTGTCAGGGAGAAACGGTATATTGCAAAGTGATACTGAGAAAAACTGGAAGTAACAATGCTTTGCAGTCACACTCAGAAATGGGAAGGAAATGAAAAACGCACTCAGGATGCCCGAACGTGAAGTATCTAATGTTCGAACGTCTAATGATATTTGAGAGACAGTGGATTTCCCGCTTCCGACGTCCGAACATGGAGGAGTTAACGTTCGAATGTTGCATCATCAATGTCCAGACGTGGACCCTCTTAACGTTCAAACATCCAAGGCAGTGCATCCCGGTTGTAAGTCTACTATTACTTATCCCCCTCCCCCTATTGAGGTACGTTTTCCTTTTCCCCTAGCTCAGAAGATTAAAAAGAATGAACATGATAAGAGTTTTATTCGCATTCTTGAGAGTTTAAGAGAAGTGTGCATTAATGTTTCTGTTGTAGATGCTCTTGTGAATCGTACCAGTGGATAAAAAAATTTCTCCAAATTCACAAAGCCCGGATTCAATTCATATTTTGATAATTTCATATTCACACAAAATTGAAAACAAGAATAAGATGTAATCCAATTACCTTTTCGATGAATTTCTAATTAAAGCCAAGCTTTTGAGAAGCAACGGATCGTTCCTTCCTCTAGATAATCACACGAAAGATGATCTTCAATTCTTGAAGCTCGATCTCCTCTACCTTAGACTGGGTTGGACGACTTAGGGTTTATGTGGAGGGAGAAAGGATTTTTGTGTTTTACTCTTTTTCATTCTCTAAGATGAAAAATCAGAAAAATGTTATGATTTTAGTTAAATTACCAAGTGCTTAAATAAAAGACTACTCCATGACCTAGGGATAGGTTTACTGGGCTTCATCCAATTTCAAACCCAGTGTTAAGGATTTAAATAATATTCACAGTCCAATCCAATTGGTAATTAATTAAATACTAATCTCTTTTTATTAATAGTACTTTATTAATTCCAAATTAATAATACTATTAATATTGATTGAATAAAATTATTTAATTACAATAATTAAATATATTTATTATAATCAATACACATCCCTTTGATAATTTTCACTCTAAGTGAAATTACCAAAATTCCATTCATAAAGTAAAACTCCTATATTTTATCATCTTTACATAGCACGACTCTCTAGGCTCGTCTAAGCTCATTCTAAATGATACGGGACAATGGGAGATGGGTTTTTGCAGGAAGCTTGGGCAACAATCCATCATTAGAGCAGAATTATTGGCTCTTCGTCAAGAGCTACAACTTGCGTGGGAAAGGCATTTTGAGAAGATTATAGTTGAGATAGATTCTGAAGTCGTCTGGAACCTTGTCAGTAAAGGAAATACCAGGGATCACCCGCTTTGCTGCCTCATTGGTGGCTGCCATAATTTGTTGAGGAAACCTTTGACACGCCAGTTTGTCCACATTTTGAGAGAGAAGAATAGCTGTGCAGATAAGCTTGCCAAGATGGGACATGAAATGGAAGATAACCTACGGGTTTGGATTGAAGCACCGGATGAACTTGAAGATTTGCTGCTTAAGGATCTGAAGGCTGAATAGTCTGTTTTGTTTTTCATTTTTATCACCAAAAAAAAAATGTATGAGTATTTGTATTGTAAATTTGTCAATTACAAGATAAAGCAACTTAAACCTTTTTTTTTTTCTTTTGATGAATAAGTTGAGTGCTTTTTTGTATGTCTACATTCTAATTATTATCTATATGTGATTATATTATAGAATCCTAATTTCTTGATTTAAAAAAATGTTATCAATTTTTCGAATGAAGCTGAGATGTTTGTCTTTGTTCTCACTTCAATTGAGAAATTACTTAAACTTATGAGTTACTTTAGTTCCATTTGTTTTATCGAATATTTTTCTACACGTGCCAAAAAGCTTTCATTCTACCCAATATATTTGATTAAATTATTTTATGTTATTCAATTGTAAAGTCCTAATATAATTGTCTTTTGTTGTACAGTTAATTTTTTTTATTAACTTAAATTTCATTTTAATTATTTGTTTTTTGACTCTTTTGCCATTAGAAAATTAAATTACAGGGACATTTTAGGTACATAAAAAATGTCAAAAAAACTAACTCATACTTTTATAATAGAATAAATATAGGGAGTTTCTTGGGAGTTGTAGAGTAAATTAGCTTAGTGATGACATAATATAGCTCTATTTCCCTGTTACCTTGTTGCTTGGTCGCACACCTTATTCCATATATGAGACAAGCGATTTGAGATGAGAAGAGTTTGGAGAATGTTAAGAGGTCGAGTCATATACGCATGGATAGGAGATAATGGAGTGTATGAATCGGATTGTAGCTCATGACCCAAATTACATCCATATTTTCGACATAGGTTGGAATAAGAGACATGATGTGGTAAAGAAATATATCAACAGTGATTTATATTTCTAGAATATCACAAGAATTATCACTGTATTTTTCATCCACCTAATTCTCTCTTTGGAATTTGATCTGGGACGGGTTTTTCTGATTCTTTTAGAGTAAGGACACAAATTCATGAATAAATCAAAACAATATATGCTTATAGATGATGAGTTGAGCCTTATGTGGAATTGTGTGGATCAACGCTCCGTTGCATGCCATATTATGTGTTCACATGGGAATGCTTGCCTACACCACATATACACCTGTAAGGCTGTAATAGAGTAATAGTGGATGAAAATGCCAAAAAGTTGTAAATAGGGGAGTATATATCAATTTTCTGAAACATTGTGAGCAAAAATAATATTGACGTGGAAAATGGGGGAACAATATATAAATTACTAAAACATTGGCAACGAACGAGCCCCGGGAAATGAATCAATGACCAGCAGCGCCCTCTCCCTCTCCCTCACTCTCTGAAACTCGCTCGGAGTTGACGTCATCAGTATCGTCGATCGCGTCAGTCAGAACTCAGAAGGTATATATATATATGTATATATATATATATATGGTACGTGTGAGTCGCTGATCATCTAAAATTAACTCCATATCTCGTGATTTTTTTCTTGTTCATTTTGGATATTTATTTCGAACATGGTATAATAGTTAATCCTGTTTAATGAACCAATTTATAATCCACTAGAAGAAGCTTTGCACTATGTTCATCTGGTTCTGTCATCCGTTTAATTAGTAAGCAAAGAATATACTGAGATGCTTTATTATGAATTGGGTCACCACCTGTTTGATAAAATGTTCAAGTAAAGAGTGCTTTTTGATATGTGTCGCAGATTTTATGTTGTGAACTTTAATGCAGTATCTTAGCAGTTTTTGAAATTGGTGGAAGGAAAATCTTAGGACAAGTTTTGATAAATGAGCTATTTGCTAGGTGATAGAGAAGAAGGAAAAGGAGGGGCTATGGACTAAAACGTGTATTACTTTACAATAACATGCCTTAGCTTGTGAGGGTAGATTAGAGAAACTTATGTATGGCTCTCGAATTCGACTAGAGTCCATTTTTCTGCAAAACTATTTTCAGTTGCTCGCAATTGTTTCAACTGCCTTACTTGATTCCTCGAGCTTAAATCTCTTAATCTTGTGCATGGTGGATGGTTAGTGGATTCAAGTTCCATTCCTTGGTGTATAGTTCTTGAATTATTAGGACTGTAAATATTCAATGCCAAACAACTACAGGTTTCTCTTGATGCTTTGTTTTTTGTTAATTCTTTAAGCTTGGGGGTCGGAGTGTGGTTTTGCCACACCTTCAAGCTTTTAATTTAAATAACGACGTTAATAAGGGATACACAATATGGAAAACGGACTGCCACCAAAGTCTTGGCACATGCTGTAACCAACTTTGTAAGATCAATTTGGTATTCTTATGTTACATGGTCACTATTTGTAAATGAAAAGTCCAGTATGTAGTTCGGTGCCGGTTAATTAAATGGATTATACCGTATTTTATTGGCAACCAGATACTAACCTTGAGTTTTTAGAAGTAAGATGTGATACTATAAAGAGGGGACTTTACCTTACTGCCTGTCAACTTCTTGATTTCTATACTTTTGTGCCCAGTCATTTGTTAAATTCAGGAATGAAATCCTGAACTGACATTATATAAAATTACTTTTAGTTGAACTGCTCATTCATTTTATTTTATTTTAAATGCACCCAAATTTGGTTTTTCTATTTCTTCTAAATAAAGAAATCCAGTTACAATATTTCCAATTTTAGTCGGTACCTCCAAATAGACCTCAATTCAGCCTCTGAATAGGATGATATAATCATCAAATATGGTATCTAGCTGGTTTCATTCTTGAATGGTTGGCTGAATGTTGCAAAAACTAACCTTTTTAAGCAATCTTTCTTCCTGGTAAATGTCCGCATCCATTTAATTTTAGCCTTTGTGGACTCTTGACCAAAAGTGCTCATTTACAGCAGCAGTCATTGTGCACTGTCACCATCTGTGTTCATTTCAATGCTATTTGTAGCTTTTGAGATTCCTTTTCTTTTATTTTGTTTGATAATTTGATCAAGACCTTAAATTTTTGGCTTTAGCAATGGGGCAAACACAGAGTGCTAGTACGGTAGAGGAGCAAAGCAGTCCAACACCCTCAACTTCCACTTCAACAGAGAATTCCCCACAGCCTTCACTTGATTCTTTATTTGCTGAAGCAGCTGCATATGGTGATGAGGATGACAATCAATCTCTCGATGCAAAGGCTCAGAAAGCACTAGAATGCCCTTGTATAGCACATTTGCAAAGTGGGCCATGTGGCGTCCCATTTTCTGATGCTTTTGTTTGTTTTCTCAAGAGCACGGCTGAGGAAAAGGGGTCAGACTGTGTGAGCCCTTTTGTGGCTCTACAGAACTGCATAAAAGCCAATCCTGATGCATTTTCTAAAGACATTTTAGAGGATGATGATGTCATCAGCAAAGAGGAAAAACCGAGCTCACAATACAGAATCCGACCTCCCATTTGGTCTGAAGAATCAAAAACTCCAAATCGTTAGCCTTTGGGCAGTTCGATTTCCTTTGCTTAATTTGGGGTTACTTTATTTGTTGTATCTTCTGATGAGTTTGCTGATTGTTGCACAGCACTGTGACATAGAATTTGAACACTTACCCAGTAGTGTCTTTCTCACAGAATTACTATTTCTGTCTTTGTTTATGAAAGGTACTTTGGAAGACCCTGTTAGTTAATAAAATATCGAGCCTTCACCTGAAACTGGTAGGTTCATAAACAGTTACCCTGTTTCTTCGATAATAAGTTTGTGTGAATTATTGAGTAATCATATTTTGCACCCCTTTATTGCGTTATCTATTTCACTTCTCAAATTATAACGTTCAAGAGTCAAAACTGATTACCTTGTAAAATTTGTCTTTGAAGACCTCTATGAATGGAGGAGAAAAGGTGATATTTTCATTGATGTCAACAAGTATCTACATCACTTCCTTGCAAAGGGAAAGATTTATATTTCATGCATTTTTTTAAAATCAAAATACTTTTGAATTTATTGAATTTTGAATTTGTAAAATCAAAATACTTTTGTATCACAATAAAATTACATAAAAAACAGATTTTTACTAATTTCTATGGAATAAAATAATCAAATAATCCTCAAAACATAAATTTATCAAAATCCACGCACCTAATCATGCTTGGCGAAAAATTGTAAATCATGCATATCATCATATCACATATTTACGCGTAAATTTTTATACGCCAAAATCCGGATTTGGCTCTGATACCACTGTTGAAAAACTTTAATACAGCCGCAGAAACGGTTTACCAAATTTTTTTTCATATTTTTCCCAATCAGGAATCAATCCAGATTTAGTGCGTAACTGCGTATAATGAAAAGAGGGATTTAAAGCACTCCACCCGTTGTAGCGAAGTGGTCGGACAATTCGTCGTAGCTTTTCAGCACCTGTGAAGAAATCCTCTTCTCAAATTCTGATCCAAGTAGTGAAAGTGCCACCATCTCTAAATCACCAAGCGAGAATCTTGACAGAACTTTTTCTCTTCATCTTTGGTAGAAGACGACTAACACGACTAAAAGGCAGAGAGAGGGAGAGAATTCTGTGCTTGAGGCTTGTGTGTTGTAAGTTATGTTATAACCTAGGTTTTGACTTAAAATGATATTTAAATCACAAGTCAAAATGAAGCCTAAAAATCAAAAGAAAAATGCCCATCCCAACTCGACCATGGTGGCGAGTGCACTTAGTCAAGCCATGGCTCTTTTAATTCAATTAAATAATAATTAATTAAATTATCCGATTAATTAATTAATCAATTTACACCTCCAAAAAAATAACTAATTAAATAATCCTTTAATTTAAATAAATTAATAAAATTATTTAATGATTAATTAATTCAGTTGTCAAAATTAATTTATCCAAAAAATTAATTTTGTTACTAAATACCCAAAACACTCCTCGACACAAAATCTCTTAATCCATCTAAATTCCATAAAGTGCGACTCTTTAGGTTTGTTTCAAATAGAACTGGTGAGGAAACCAAGAATGTGGGTAATACCTAGCCAGTGACGTGACCCACATCAAAACCCAAATGAAACGAATGATTGGATTATTCTTAACATTTCCCGTTGTGAATATTATATGAGTATAAACCCTTCGTTCGATATCCCAATCAAGTAAAGGTTATGGAGACGTCAAACTTATAGTCTTGACTATACGCTTGAATAATAATAAGTTGAGATTAATGAGCTTCCTCTTGTGTCTGACACAAGTAGCTCTAATGCTTCGGTCGAAGACCTATGATCACACTTACTTGTTATAGCATAGGATACTAGCTCATTTACTTACGAGAGAACGAATCCCTTCATTGCTAAAAGATAAGATTATTACTTGTCCATCGAAGTCACAAATTGAGGTTGGCCCCACCAACGGGTGGATTGAGCCTAACTACTCTAATGACAAGTCTGATGTCACAAGTATATCTTCAACTTGACACCTTAGATCGAAGGTTCAAGCATACTTATCACAACTAATCAATTCTGTCATTGACTGTTAAAGAGTACAAACCCATGTGACATAATCGATGTGAGTCATTTCCGAGTGCACCTATTGTTAGGATTATGTCCTCCATGCCATAGAGGAATTAGACTAATTAGGGCATTCACCTTTACGTTGTACAAACTCTTATTTATTAATAAAGTTATTGTTTTGTTCATATCAATCTTGATAGCATTAATATAAGTATTGAACAAATAAGTCTCGAGTAATCAAGAGGGAGCTTCAACTCCTCAATGGTTAGAGGAGAAGGACACTAGAAGTATCGGTTCCTTGTTTACTTAAACTAGAGTTCGCAAGTCGAAGAGTCTTAATTGGGCATTAAGACCAGACTTGTATGACGCAAGCTTCGACAAGGAGTGTCAGTCAGTCACTTTGGGTGGTGGGAGATTGGTTATAGATATACCAATGGAATTGATATATTCAAAAACGGCTCGTCGTAATTCAATCACATGGGTAATTACTCTTTGACTGTCAATGATTGAATTACTAGTCATAGTAGTGTGCGTGAGCCTTAGACCTGAAGATTCACGAAGATTGGACTTGTGACACTGAAGTGTTATTAGAGTAGTTAGATCCAACCTTGAAGTGCGGCAGAAGAACAAGTGGCAATTGTTCGGTGATTGCCAATAGGGGATTCACTGTCTCAGGTAGTAACGAGTTAACTTCCTGTGCGATCGTAGGTAAATGAAATTATAAGTCTTTGGCCAAAGTAGGGGAACTAACTTATGTAAAGTACATATGGGTAGGTTAGTAATTTCATCTTACTATGATTCATAAAGCACAACATCGAATCCTGTGAGTTTGACATAATCCACATGAATCTCACTCGATCGGGATGTTACAATGAAGGGCTTATACTCACAGGGTGTCTGTGACCTAAAAGTTTGTATTGATCTATTCATTTCAATTGGGTTTCAATGTAAGTCCACGAGATTGGCTAAGTGACACTCAAATCCTTGGTTTCCTCGCAATGCCAATTGAGACGAACCGAGAGAGTCGCGCTTCAAAGGAATTGAGCGAATAAAATTCTTTTGTTGTCAAATATATAAAGAAGGTAATTTGCTATGTGATAAGCAAATTAAATTATTTGATTGATCGGATTAATGGAAATAAATTAATAACAAATAACTAGATATATTTATTATGAACACATTAATTTATTTGATTAATTAGATTAATGGAAATAAATTAATTATAATAAATAAATAGACTTATTTATTATACTCATCCTTTTATTAAATAATTGGATTATTTATTTTAGATTATTATTAATTATTATCATATTTTAATTAGATTAAAATATGTTGGACCTAATCAATAATTGGACTAAGTTGAAAGTCAACTTAGCCCAATATGGATGAAGAGGGCGTGTGTGAGGCGTGTATGTGTGAGTTGGATGGGCTCAAGGAATTAGTTAATTCCATGCCCATCACTCCTTATATATGCCTAACTCCTTGGTTCAGAAAACGCTAACTTTAACAATTGACTTGACAGCAAAGAAAGAAGAAGATAAATATTTCTCTCCCCTCCTCCGTATAGCCATCGGCCCTTAAAGAGTCAAAAGTGGTGGGTTTTTCTTCAATCTTATTCCGGCGTGATATCTAGAGGCAAGAGTTTATCAACTGCTGCTATCCGGAAGATCAAGTTTTTGAATTAAATCAAAAGGTTAGTGAAAAGATGAAATTTGATTTCATCTTATTATTAAATTTTGAATTTTATAAAGATCATTAAAACCCAAAAGTGATTCGATTGTGAATCCGGATATATATTTACGTTCCCGCTACGCATGAACACGGATTTACAACAGTGGTATCAGAGCCAACTTTATGACTTTTAATGATTTTATGATATGAATATGTTGGATTTTATGTTTATGATATGAGTAGATTTATTTTTTGAAAGTTAAATCTGAACCGTAATTTGATTGCATGATTTTGTTTTGATATAAATCAAGTTTTTTGTATTAGATATGAATTTATGCATGAACATGCATATGTGGTTTGAATGTTCTTGGATTTCGGCTAGAAAAAGTCGAGGCGTCGCTGCCTAACGGGCGGCGTACAGTGCACGCCAAACAACGTTTGATTTTATTTTAAAAAAAATTATGAACTGGCGGGTCAAACCACAATTTCAACCCATGGGTTTGACCCACAGGTCAACTCATTTTTTAAAATTAAATAAAAATATTCATTTTAAAATGGTTTTAAAATTAATTAAAGGGTAAAATAATTTTTGAAATTAGTTTTATGCCTAAACTTAAATTGGATTTAAAATTAAAATTAAAATTAATCCTAGAACAAAGAAATTTATTTTGAATTAATTCTTTGTCGAATCAAATGGAAATTGATTCTTTGACACTAAATCGGATTTATTATCAAATAGAATTAAAGTTGAATGAATTTATAAATTGGATTTAAATTAATTCCATTATTTTCAAACCACACTTAATTAAAATTGGATTTTAATTTATTTCTTTTTGAAAGAACTCCAACATGTTAGCCATCTTTTATAATCTTTTGATGCATGATATTATGGGATGCCTTCCGTGGACTAGATTTATTGATGTGTTTTGTTTTCTAGGTTGTATCGTGTCTTTAGTACCCCCAAGTTTGTATTTTAATTTTTGTAGATTTATGTATAGAATGCATTTTTATCTATGTAATTAGAATAGGACCTTTTTGGAAGAAGATCTGCTTGGAACTGGAAGACCTAAAAGTTAGATATAGTTTAGATTTTATAGGTCCCCTAATCCTCGATTGAACCATTGGTTTGACTCAATCAAGATAAGTTCATGGAAAACATGTGTGATAGAATTGCTAGGCGTTTTCTATTTTATAATCTATGTATGCGGGATATAAATGGATAATATGCAAAGTGAGACCAATTAAACGCAAAATTCTCCCGTTGTATTAAATACTGAATTTAGAATAAAAGGGAATTGGATGTCCCGGCTCTCCATCAAACTCAGGAGAAATTGAATTAATGTCAATATGCATAATTTCTTCCCAGTAAGTGGGGGTTATGCATTGCGATATTTATTTAAATTCCCTAAGTGCATTAGATGCCATCAATCGAAACAAATTCCACCCCATATATCGACAGAGGGTTGCAAGGTGGAATTCAATTGTTAGATTGATTGGAAGTTGATGGGCCCAAGTTCAAATAAATCACAACCTATATATCATTAAGATGTTGCGGTTACGTGATCTATGAGACGAATTAAAGATTGAATCGCATGTTAGATGATGCTGGCAAGGATTGCCACTTTAATAAAATTAGTGAGTCATATATCGTTAAAGTGTTGCAACTCACCAAATTTATTAAAGAACCCAATCACTAACTACAAAATCTTTCCGACGAGATTTTCAAATATTGCAATGGGAGTGCAATGATTCGAAAAATATAGTGGGAGCCAAGTGAAAATTCAAAGTCCAGTCTAATTTTACTTGGTGTACAACATAATAACCTAATTGAATCTTTCTTTATTCTCTGCAATTATTTTATTTTCTCTCTCAAAATGGTTAACAACCCGAACATTGCATTGCTTGAGAAAAACGTCCTCACTGGATCCAACTTCGTTGACTGGCTTAGGAACTTAAGGATAGTCCTTGGTTACGAGTCAATCGACTATGTCTTGGACATAAAACATCCCACTGTTCCTTTGGTGAATGCGGACGAGAGTGTGCATTCCTTTTATAGAGACTGGATCACTGATAATGCACAAGCCAGAGGATTAATGCTCAGCTCGATGAGTTATGTCTTCAGCACTCCCACGAGAGAATGGAAAAAGCGAGGAGCATATTGCTTCATCTAAAAGAGCTATTTGGGGAGCCCAGTAGGACTGTTCAATATTACTTGTCAATAGAGCTCTTCAGGGCAAAGATGAAAACGTGGCTGACCACGTATTAAAGATGATCTCCATGATAGAGAACTTGTAGTCTCTTGATTTTCACATGGAATTCCATCTTCAAACAAACCTCATCCTTCAGTCACTTCCAGATTCCTTCAGTCAGTTCATTGTGAATTTTAACTTGAACAATGTTGAGTGTTTACTATCTGGGCTAATGAACAAACTCATTACTACACAAAATCAAATGAAATAGAAGAAATTTAGACGTGCATATATTGCTTTTGTTGTTGGGCGAGCAGAACCCAAGGAAAAGGGAAAAGAGCCCACAAACGTATTAATGATAAATGGCTGTCTTAAGAGGAACGCCTGAAGACTCTAGGTTGCATAATGAGAGTCTCAAAAGATCAAACACTGGCCTTTATTGTAAGGAGAAGGGTCACTGGAGACGTAATTGTCCCCTGAGGAAGTCAAGAGCTGCTAAAGGTATGAAACTTTATGTTTTAGAAACTAATTGTTCTATGACTGTATTCTCCACTTCATGGACTCTAGACTCAGGTTCTAGTGCTCATGTCTAAGTTTTGAAACAGGATCTGGAAAGAAGTATGAGGCTCGAGGAGCAAGAAGTGATGATCCATGTAGGCAACGGACATAGTGTGACAGCTACTCACATAGGATCTACTTCTTTACTTTTATCTACTGGATATTTACTTGTTTTAGATGATTGTCTTGTTTTGCCCAATGGGCTTAAAAACATTTGTTCTATTCCAGTTTTTGAACAATCTTTGCAATATTTATTTTAGAAATAAGTTTGTTGGCTCTACATCTTTAGTAAATAGTTTATACTACTTAAATGTCCAAAATAGATGTATTGTGAATACAATCACCAAGAAACGAGGTATGTCTGGGACAAATAATGACTCATCTGGAACTTAAGACTAGGTCATGCTGGAGAATACCAGATTTGTGAACTTGAGAAAAATGGGTTGATACGCACATTTGGGTCGGACCCACTCCCCACTTGCGAGTCTTGTCTCAAAGGCAAAATGACTAGGTCACCCTTCACAAGGCATTTTGAACAAGCTAATGAAGTCCTTGGTTTAATACATACTGACGTTTACGGGCCTTTCGGGGAAATAGCTCATGGAGGCTTTCAATACTTCATTACATTTACTGATGACCACTCTAGGTATGGTCTCGTATACTTAATGAAGTATAAGTCTGAATCTATTGAATGGTTCAAAGAATTTAAGGCCTTGGTTGAAAACCAAACTGGCAAACGTATCAAAACATTACGTTCTGATCGAGGTGGAGAATACATGAGTGCCGAATTTGGTGAGTTCTTAATTGAACATGGAATTGTATTACAATTGACTCCTCCAACAACTCCACAACTCAATGGGGTAACCGAGCGATGAAATAAAAAACTGTTGGATATGGTTCGATCGATGCTCAGCTACACGGACCTTCTCATATCGTTGTGGGGCCATGCATTGCTTACAGCAACCCACATCTTGAACAGATGTCCATCTAGGTCTATTTCTAAAACTCCTTATCAGATATGGAGTGGAAAGATGTCAAGTCTGAAACACATTAGGATATGGGGGTATCCAACCTATGTGAAAAAGATGAAGATGGAGAAATTGGAAAATAGATCTTTAAAAGATCGATTCATTGGTTTCCCAAAAGATTCTATGGGATACCTCTTCTACCTGCACAATGATCAAAGAGTCATTGTGGCTCTACATGCATACTTTCTCGAAGATGAGTTTGTTTGAGAAGGTGGTGCAGGAAGAAAGATTGTTCTGGAAGAACAAAACGAAATCCCTTTAGAAAACACTGTTCAAGAGGCTCAAAATGAACCTAACCAAATGCAACCACCATCGCGTAGATTGAGTAGAGTATCTCAGCCGCCTAAGAAATATGGTTATCTACTAAAAGAATAGCATAATTTGTATGATATAGCAGAAGGAAACTATAGAGATGATCCCTCTACTTTTAAGCAGGCGATGGAGGATATAGATTCTGCGAAATGGCTTGAGGCTATGAAGATAGAGATGGATTCGATGTATTCGAACCAACTCTGGACTCTAGTGGATGCCCTAGGGGTATTTCACTAATAAGTTGCAAGTGGATCTATAATAGAAAGATTGGTCTGGATGGCAAGGTCGATACCTTTAAAGCTAGGCTTCTGGCAAAAGAGTATAATCAAAAAGAGGGAATTGACTATGAGGAAACCTTCTCTTCCGTTGTCATGATCAAATCCATCAGAATTTTGCTTGCAATATCCACGCACCTAGACTATGAAATCTGGCAGATGGACGTGAAGACCGCGCTCTTGAATGGATACCTCGAAGAGGACATCTATATGGAACAGCCCAAAAGTTTCGTGTCCAATGAAGATTCTCATAAGGTATGTAAATTGAATAGATCAATTTATGGACTTAAACAAGCGTCGTGGAGCTGGAATCTTTGTTTTGATGAAGAAGTTCAAAACTATGGTTTTATAAAGAACAAAGATGAACCATGCGTTTACAAGAAATCCAGTGGAAGTAAAATATCGTTTCTAGTCCTATACGTAGATAACATTCTACTAATAGTAATGATATAAGCTTGTTAACTTTGGTCAAAATGTAGCTCTCAAGCACGTTCTCTATGAAAGATTTAGGGGAAACGACCTATATCCTTGGAATTTGCATCTTCAGGGATAGAGCGAATAGGAAAATGGGTCTATCCCAAGCCCTTTATTTGGAAAAGGTTCTGAAAAGATTCAGAGTGGAAGATTCTAAAAGAGTCCTCTTGCCCATAAGACATGGACTCCATCTCTCTAAATCGATGAGTCCTCAAAGTGAGGATGATTGTAAGAGAATGAGTGGAGTCCCCTATGCATCTACAGTAGCGAGTCTTATGTACGCTATGTTATGCTCAAGATCGGACATTGCTTACACTATGAGCGTGGTAAGTAGGTTTCAAGCTAACCCAAGGGAAAAGCATTAGATTATTGTGAAGTGTATCCTTAAGTATTTAAGAAAAACTAACAATATGTGTTTGACATATAGAGATGGAGAATTAAAGGTGGAAGGTTATACTGACTCTGACTTTCAGTCCGATGTCGATGACCGTAAGTCCACCTCGGGTTTGTATTCGCTTTAAACGGTGGAGCAGTGACTTGGAAAAGTTTCAAGTAAAGCACGACGGCTGACTCAGCCACCAAAGCTGAGTACGTGGCTGCTTCAGAGGCGGCCAAAGAGGCTGTTTGGATAAAGAAGTTTGTAGCAGAACTTCAAGTGGTTCCTAGCATGGACCTCCCGTTGCCACTTTTCTGTGACAACAATGGAGCCATTGCAGGCTAAGGAACCCAGGTCTCACAATAAATCCAAAAACAATGAGAGAAGATACCACATCATTAGAGAGATCGTTGGAAGCGGTGACATCGCTGTGAAGAGAATAAATTCAGCAAATAACGTTGCTGACCCACTGACCAAGCCACTATCACAGGCGGTGCAAGAACGATATCTTAAGAAGATGTGTATTAGATTCTATAGCGGTTGGCATTGAGTGCAAGTGGGAGATTGTTAGGATTATGCCCTCCATGCCATAGAGGAATTAGATTAATTAGGGCATTTATCTTTATATTGTACAAACTCTTATTCATTAATTAAGACATTGTTTTGTTCATATCAATCTTGATGGCACTAATATAAGTATTGAACAAATAAGTCCCGAATAATCAAGAGGAAGCTTCTACTCTTCAATGGTTAGAGGAGAAGGACACTAGAAGTATCGGTTCCTCGTTTACTTAAACCAAAATTCACAAGTCGAAGAGTCTTAATTGGGCATTAAGACCAGACTTGTATGACGCAAGCTTTGACAAGGAGTGTCAGTCGGTCACTTTGGATGGTGGGAGCTTGGTCAAAAAAATATCAATGGAATTGATATATTCGAACACGGCTCGCCGTAATTCAATCACATGGGTAATTACTCTTTGACTGTCAATGATTGAATTACTGATCACGGTAGTGTGCGAGAGCTTTAGACCTGAGGATTCACGAAGTTTGGACTTGTGACACTGAACGAGTTATTAGAGTAGTTAGATCCAATTCACCCTTTTGTGGGATCATCCTCGAAGTGCGGTTCAAAAGGACAAGTGGCAATTGTTCGTTGATTGCCAATAGGGGATTCACTGTCTCGGGTAGTAACGAGTTAACGTCCTGTGCGATCGTAGGTAAATAAAATTATAATTCTTTGGCCAAAGCAGGAGAACTAATTTATGTATAGTACATAAAGGTAGTTCAGTAATTTCATCTTACTATGATTCATAAAGCACAACATCGAGTCCTGTGAGTTTGACATAATCCATGACTCTCACTCGATCGGGATGTTACAGTGAAGGGCTTATACTCACAGGGTGTCTGTGCCTAAAGGTTCGAATTGATCTATTCATTTCAATTGGGTTTCGATGTGAGTCCACGAGACTGGCCAAGTGACACACACATCCTTGGTTTCCTCCCAATGCCAATTGAGACGAACCTAGAAAGTCGCGCTTCAAATGAATTGAGCGAAGAAAATTCTTTCGTTGTCAAATATATAAAATAGGTAATTTTCTATTTGATGAGCAAAATAATTTATTTGATCGATTGGATTAATGGAAATAAAGTAATAATAAGCAAAGATATATTTATTATGAACACAATAATTTATTTGATTAATTAGATTAATGGAAATAAATTAATTATAACAAATAAATAAACTTATTTATTATACTCATCCTTTTATTAAGTAACTGGACTATTTAATTTAGATGATTATTAATTAGTATCATATTTTAATTAGATTAAAATATGTTGGACCTAATTAATAATTGGACTAAGTTGAAAGTCAACTTAGCCCAATATGGATGAAGAAGGCGTGTGTGAGGCGTGAGTTGGATGGGTTCAAGGAATTAGTTAATTCCAAGCTCATCACTCCTTATATATACCTAACTCCCTGGTTCAGAAAACCCTAACTCTCACAATTGACTTGACAGTAAAGAAAGAAGAAGAGAAAAATCTCTCTCCCCTCTTTAGTATAGCCGTCGGCCCTTAGGGAGTCAAAGGTGGTTGATTTTTCTTCAATCTTATTCCGGCGTGATATCTAGAGGCAGGAGTTTATCAATTGCTGCTATCCGGAAGATCAATTTCTTGAATCAAATCAAAAGGTTAATGAAAAGATGAAATTTAATTTCATTTTATTATTAAATTTTGAATTTTGTAAAAATCATTAAAACCCAAAAGTGATCCGATTGTGAACCCGAATATGTATTTACGTTTCCAATGCGCATGAACCAGGATTCACAACACCTATAATACAAGCTCTCAGTATCTCATAGTGCTCGACTGACGCATCTCGTGTCAAAGCTTATATATACAAGTCTTGACGAGTCTCAATGCCCAGCTAAGACTTTATAACTTGCGAACTTATTAAATATACAAGTATTGGACTCTTCCAGTGCCTCTTTCCCTATCTCATAAGCAAAGAAAAGTCTACTCTTATATACATGGACTTAACATTGTATACTATGAATGCCTATAAGATTGAGGTAAAACAACTAAAGATGTCTTTTATTTTTAATAAAGAGTTCACAATTACATCATAGAAGCCCTACACTAAACTATCCTCTATGAAATTCGAGGGGATAAACCCAACAATCTTCTACTTGCACTTAATGTCAATCTTCATGGTATCTAATACCCATCTTCTCAAGATATCGATAAAGCACTGCCTATGATAAAGGCTTGGTCAGTAGGTCAGCGACATTGTCAACTAAATCTACTCTCTGTACAGCTATCTCACCTCTTCCAATGATTTTTCTGATGATGTGATATATCCTCTCTATATGTTTGGACTTGTTGTGAGACATTGCTTCCTTAACTTGTGCAATAGCCCCATTGTTGTCACAGTAAAGTGGCAATCGCAGCTCTATACTCGGGACCACTTGAAGTTCTCCAAGAAACTTACTTATCCAAACACCTTCCTTAGAAGCCTCTGAAGCAGCTATATACTCGACCTCAATGGTGGATCTGCGATTGTGCTTTGCTTGGAACTTTTCCAAGTCACCGCCCTACCATTGAGTGTGAATATAAATTTTGAGGTAGATTTTTGATCATCTATATCAGACTTGAAGTCTGAGTCTGTATAACCATCCACTCTTAATTCTTCATTCCAATAGACCAGAATCATATCCTTAGTCCTTTTCAAGTACTTGGGGATATTTTTCACAACCACCCAGTACTATCTACCCGGGTTCGCCTGAAACCAACTCACCACGCTCATTATGTAGGCAATGTCAAGTCATGTACATAACATGGCATACATAAGACTACCCACTGCAGATGCATAGGGAACCGTGCTCATCTGTTTCCTATCTTCCTCACTCTGAAGAGATATGGTCTTAGAAAGGTGCACTCCTTGTCTCATAGGCAGAAATCTTTCTTAGAGTCTTCCATCCTAAATCACTTAATGAGATTCTCTAAGTAAAGGGTTTAGGAAAGTCCTACCATTCTGCTCGATCTATCTCTATAGATACAAATCCCTAGGATATAGGTCTCTTCTCCCAAGTCTTTCATGAAAAATGTACTTGAAAGCCACACTTGAAAGCCACACTATGTCACTTCCATAAGTAGAATGTCGTCTACATATAGTACTAGGATAGTGATCTTGGTCCCACTAACCTTCTTGAAGACACGTGGCTCATCTTCCTTCTTAATGAAGTCAAATCCCTTAACAGCTTCATCAAAACAAAGATTTCAACTCTTAGATGGCTGCTTAAGTCCATAAATGGATCTCTTAAGCTTACACACCTTATGGATATCAGATTCTTACATGAAACCCTTAGGCTATTCCATATAGATATCTTCCTCGAGACATCCATTCATAAAATCCATTTTCACGTCCATCTGTCATATCTCATAGTCTAGATGTGTAGCTATTACAAGTAGAATGCGAATAGCTTGATCATTGCCACTGGAGAAAAGGTCTCTTAATAGTCAATACCTTCTTTTCGAATATAACCTTTTTCCACAAGCCTAGCTTTGTATATGTCAACATTACCATCCAGGCCTATCTTCCTCTTGTAGATCCATTTTCACCCAATAGGTACTATACCTTCAGATCAATCTATCAGAGTTCGGATCTGGTTAGAATGCATCGGGTCTATTTCTACTTGCATAGCTTCTCACCATCTCACAAAGTCAATGTCCACCATCGCTTGGTCATAAATAGATGGGTCGTTCCCACGGGCTCCCACTATTACAGTGTGGAGACCCATCTCCTCTTGTAACACGTACCCATACCTCTCGGGTTGATGAGGTACTGTACCAGACCTTCGCAATAATGATTGTGTCACAATGGGCTCGGTTTGTGTTTCTTGATCAAGTGTCTCCCTAGAAGCCTCATTTTGTTCATCTAGAACAATCTTCCTACATGTTCTACCTTCTCTAATGAACTCATCCTAGTGAAAGTAGGCCTACAGAGCAACATGATCCTCTGATCATCTTGCAGGTAGAAGAAGTTTCCCATAAAATCTTCGAGATATCCAAAAAACGCCCCTTAAGGGACGTAGCTTCCAATTTCCCTGTATTTGTCTTCTTGATATAGGCAGGGCATCCCCAAACCCTAATGTAGTTAAGGTTTGATTTCCTATCTCTCCATATCTCATATGGTATCTTAGGAACGGATTTGGAAGGATATTTGTTCAAGATGTGTGCAGCAATAAGGAATGCATGCCTACAAAGATAAATGGGTAAATTTGTTTAGCTAAGCATTGATTGAACCATGTATAACAAAGTTCGGTTCCTTCCCTTTGCAACGCCATTTAACTGTGGAGTGAGTTGTAATACTCTTTCATGTTCCCTTAGGAATCCATCAAACTCGTCACTCATATATTCGCTTCCTTGATCCGAACGTAGATATTTTATATGATGTCCAGTTTGATTTTCTACCAAAGCCTAGAATTCTTTTGAATCTTTTAAAAGATTCAGAGTTATGCTTCATTAAATACACCAAACCATACCTAGAATGATCATCGGTGAATGTAATAAAGTAGTAGAAACCACCATGAGCCATTGCTCCAAATGGCCAGCAAACATCAGTGTGCACTAGACCTAAGAATTGAGTGGCTCTTTCAAAAGTCCCGGTGAAGGAAGATCTAGCCATCTTTCCTTCGAGACAAGATTCACAAGTAGGATAGGGATTCGATCCCAATGGGCCTATAAGTCTATTTTTCTCCATCTTGTGGTTCTTATGCTCGCCAGTATGGCCTAGTCTAAGATGCCACACTAAACTTTGATTAATCTGTCACGGAATCTAGTAATAGCATTCATAGCACATATATTTTGGACATTTAAATAATAGAGGCCATTGACTAAAGTAGCAGTGCCAACAATCTTATTGCCATAATAAATATTGCAACATGCAAGTATATTCCTAACTAACATAAGAACAAAATAATATTCTTAAGCCCCTTGGGCAAAATCAAGACATCCTCTGAATATAAAAAATGTCCAGATAATAAACATAAAGAAGTTGATCCAATGTGCGTCGCCGCGACACTCTGTCCGCTGCAAACACTGATCATCACCTCTCCATGCTCCAGCTTCCCACTTCGTTCTAGATCCTGATTCATTGCACAAACATGAGCACTAGCTCCAGGATTAAGAATCTATGAAGCGAAAAATACAGTCATAGAACAATTAGTTTCTAAAACAAATAGTTACATACCTCAAGCACCTTGGCTTAAGTTATAACATTCCCTCCTCCAGTGGCCTTGGCCCCTTACTCTTTTTAACCTTTTGGGCCTTGCCCTTTCCCTTGTTTATATTTTCTTGTGGACCAGGTGCACTAGCGCAATTTTTAGCCTTCTTCTTCTCCTTGGGATTGGGCCCAGAAGAGATGACTAAAGTCGCCTCTTTTCTCTTTGGCTTCAATTGAGATTGTGAAGTGATAAGTTTGTTCATTACCCCAGCTAAGTCACACTCTATCTCATTGCAGTTGAAGTTCATCACAAATTGGGAAAAGAGTTAGGAACAGACTACAAGATGAGATCAGTCTGAAGCTGTTAGTTCATGGTGAAATTGAGAGCCTCCAATCTCTAAATCCTCGAGATCATCTTAAGGACATGATCCCCAACTTTCTCACCTTCTCTTATCTTGGCTCAGAAGAGTTCCTTGGATATCGTATATCGAGCAATACAAATGTGCTCATCATGGAGCTCTACCAGGTGTGCCATGATGGCCCTTGCCGAGGTCATTTTCTCGTGGGACCTCTGCAGCTCGTTTGTCATTGAGCCCATCATGTGCCCACACACCCTGATGTCGTCCTTAACCCATTTTTCATGAGTCGCAACTTCCTCGTCACTGGCACGCGTTCCCGGTGGTACAGCTGGGATATCAATGTCCAACACATATCCCAATGACTCCATGTTGAGGACTATCCTCAAGTTCTAGAGCTAGTCCACATAGTTAGGACCAGTCAAGGTGTTCTTTTTGAGTAAAATTGATAGGGATTGATAGTCATTTTCGAGAGAGATAAAATAAATAACTACAGAAAAGTAAATCAAATTATTAGATTTGATTATAATTGTAATTCTATGTTTATATCAAGGACTTATAATAAAAACTTACCTCCCACTACATTTTTCAAAAATCTACACTTCCTCTGTAGAAAACGGAAGACATAGTTGGCGGACTTCGTAGTGTTGATTGAATTATTTATTAATTTCAGTGAGTTGCAACCTTTTAACGATATATGACTCACGAACTTTCTAAACTGATGTCAAACATCAATCCATCTAATGGATGTCTCAATCCCTTTACCCATAATTCATTAAACCTCAACCTTTTAGCGACATATTGGTTTATGCATTACCTAAGTTTCCATCCCACTGACATTCTATTAGTCTAATAATTGAATCTCACCTTGCAAACGGTATATGTGGTGAAATTTATTTCGACCAATGGTATCCAAAGAAATATGCATAAATAAGCGGATAGAATTTTGTTCACTAGCTAGCTAGCAGCCAAAAAACCCATGCAACATTCATGCAATCACGTCCAAGTCAGTGGCACCCTCTAACTCCGCCACGTTTATTCATCACCAGGTCACTTACCTTTTCATCTTTCCATTCACACAATTTCACAATTCGTTTCTAATCAAAATCCACATGATCAGCTATTCAACAATTAAAATTGATAGAGAGAGAGATAACAATGAATGCAGAGAGCTTGGTGGTATCAGCTTCAATTAACATAGGGTTAGCTCTGCTGATACTCACTCTCTTTTCTATACTCAGAAAGCAGCCTTCCAATGCTCCCATATACTACGCCCGCCGCCTCTCTCAGCACGGTGTCGTTTCGTTCCACCGGGGTTTCACTTTCCGGCGGCTGCTCCCGTCGGTGGGGTGGATCCGCCGTGCCCTTGGTGTCACCGAGGAGGAGATTCTTGATACCTGCGGTCTAGATGTCTTGATCTTTATAAGGCTCTTTAAGTTTGGGTGCGTTTAAACTTAATTTAATGCCAATTTAATTAAACCAGTGGCAGTCAATTTATTGAACAAGGAAATTGGGTTCATGATTTCGCTTCAATATTATTAACTAGTAATTTCGTTTGTTTCATTTATTTATTTTTCTTTGGATTGCTGTGGGTTTGTTCTTCAATTTATTTGAGGCATTTTGGCCTTTCGTTTGTTTTATATAATGAGATTATTTTGTTGCTTAATTTTTGTTTTCTGATTTATTAATTGGGAGAAAACCAATTTGATCTTAGAAATAGTAATAATCCTTCCCAAGGTTTTAGAATTTGTCAGGTTTAATTATAGTATAATATGTTCTTTCTAGCATGTAGAGATAACTGTGCTAATTATAGAATTTTTATTGTAAATAAATTCATGTGTCCTGGGAAATTATCAAATCAATTGTATTATTGTCCTCCAGTACTCAATTCATATAACAAGTCGTGGAGTTATGTAAATAAAGATACTTTTTGCATTTTCTAGTCATCCGTTTATTAAAGATTAGATGCACTGACGATATTGTCGACTTTTTGGGTTTAGTTAAATACGAAGCTAAACATGCACGTTGGGAAAATAGAGAACTTGAACTGCGTCTATACATTGATAGACCATCTTCATAAATTAGATAGATCGGTGCTACAATTGTATGGTCGTAGATTTGGAATGAAACTCTGCTTTTGGTGATTGGTGCATACAGACCAATGAGTTCTTATCTTTTTTAGATTGGTAAGTCTCTTTCATTTTAGCTTTCCTATTTTTGTTTGCGGGGACAATGTAGTTTCTGGAGTTTTTTGTGCAATGTATATAATTACAGATGTTTGAGATTGTATATTGTTTGTGTCAGGGGTTATTAAGAACAGTACAGCTTAATAATACATGCGTGTTGGTGCTGTTAACATTTTAAGCTTCTCTAAATTGCATGATAAACCACTCCTTGATTAGAAATGCTTTACTCGTAGGAAACCGAAACCTACGCCAGTGGTGATCGACCATATCTAGGACTATTTTATGAAAATCACAAAGACACATGCGTTTAGTGACATATGAAATCTACAATTTTTATTCCATATGAAGTATATATCGATCGTTGCAGGATCAATTTCTTTGTGGTTTGCTCTGTAGTTGGATTACTGTTACTGCTTCCGCTTAATTATAAAGCTGGTATTGGAGGTCCATCTAGACGTTCTCATTCCATGGATGCTTTCACAATATCCAATATCACCAAAGGCTCGAACTGGTAAGCTTTATGGATGAGTTTAGTTTCCATTTTATTTTGCAACAAGTTTTCATTTTCATGTCTGTGAATCTTAATACCCTGACTTGAAATGCATTTCTGTCATTTATCACAAGGAACTATGGTTTAATGATGCATCGGAAAATTTGTATTTGAATGAGATGGTTCCGCGTAAATCCATTTATTTTAAGAAATTAAATAATTTCATAAAACAAATGAATTTATCAATCAATATACAATTGAAATTTGTTGATATTATCCGAGTTTTAGCATGCAAATGAAGTCTCTGCTGCCACCAGAATAAGTTCCTTAAGCATAATTTATTGCTTGTGGTTGAGCCTTAAGGGCTATGTGGATGTATTTGCAACTTTGAAGAAGTCTCTGGTACTTGTGCTCGGTAAATACCATTCGTCATCATCTTGATTTCTATTATTGACACTGCTTGAGTCACAATTTGTGTTCGGTAAATACCATCGGTCATCATCTTCAATTCTATTATCAACACTGCTTGAGTCACAACTTGTTTGGTTATTAATATACATTGTTGTATGTAAAGGTGACATCTTCCTAATTATTGTGCTTTTTCGTTCTGTTTAGCGTGTTAAATTGAACCATCTAATCATATACGTATAATGAGAACACTTATCTGATTAATTATATTTGACAGGCTTTGGGTACACTGTGCATGCTTGTACTTTGTGTCTTGCTATGGATTATACCTGCTATATAAGGTATTCATTTTTCTGAGATACTCCACTTCTCGTGCAAAGACATATGTGACACAACATTATTTTCTCTGTTCGCTGAACTTGTTTTTTCATGTTCAAATTCATCAAGCCGGTTGTACCAAATTCATGAATATTACTCCGTATGATATTTTCGTCACTTCTTCTGGACATTGAGAATCTGAATGCTCTTCGTTATCATCTTAGTGGTGTTTAACCTATGCCACTTCATCGAAACGAAATGGGCTTTTTTAATTAAGAAAGTTGGTTCGTTGTTTCCCTTTTCATCTTCTTTTTTGTGTTTTTCTTGTAGATCTTTTGCTGGTTACTAAGATTGGATAATGACTAAAGTAGTTACAAAAACAATATTTAGGACGTTTCAATTTTCAAATATTTGGTTGAATAATCATAGTTTCTTTCTCTCGATTTATCTTTTGGAATTTGATGGCTGGAACAGCTGTTATAATTGTTTGCTCTTCATTAACCAGGAGTATGATGATATTTTGCACAAGAGGATTCATCAGCTAAATAATATGAGGCATCAACCTAATCAGTTCACTGTGTTAGTTCGAGAAATTCCAATATGTGATGAACACAAGGCTCGTGATTGCTCTATAGACCACTTTTTCTCCAAATATCATCCACATTCATATCAGACTTACCAAATTCTATACGACGGGAAGGATCTCGATAAATTATTGGTAAGCTTGTATTGGCGTACGATATCATCTCAAGTTCTCGATAAATTAGACTCCAACTATACTTTAGGTTTATTTAGTTGACATAAATACCCGCCTTTCCTCAACTTTTTTCCGCATTCCAATTTGTCTTCACTCTTTTCGAATGTTGTCATTGCCATCGGAGGTTTCCATACCTCAGCCTTCAATCTAGCTCCATCACCAACCATTCGCTACCATGAAAAATATGCTCCACTACCATTAGATCAACGCAATATGATTGGTCCTAATATAGCTGGCATGTCTCCCTTTTCCTTCTATGGTGTCCAAATTATTGTTTTATTATTTATCTTTTCTTGGGAAGAGGGGAGGATTTTTGTTTGTGGTTCACGTCAGATTGGTAATGATAATGACGGTGAGGTGCTTGGTCTTGTCGGACTTCAATATCACATGTTGGATTCTTCATGGTTATTTCCAGATTTGATCATCGATGGATGGTGGAAAAACATTAATTTTGACAACTTTTTCACAAACTAATGGACATGGGCATTATTGTCAACAAGGTCTTAAATTTCGGTTTCGGTATAGATATCGGGGTAGGAAATTTACAGAAATTTCGAGGATATTCAAAATTTCGATGGAAATTTTGGAAAGAAATCATGAAAATTTATAGAAATATTTGAAATTTACAATCAAACTTTTGGTAAATTTAATTATCATACTTATGCATTTTCTACATTAATAATATTCTATATATAATATACGTATAATGAATCTTGTTAAAAAGTATGATCAAGTACAAAAAATATAAAATAAATATAACTTGAAAGTAAAATAATAATCAAAGTGTACCATAAATTTAGGAAAAATCATTTGTGTGGTTGGGGTGAGTGGTTGGTTGGTATGGACCAAATTGAAATATTTTTTTAAAATATTAAAATTTTTAAAAAGAACAAACAAAATATTATTCAAAATTAGATCAAAAGTGAGATTTCGCTTCGGGACCCCCCGGAAATTCGAAATTTCAATAGAAAATTTCGAGATTTCAAACGAAATTTAAGACCACGATTGTCAATGCTTTACGAAACGACAAATGAAAGTGTAGTGTGAATAGTAGTTTATGGAGAGTGAATATCAAATGCCATTGAAAAGTCACTAAAGTTATTCAACATAAGAGGATGTTATGTCATCCAGGCCTGTGTCTTAATTATCTGACCTGTAAAATCTCATGTTTTCCAGTTATTCTCAACTTAATGATTCCATGTTATATTGGACGTTGTCTTGAAATTGTGTCCGCTAAATGTTTTCCATTTGGTAGAAGAACTTAATTTTTGGCATTGTATGAAAGGCATTATCTCAAGTCTTTCTGGTGGTTCTCTGCCATCTATGTACCATCTCGAATATTCAAATTGTTTTACATGGATTTCACGGTTCATCCATTTTTAAGTACTAGTTTATCTCCATTCTAGGGTACGAGTAAGCTGATTATACTGAGCATAGGTCAGTTAGGACTGTGCAGAACTCAAAAAGTATGAGATTCTCATTTTACTTGAAGAAAATCTTGGTTATATCCACTTTTAGCTGTTATATCATATGTGCATCATTTAAATATAGTATTATTCATTTGATGAAGAATTTCTGTTTCCACGCGAGTAGCACGAACTGGATAATTGGTTCTGGTATTGTGTGTCTGTTTACAAAAGATCAAGCACACAATTGCACATGACTAACCGAAAAGTCCCTAATTACCTAATTGGTCATTTGAATGAAGTTAACTTCCCATTACTGGAGAAAAATATGAAATTCATGCATGTTACTCTATTTCTCTTTCTTAAATGTTGTATTTCAGCATTTTTGTTCTGAATTTCTTTTCTTGAATTGGATACAGAATCAGGCGAAGTCTATTACGAGAAAGATTGAGAACTTGAGGCACTATTCCCTGACTAAAAAACAAAACAATTATTTCCCTCGATCACATGCATTGAAACATGATGCAGAGATAGAGCAACTCCAGGAAACGCTTCAAGAACTTGGTCGTAGAATACAGCATACACAAAGTAAAGAACTACTCAAGGCAAAGGTAAAAAAAAAATTGTTTCACTCTAAGTACTGAAAAAAAAACACTATTTTTACAATGTTATTTATGTGAGGATGGCTGCTGTTGCTTGTAACATTCAGGCAAGAATGGGGTGCTTCTTTAGCAGGACCAATCTCAGAAGACCTAAAATCTAGTCATGGAGACACGAAAGGGCTCCCGAACCACGGAGATGTTAGTGTGGAGAATTGGGCGATACCATATGGATGCGGCCACTTTACAAAGTCGGAGTAATGTAGCGGCATCTCACTTACAATTCGTCTTGGCTGTTTCCTGTTACAGCGGGTCCAAGGAATCGCAAAGTTTGAAAAAATTGAAGAAATGGTGTAATCAGGCAATGGCGGGCAGTTGAGTTAAAAAGTCTCCGGCTCCCTCATCTGCCTTTCATCCAATAAAATGAGGTAAGAATTAATGACTACGTCTTCAAGCCATCCTCGAGGTTTTAAGGTGCGAAGGTTTTCTACTTTTACAGGGAAATCATTCACACTCACCATTACTTTGTCAGCCGGTAACTTATGGGATATGGCGCTGTTATATCGTTTTTGCTCATTTGAGGTCAAAGGTTGACAATGATAATTCTCGTCCACTGTATCCTCCTCTACCTTCACCTTTTTAAGCCCCGTTTTCTTCTCCTCTTCTGTCATCATTCTTTTTCCAATTCGCTCATGGAAAGATGACAAAGGAGCTGCATCCATATCCACCTTCAGTTCCTCTAACTGGCCTCCATATTCAGGGTCCGTAACAATTTTGGCCTGAAGTTAAAACACATTATTCATACGAAAGACAAATATATCGTACACAAAATAAATTCATTAAATAACACCTGACTGTATGACCTTCTTAGTTGGGGCTAACTCAGTGTATGGGGACTGTAGAAGCCTGCCCTTTTTCCTCTCCCTCTTTGGATGCTCGCGATCGATAGCGAGAGGGGGAATCTCCTCATGTTTCAAGTCCATTAGGACATTAGCAACCTCTCCTTCCCCAACAATGACCTCATCAGCCACAATAGCCATCTCATTATCAACACAAGGGCTCAATGAACCATCAACTGGCACATCACGATCAACACCAGAAAAGTGTTCATCATCCCTTTGAAATCTTTGGAAAAGAGCTATCTGATTTTTTTCTACGATTGATAGCCTATTTTCCACGTTGGCTAGTCTAGCATCGACTCTTGAGTCCATCTCTGATATTTTTCCTAAAATCTCATTGAACATTCTTAAAACCTCACTATTAGGTTCCGTTGAATGACTGGGAGCCTTTTCAGGAAGGGGGATGGAGGATAACGGTGGAATGCTGTCGGGCGGAATGGCTGATGGATCGCTTTCGGGCAGACGATCACTAATGTCTTCCACTCTGTCCAATCTAAGCGAAGAACAGTTACCGACCACATCAGCGAGGTACATGTCTTCAAATAGAATTCTACCCCCTGACTCCAATATTGCAGTCCACGCATCAGTGGTCGGGTCTTCCACGGAGTTTTTCGCATTGAAAGGAGGAAACTCCGTGTCAATTGAAGCGCGTTCCTCCAAAGCGGGCTTTAGTATGCTTGAAATGTCCTAAAAATTTAATCACATTATAATAAATTAGAAAACTCATTAATTATATTAATTGCGAAAACATAATGTGCACAAAAAGTTAATACCAACCTTCGTGTTTACAACCAATTTAAGCAACTGATCGAGACTCGGAAATTATTTTTTCACTTTGGGTTTCGTCGTCCACTTGCACATTCGGGGGAATGTGGGGTTCATATTCTCCCGAAATTGCCCAATAGCAGGTGACAGGACGAACATGCACTCAAAAGGAAGAAGCTAGACAAAATGAAAAAAAAACAAATCGTCAGTTTATATATTTCCCAAAATAAAAGACACAGTTGGCAATATAGTAAAGCATCATTAAAAGACTTACCATCAGAGGTATGATGAAACCAGGACATTTCCACTGTGGGTTTTTGGACAACTTCTCCTGTGCCATGTCCAAACTTGTCACCTGCTCCATCAGAAACCCAAAGCACCGACGACCCCAGGGATACGATTTTGCAAACCCTAGACTCCCCACTATTTGGATTAGTGTCGAATCTATTTTTGCATTTTCATTTCCACCATAAAATAATACCGAGCCCACTAGATATAGTAACGACAGCTTCAACTTGTCGTCCTTGATCATGTCCCGTCCCCCTTGACTAACAATGCTTAAACTTCTATCACCATCGCCCGTGGGAGACTCAACTTCTTCGGGAATTTTAACATTTGCAAGTGCTTCCCTTATACTTGCTAATGTGACCTTTTTCGTGTCAAGATACCGTGATAAAAAGTTTTCTTCTCCCACGGAGGGGATAGGTCCTTGCTTCAGATATTTAGCACAGTTCAACCCGCTAATTAAGGAGTGCTCCATCAGCGAATACTGAATGGGAACTCCATTCAAAACAAACCAAATCTCCGAATTATTGGGAGACTTCACTTTCCGGCATAGAAGATCCACAATGGAATTAAAATCATATCCGTGTGGGGAGCGGCGTCAAATAATGGCCCGAATTGAGAATCCCTCAACCAGTTCATCCCATCCGGATGGTCGCTCAAACATTTTTCGATGAATAAGCATTCTTCGGCCATTTTGCAATAAGTGTTGATTTTACCCTGGAAATTACATTCTGCAAGGGCCAAATATAGAGTGGGGACCTGAAAAAAGGCAATTGAAAACTCTTAAAATATAATAACAACCAAATAGCATATAGAAAAATGAGAGCTATGAACTGGCATATTGAAATCGATTATTGAACTAGCATAAGAGATCATCAACTAAAGATGTTGCCATAAGAGATCATCACTATTGATAGTCACACAGAGGTCCTATCCATCATCATTTTCATCATTCCAATTACATAGATCTCAATCCAATTACGAAGTTCTCAAAACAAAATTCATCATTCCAATTACAAAGTTCTTGAATCTATTGTCATAGAATGCCATATTCAATACAAAGTGGCTAATCACACTCTCGTTTTCACTAAATGAAGTCATTAACTAACAAAATAGTATTCCTCTTCAGTGTTGCTAATCACACTCTCGTTCTCACTAAATGGAGTCATTTCACTATATTACATTTTCACTAACCAAATTTAAAACATGCATCATTTGATCAATAAATCCTTATCAATTCATCAATTTGATCAATAAATCCTTATCAATTTCATCCATTTGATCAATAAATCCAAAACAAAAGAACCAATTTCTCCTAATTTCCCCTTCTCCACGAAAGCAAAATAAACAAATGGAAGAAATTTTTACTTACAGGGGGTGTCGATGAGGTAGAAGGCTCGTCCTCAGTCAACGATGAACATTCAAGACCACGTGGAGCATCCATTACTCTGCAAATGCATAAAATGAAAAAAATCCTTAAAATTACATAAACCCTAAAATTAAAATGTGCTTAAAAATTAATATTAACTTGGACAAATTAACTGAAGACATCATTTATTCATTCATTTCCAAATTTTTACAACAAAAATATGCTTCAAATATTAAAAATTACATTGGGGAAATTGAGAATTTTACAACATTTCACAATATTTTGAAAAAGTACACATTTTCTGCAATACCTTGGCTCGGGTAGCTTCAATACTTTTAGCTTGTCTTCTCCTTCTCCTTCTTCTTCTTCTTCTTCTTCTTCAATGGCAGACGACAAAGTCTCACAACAATAAGTGACTAGGCGGCAAAAACAGAAGCAGGCGGCGTGACCTTCTCTCTTCTCACGCGGCAAGGCGGCGATCTTCTTTCTCCGGCGATACGGTCTCTTCTTTCTCCGGTGGTATCAGGGGTATCCTCTCTTCTTCTTCTTTCTCTGTTTTACTCGGTGCGATATAGAGTAGTAGGGAGGCAGTATTTGAGATCGAGGGAATGGGGGCTTTGGGGATTTAGGGGAGAAATGGGGTAGTTATGTAATTACACTATTATTTTAAAATAAAAGAGAAAAAAAGGAAGAGATTCCATGGTGTGCAAAATGAGCCCATTTCTGCAAACGTCCCCTGTCACCACCGTCACCCTTTTACAAAAATCACGTGACCGTAGCACCCATTTGCAAATTGCGTCGTTGACCACCATGCCTCTGCAAAAATTGTGCCACCACCGCCACACCTCTTCAAATTGCGCCGACATCATTCTTTATTCAGATATTTCACCATAAACTATGGGTTTGGGGGTGGAATTTATCGCTGCATGTGTAATTTTCTTTTGGATTTCTTTTTCTTAACTTTTGTTGCATCACAAAGGCTCTAAATTGCTCGAGCATATGTAGAAAATCTTTGTTTGTAAAGGGTAGTCTTCATGTTGGATTTTTTCAAGATCTATGAATGTGATAAATCGAATTTATTAAATATATAAAGGTTTAATGTGCACCATTGACTTTAGCTCATTTAATCCAATGATTGTTAAATCAAGGGCAAAATTGTTCAAAATTGGCAAAAAATCTATAACCACTCTCGTAAGGTGCATGTGGCTCTCGTACGGGGCTAAACTGCAACTTTATTTTTTTGTCAGGGAGGATTCATGTTATATTTTTTTTTCTTTCATAAGGGGATATGTTGAAAATTAGGCATATCACAGGGGTAGTAAGTAATTAACCCTTTATAAATGGTTAAAATTGATGATTAATGATGTGTGAGACGATTGAGTTAAATAAAAGTAATGATTATGTGATTATTATTATAAATAAAATAATAGATAATATTGTATTGGTAAAATTTATTCATAAGCGAAAA
This sequence comes from Buddleja alternifolia, assembly GCA_019426215.1. NCBI lineage: Eukaryota > Viridiplantae > Streptophyta > Magnoliopsida > Lamiales > Scrophulariaceae > Buddleja > Buddleja alternifolia. The sequence continues at coordinate 42,906,925 of CM033390.1, read as the reverse complement.
TGACAAAAATTAACGTAAAACAAAGCAATAAAAATACTTAAAATAGGTCTGAAATGAGCATAAGGTTGTGGAGGTTAAGAGTATGTGTTTTGTTTCGCTATACCACTTATCATCACCAGAAACACGGTTTTTCAGATGGAGAGATAAGAGAAAGAAAGATTTGGGTATGATTTTGGTGAAGTGAAATTTAGTTATTGAAAGATATGAAAATAAAAAATAAAAATAAGTGTATTTTCATTTGAAAATTATGTGAAGTGTATATTTCATTTTCAAATGAAAATGAAAAGACCCAATGAAAGGATAAGCAAACAAAGTCTTTGCAACTCAAAAAGTTCCAACGAACAGGGAATTTATGGTGTAAATATTTTTACGGAATGCACTGCAAAAATATAGATTTAGCGTTAATTACATTTGCACCCCCGGTGATTGCCCAAATTACAATTTACCAGGGAAAATTGCATTTTTGGTACAGTAATGTGGCCTGCTCGTTTTTTTGGTACATTAATATGGGGGGGGGGGGGGTAGCAATTTGGGTACACTATTGGGTCAAAAATGGGCAATTTGGGTACAAATTACGCCGGAAAATTCGATTTTCACCAAAAAATTCCACGTGAGGCGCACGTGATGAGGAAATTCGCCGTTAAATTGCACGTGTATGTCACGTGTTAATTAATTTGGGGATTTTGCTGACTTGTGCTGACGTCATAAATACAAAACAAATTAAAAAAAAGAAAATGTACATTTCCTGCCACGTGAATGTCACGTGAGGACACTTGGGGAAGTGAAAAACGAGGAATAGCAATACCCATCCCATTTACTCCTCCAATCAAAAACCCTAATCAGTCAAAATTAAAAAAAAACCCCAAATCGCTGATGCTCAAATCTTTATCGAACGAACAAGTACCATCAATCCGTGTAAAAAACAAGGGCCCAGACGGGATTTAGTAGAAATGGTGAAGCTTAGACACCCGGATTTAAATCATATGCCACCCCAAACTACGGTAATTTTTTCTTCGATTTGTGTTAATTTTTAATTTTTTATTATATGTTTCTTGTTTTTAGTGACAATCCCTGCATGTTTACTACATATTGTACAATTTTCGTTGATTTTGGTTACAATCCCCACGTACATTGCAATTTTTTATTGTTTAGGGTTTTTAATTGAAAAAAAAATGTTGTCCTTTGTTACAATCACCAGGGTAATGTGGATTTGTTTATTGTTTAGGGATTTTTAATTGAAAAAAATTATTGCGCTTTGTTTCAATCCCACATAATGTGGGTTTTTTTTATTATTTGTATTTATTATTGTTTAATATTTGTTGTCTCCATCTACTGTGGTCCATAAAGGGTTCTGTTTGCTGATTTTTATATTTATTTTTAGGAAAAAAAATTGTGTTTTATATATCTGTTGTAAGTAGTGGTAGGAAAAAGTATGAGTTTTTTATATAGTTTAAAAAGAGTTGGCTGTATCTAATATTATTTATATATTTTTTATTATTTGCAGATCCAAACTCAAACAAGATCACTTTATGTCTGCATTATGGGGGTATGTTATTTATATATGGTAATAACCTTATATATGAGGCAGGGTTTGTCTACAAATTTGATGACTTTGAGATTGAAAATGTTTGCATTGAAGGGCTGGGTAAGTTTTGTGAGCATATGGATCTACCAGATTTTAAGGGTGTATATTTGAAGCTTGACACAAGTTTTAAGGAAATAAAGGACGACTCTGAGCTGCATGACATTTGTTATCAGTCATTAAACAATATGAGGGAGGTACATGTGTACTTGTGTCATGAAGGTTTAGAGGATGGGGTAAATGAAGGGGCAGAAGTTGATGATGATGGGGTAGGAGAGGGTGACAATGGGGTAACAGAAGGTGATGAATTTGTAGGAGAGGCAAGTGGTGAAGATGATGATGATGTGTTGTTGGGTGGGGAATTACATGAAAGTGACTTTGACATGCTTTCTGAGGAAGAAAATGATATTGGTGGGGATAAAAACAAGGTAGGAGAAAAAACAAAGGAAAGAGAGAATACAAATGTAGAAGCTGATGAGGTTGAAAATGTGGAGCAAGATGGGGATACTGAGAAAAGTAGAATCTTTAATGATTCTGATTCTGGAGAGGAAGATATCAATCTGACTGGGGATGAACTTGACATCACTAAGGGGTCAGATGATGAAGATGTAGAAGGGGGTAAATGCCCAGTATTTAGGCCTACTGAAATATTAAATCCAGTATTTAAATTGGGGTTGAGGTTTAGCACTAAAACACAGCTTAGGGAAGCAATAAGATCACATGCTATACTGTCAAAAAGGAACATAACCATCACTTCAAATGATAGAATGAGGGTTTGTGCTAAGTGTGATGATAAGGATTGTGGATGGAAGTTGCATGCTTATAAGGTGAAAGATGAGTGCACCTTTCAAATTAGAACATATGTTCCTGACCACACTTGTGGAGCTAGTTTTAATGTGAAGAATATGAAATCAAAATGGTTAGCTGATAAGTATCTGAGGAAATTTAAGACTGACCCTAAAAGAAATGTCTCTGGATTTAGACAAGATGCCATGGATGAAACTCAATGTCATATATCAGAAGATCAGGCTTATAGGGCTAAGAGGAGAGCCATAAGAATGATTGAGGGAACTCCAGATGACCAGTTTAAGTTGGTGTGGGACTATTGTGATGAAATTAGAAGACCTAATCCTGGTTCTACAGTTATTCTTGGTACTGATCAGTCAAGTGGGGAAAATTTGTTTGATAGATTTTATATCTCATTGCATGCTTTGAAAGAGGGGTTTTTAGGTGGGTGCAGGCCTATTATAGGAGTGGATGGATGTCATCTAAAAGGGCCTCATAAAGGGGTGTTGTTAACAGCTGTTGGTATTGACCCTAATAATAACATCTATCCTATTGCTTATGCAGTGGTACAAAGTGAAACAGGTGATACATGGAATTGGTTTCTGACCATTCTGAAGATAGACTTGAGGATTGAGAATTAAATTGAGGGCGAGTACACATTTATGTCTGACAAGCAGAAGGGTCTCATTAAAGCATTTGAGGAGGTTCTACCCAAATCTGACCACAGGTTCTGTGTGAGACACTTGTTGGGAAACTTAACAAGAAGAGGTTTCAGAGGATTAGCCTTTCAGAATGCACTTTGGAAAGCAGCTAGAGCCACCATAGAAAATGAGTTCAGCAAAAGGTTTTCAGAGTTGACTAATCTTGATGATGATGTAGCTGAATGGTTTAGTGATAAATCACCAAAACATTGGTGCAAAGGCTTCTTCAATATCTATCCTAAATGTGATATGTTGTTGAACAATTGCTGTGAGACATTTAACGGAAACATACTACCAGCTAGGGAGATGCCTATCCTTTCCATGTTGGAATGGATAATGGAATATCTGATGAAGAGGTTGCAAGTGAACAGAGACAGAGCAAAGTCTGCCATTAAGTGGAAGGGATACTTGTGTCCAAAGATAAAAACAATTATTGATAAAAATATTGGAAAGATGGGAGGATGTGTCCCCATTAAGTCTGATGATATGCACTACCAAGTCAGATGTTTGGATGATGATGGTGAACAGTTCACTGTTGACTTGGAGAAGATGACCTGTGGGTGTAGAAGATCGGAGTTGTCTGGAATCCCATGCAAGCATGCATGCAGTGCAATTCAGTGCCAGGGCTTGAGAATTTTGGACTTTGTGGATAAGTGTTACACTGTGGACACTTACAAAAAGGTGTATGCACCACCAATAATGCCTATAAATAGCAGAAATGAGTGGAAGAAATCAGACTTCACACCTCCCTTGCCCCCAAATGATGAAAGATCCAGTGGCAGACCTTGCATTGCTAGAAGAATGGAAGTTGATGAAGTGCAACTTAAGCAAAAGAAAAGAAGTAGGGGCAAGCCAAAGTTGGTGAATAACCCCTTTAAGCTTAAAAGGCAGCAAAAAACTTGTATATGCAGCAAATGTGGTGGTGAGGGGCACAATCAAACAAACAAGAAATGCCCAATGTTTAGGCCTGCAGAGAATCCAAGTGAAGATTCATTCAGTCATGTTTCAATTGAGATGGGTTCTACAAGTAATGTGTACGGAGGTCCATCTAAATCTGCCACTGTAAAAGCAAAATTAAAGGTCAATTTTAATATGTATGCTAAGTAATTAATTAAGGATGTTACTGTTAATATATAAATTGTACAAATAACTAATCTGTTGTTTCTTGTGTCATAGGTGAGGAAAAGAAAAGTCACATTTGTTAGGAATTCTGAGGACCAAGGCCCAAAAGTTGCATTTTTGAGATCAACTATAAGTATTTAAAGTTGTATTTTTTGAGATATTGGTGTAAATAGTGTAATTAATTTGTTGTTTTATTGGTTTATTGAAGCAAACAAAATCAAGTACCAAAACAAAACCAAGTACCAGAAACCAAAGAAAATCAACAATTCCAGAAGTCAATGCAACAACGACTCCTGCAAAGCCACCAATTGTAATGTTTTTACATAACTAGTTTGTGATTCACATCAATTTTAAGCTATTTTAATGCATTGTGTACTTTATGTGAAATAAGGCAAAGGAAAGGGAAAGGCTGCCAAATCTAACTTGAAGAAATCAAAATCTGGAATTTCTGTGGCTAGCAAGACTTCTTGTCATCTTGTAGCTAGATGAAGATGATACCAGCCTTACCCCCCAATTTCCACCATACCTTGACCCTTATTATTTGGATCATACTGCTGCAATTCCATCAAATCAAGCAACTTCAAGTGTAAGTTCAATTCCACAATAAACCTAGATTTTTGTTTTTGATGTACATTTATCCAGATGCTTAACATTATTGTATTGTGTAATAGGGAGTACCAAGGGCAACAAGAAAATCTGCAAAATCTGCTGCTCCAATTCCACCCAATGCAGCAACAAGTAAAGTTCAAAGTTCAAAGGTGACACGAAAGCCTCCTATGATGCCAAGAAAGGTGACTCCAATGCCTACTAGGATTTTTTCATCACCGGGGCCTTCAATGTATTCTCAACTGCAACAGGGTCAAGCCAAAAATCAGGGAGTAAAAATAAGGGAACCACCTTTATTTAGCACTAGACAAGTTGTCCATAGTGTGCCCGGTTACAGGGTTAATGAAGATTATCGAGGAGCAATCACTGTACAAGAAGGAAAAAAATTTGTGTCCTTGTCCAACCTTGCATCTATTGTAAACAAGCCTAAGGAAGGACTTGGGAATAAAGACAAAGGGAAGAAAAAATTGTAATGTGATTGCTTTATGTGTGATTTAGACTTGTGGCCTTTTTTTGGGGGGATTGTTGTTCGTGTTTTTGGCTAGAAAAAATTTGTGTTTTGTTTAGTGACCAAGAAATTAAGCTACTTTTAACATTGAAAGAAAGAACAACCATGTTAGTATTATAGCCGAGATAAAACTTGAATTTGTATTATAACCAAAATAAACATAATACTACTTAAAAGCTAGAACCAAGACTACTTAAACTACAACAATTACATCATAAAGGTGACACCAACACTCTAAACAAACCAAAACACTAAGAAGAACATCAACCAAGACATTACAAGAACATATTTCATCGTCTTGTTCCTTCTATTCAAATCTGATAAACCTCCCTCTAGTCGGGATATATTTGTAACCAGGTCCCCGGTCTCAGCTTCCAACTCTGATATTTCTCGTCTTAGGTTATCGATTTCAAGGTCAAGGCTTGACATTGTTGATCCTCTGTTCCTGTTTTCACGCTCCAAACTGGAAACTTTTCTTGTCAAGTTAGCATTTTCTGACCCCATGTTCGAGATTATCCTTCCGAGATTAGCCTTTTCTTCCTCAAACCTTGATAACCTTCTCCTCAAATTCTGAACTTCATCAGCTAATCTAATTTTCTGACGGCGTAGTTCGGGTATAACGACCACGGACCTAGGGCACATTAGAGGATCCGCCCAAACGAATTGTCACAACCACCATTCTTAAACAAAAATTAGCAGCAATTTGAAGTCAATTTCAACAAAACTTGGCAGCAATTCAGTCCACTCTGAAGCAAAAATTTAAATTTCATTTTCAATTTCAATTCAATTTCTACAACAATTAAGCAGCAATTCAGCAATTCATTTTCAATTTCAACTCAATTTCAAAAAAAATTAGCAGCGATTTAGTCCAAAAAATGAAAAAAATTCGTCCAAAAAAATTAAAATTTTCGGTCCCAAATGAGATTCCCCGACCCTAGACCAATCTTATGCAAATCTTCGGTCACCCCCAAAATTTTCAGTCACAAATCTACACACCCACCCACTGATATAACGAAAATATACGAAATTAAAGAATAATATACCTTCCAATCTTCACACCCCCAAAATTGTCTACCGGGATTGTCATCTGTCTAACTAGTGCAAAGAGGGGCTCTTTTCGGCGTGGTGCAGGAACAAAACATGGGCGAGGTTGAGCTTGAGGAGCTTGACATTTTTATTCTCTCTTTTGCAACCTACGTATGGGGAAAGATGGAAGAATTGGGGTTTTGCCTTCAATTTAGGTAATTTGGGAAATGGGGGTAATTTGGGGATTTTCCCACCATATATAGGTCATTTCCCTCCAAATATCAGTCAACTCAGCAATTTTGCCTCCAAAATTAAGAAATCCCCAAATTTCCTCATCACGTGCGCCCCACGTGGGATTTTCCGGCGTAATTTGTACCCAAATTGCCAATTTTTGACCCAATAGTGTACCCAAATTGCTACCCCCCCATATTAATGTACCAAAAAAACGTGCAGGTCACATTACTGAACCAAAAATGCAATTTTTCCCAATTTACCCCCTTTTTGGATAATCCCTTATACCCTTTGATGATTACAAAACCTTGCATGACATAAAAACCCTGAATGTATTTGTCAAAAAGTCCAAAATGGCCTTGATTAAACCCTAGAAAGAAAAATGATAAAAATTAATAAAAACAGAAAAAAATAATTGGACAATGGAAAGAAAAAGAAAAGGATAAAACGAGTGATCATTCTCTTCGCCTCACTTTGCCTATCTCCGCTTCCCACCACCGGGCCTCTCTCTACGTCCTCCTTCGCTTAATTGCTCATTCTTTTGCCTAGTGCTTCCCCCCAAAACGAGAGGGTTTACCCATTTAAAAATCCCTCCTCCGAGCAATTTTACCACACCAAGCGAAGAAGCTCGGCCGTGGTAGTCTGGTAGGTGTCGGCAGTGGTAGGACATGGGGCGACAGGTGATGGTGGGGGCGAACCCTATATTGTTATAAGTCAGCTACCCCATCCATAATACTGTACGTAAAGTTGCGAATTCTATATTCTTGAAGTTCGAAGTCGTGACATTTATAGCATTATAAACAAGTGAAAATCATGTATCTAACTACTAAGGGAAATAGTTCTTTTACTAAATACATAGACACTAAGAAACATTTGAATCAATTAATTGTTTAGTATAGCTGTTTCTTTATTTTGTTGTTTTGTTGTCAATTTCATTGCACTTTTTCATAAATTTTCTCTAGACAAACAAACTTTAAAATGTTTTTGCAATAAGAAGAAAAGATAAAGATCTTGGGAGTTGGAAGTAAAAGATAGAAAAAGAAGGGGCATTAAGGTTTAATAATAGAGATAAAATGCAAATTCCACGTAGAACCCTGAGGTATGACCTAATTACATATAAGCCTCTATTATCTTTAAAATTACAACTACCACCCTTCACGTATGCGACCAACTTACATATGGTATTGCAAATTCCTGCCATTTCTAACCCTGAGAGTAGAATCCCAAAGTTAGGATGGGTGTGCAACTGTAATTTGAAAGATAAGAGAAGCCTATATGTAATTAGACCAAACCTCGGGTGTCTACGTGTAATTTACCCTAAAGATAAATTGGAAACTCATTTACTCGAGGGAAAGCAGCAAAAAGAAACTGAAACTCAGAACTCAAAACTCAATACTGAAACTGAAAAAAAGAGTTTTGAGCCATTTTTCTCCAGCACCCAACATTTTCCTTTGATTTTTCATGCCAAATCAACACAAGAAGAAGAAGAACATAAATTGAATTGGGGTGAATAATAATAATAATAAAGATGGCGACAATTAGAATACCAGAAATGGTTCCATCTCCAGTTCAAGACTGTGAAAAACTCCAGAAATCTTTCCAGGGTACCTTTTTCGCCCCCCCCCCCTCTCTCTCTCTGTCTATACACACACTATTTATTTTTCTATGTTTTTGTTTTGATATAATATGATGAGAAGTGATCACAATTATAGCATTACAAATAAATATGAATGCGTGTTAGTGATGAATATATTATAGAAATAGTTGTTATTATAATGGTTGTTTAGGTGTTTGTTTTTGGTTTAAAGGAGTGGGAACAGATGAGAAGGCCATGGTAAGGATTTTGGGACGCAGACATGCGAGTCAGAGGAAGAAAATAAGAGACACTTATTACCGCCTTTACAACAAATCCCTCATCGATTCTCTCTTCTCTGAATTATCTGGTGATTTAAGGGTAATATATATTTATATATATATGTATATATTTGTTTTTTGGTATTTTCTTTATTCATCTTTCTTTAATTGAAACTACCCCCTCACCCATAGACTTCAGTTTCAAAGTGTAGTTATTTTTGGACATCAGAAATCCATAAAGCATTGATGTAGAATTCAAAGTAAAGAAAATTAAATCTCAAACATGGATTCGTCTTATTTTGTGGCCTCGGATCGCCATTTTCTCTGTATCTTCTGATTTTTCTGGTTTTATATACATGATAACTGTTTCTTTAATTTATATAAAATTATATTTTACTTCTCTTTGATGATTGCTAATTTTAACGGAATATCATTTTTATTTTTCATTCTTTGGTTTGATCTCATATACTGATGCAATAAGCACAAATTAGGCTTGATTTTCTGCTTAGCACATATTTCATAACTCCAAATAAATCTGTTTTTTTGTTTAAAGGAGTCAAAATCTTCAGATGTTGATATGTGACTGCATGTTTTTGAAATAAATCTCCGTTCAATTTTATTAGTGTTTTATGAACGACAGAAAGCGGTGATCTTATGGACAAATGATCCGGCCGAAAGAGATGCAAGGCTTGCAAATGAAGCATTAAAATCAAGGAGGAAAAACATAACTCAGTTGCAAGTAATAATTGAGATAGCATGTGCTACATCACCTCGTCATCTGGTAGCTGTAAGGAAAGCTTATTGTTCTCTGTTTGACTCTTCACTTGAAGAAGACATCATATCTAATGTCTCTCTTCCTCTTCAAAAGGTATATGCATTTTTTTATTTAAAAGAAAATACTTCAGACAATTATACTTTTAACTAGTCATCTTTGTCAGTAATTCAATTTCGATCTCTTTCATTCAATATTCAACAAATTTAATCGATTTTATTTTCATTTTTAACAAACACGGTTCAAGCTGTTTAAACTCCTTTAGGTACTAAAGGAAGTGCTGTGTGAGCATTAAAAAAATTGCAGGTTTTAGTTTTTGGTTCCTTAAGTTTGAGCAATTTATAGTTTTTGGTCCCCTAATCTTTGAACTAATTAATAATTTTAATAACATGCAATTTGAACTCAATTAGCATTTACTTGAGATTGAAAGATTAGAGCCTAGTTTAACAAGTGCTAAACCAAAAGACTAAAACTGAATTAGTTGTGAAGCTGATGAACCAGAAATGTACGGATATGTGATTCTTCCGGTTAACTTGCTTCAGCTTATAATCTAGATCTTATGAATACCACTAGATGCATTGCAACTAAATAATAATTTTATATAACATGCTAGAATCATTTTTCCAAATTCTCATATCAAATGACTTTATATTTTCCATGCGTGGTTACTGTTGGTATAACGTTAAGCATCTTTCTTAAGATATTCGCTATTGTCACGCCAATTGTCGATCAGGAATTTGACTAGTTGACCTATTATGTAAAAGAACGAAGCATAAAAAACTCCGGTTTTGTTTTATCACATCGGACACTACTAATGTACGAGTATTAAACAAACAGATGTTCGTTAGATTAGTGAGTTCCTACAGATATGATAAAGAAGTGGTGGATTCTACTATTGCCAATACGGAAGCAGGTAAACTACATGAGGCTGTCAAAGCAAAGAAATTAAATGATGATGAAGTTGTGTGGATACTCAGTGATGGGTATTAAGTATGGAGACAAATCAAATGGATCAAAAGGAAGAAGAAAGAAAATTTCAGCACTGGAAAAGGGTGCCGCGGCACAGCGCCGCGGTACAAAGCAAGACCATGCCGCGGCACAAATCAAGATTGTGCCCCGGCACAGTGCCGCGGCGCAAAAACGCAGATTGTCCCAAACACGGGTCTTGACACTTGTTCACGCGTTTTTGATGACTTGACACGTTTTGGACGCGTTTTTCATCATGGTTGGACACATTTTTGGTTCTTCTTTGCCTCTATATATCTTCATGTTGTTGTGTAACATTTAGTGTAAGAATTGTATAAGAAAAGACTAGAATTATACATACACTATCCTCTTGTAATTGCATTTCATACAAAGAAATAATATCTCTCTAGCATAGGTTCGTGGACGTAGGCATTATTGGCCGAACCACGTAAATCGTTGTCTCGTTTTCTTGCTTTATATTTCGCTTTTAATTCCGTTTATGCGTATTGATTCCTAACAACTGGTATCAGAGCACGGGTTACAGCGATCCGTGCGAATCAATGGCGTCTGAAGATAAAAAAGTGAATATAGACAAGTTCGATGGAAAAGATTTCAGATTTTGGAAAACACAGATAGTGGATTATCTGTACCAGAAGAAACTCCATCAACCGTTGTCGGAGAAAAAGCCTGAAAAGATGTCAGACGAGGATTGGGAATTATTAGATAGGCAAACTCTAGGTGTTATTCGATTAACGTTAACAAGAAACGTGATGTTTAACATCCTAGATCAAACCACGACGGCGGGTTTGATGAAGGCGTTATCCAATATGTATGAGAAGCCATCCGCATCAAATAAAGTCCACTTGATGAGACGTTTATTCAATTTGAAGATGACGGAAGGAGGATCGATGACCTTTCATATCAACGAGTTCAACGTAATCATCACACAGTTGAGCTCGGTTGATATCACTTTCGAGGATGAGGTAAGGGCCTTAATTTTATTGTCTTCTTTACCTGATAGTTGGAATGCGACGGTAACTGCTGTGAGTAGTTCGTCTGGCCAAAAGAAGTTGAAACTTGAAGAGATTCGGGATCTGATTCTGAGCGAAGATATTCGCCGGAAGGAATCAGGAGAACTCACATCTGCTGCATTAAGTGCGGAAAACAGAGGAAGAGGTGTTCAACGAGGTGGTCAGAAGGGTAAAGGTCGATCCAAGTCAAAAGGGCGAGGGAAGTCAAAATCGCGCAAGGAGGCTGATTGCTGGGGCTGCGGGAAGATAGGCCATTACAAGAGAGACTGTCCAGAAAAGGCGGGTCAGAGTCACAACCGGGAACATCAACAAGCAAACGCAGCAGCAGACAACGTCGGAGATGCTTTGGTTTGCTGTGTTGACAGTCTAGTCGACCAATGGGTACTAGACTCAGGTTCGTCGTTCCATGCTACTTCATGTAAGAATTATCTAACAAATTACATTTCTGGAAAATTTGGAAAGGTTTTTCTTGCAGATGATGAACCTTTGGAAGTTGTTGGTAAAGGTGATGTTGTCATAACAACAGCACAAGGGATGCAGTTAAAACTGCAAAATGTTAGGCATATTCCGGGGTTGAGAAAAAATTTGATCTCGATAGGTCAAATTGACGGTAAAGGGTACACCACGGTGTTCGGTGGTGGTGCATGGAAAATCACCAAAGGAAATTTGACACTTTCATGGCTAGTACTGGATATACTAGGTGTCAAATGGATCATTGTTGCTATTTTAAAAAAATTAGGGATTGTTATATTATACTGTTGCTTTATGTGGACGATATGTTAGTAGTTGGGTCTAACATGGTAGAGATTGATAAGCTGAAAAAGCAACTGTCTACTGAATTTGAAATGAAGGACTTGGGAGTTGCAAATACAATTCTCGGAATGAGGATCATTCGAAATAGGTCAAGTGGGAGTCTCAAGTTGACTCAAGAGAAGTACATTGAAAAGGTACTTGCTAGATTTGCAATCACAAATGCAAAGTCTAGAAGTACCCCATTGGGGAGTCATTTCAAACTAAGTAGGGAACAATCACCTAAGACTAAGGAGGAGCAAGATCAAATGGCAAAGGTACCTTATGCCTCTGCCATTGGGAGTTTAATGTACGCAATGGTGTGTACAAGACCGGATATAGCTCATGCAGTGGGAGTTGTGAGCAGATATATGGCTAATCCGGGGTTAAAGCATTGGGAAGCGGTAAAGTGGCTACTAAGGTATTTAAGGGGTACATCAAGGATGTGTTTGTGTTTTTTGCAAAGTAGTATCACTTTAGAGGGCTTCGTAGATGCAGATTTAGGTGGTGATCAAGATGGTCGTAAAAGTACATCAGGGTACATTTACACTTTGGGAGGCACTGCTATAAGTTGGACTTCAAGGCTACAAAGGTGTGTAGCACTCTCCACAACCGAAGCCGAATACATTGCTATTTCAGAAGCAGGTAAAGAGATGGTTTGGTTGAAGAATTTTCTAAGGGAGATTGACAAGGAGCAACGAGACTGTGCACTTCACAGTGATAGTCAAAGTGCCATTTGTTTGGCAATGAATCCGGTGTTTCATTCAAGAACAAAGCATATTCAATTGAAGTATCATCATATCCGAGAGATGATTGATGATCGGACTCTGGATTTGAAGAAGGTGCTTGGTACGAAGAATCCGGCGGATATGTTGACGAAGGGGGTAACCACCGAGAAACTGAGGTTTTGCATGACCTCAGTAGGCCTCGAATTTATGTGATGAGGAGGCAGACTTTTGCTAGAGAGAGAAAGTGGATTCACTTAATGAAGTTATGAACGGGATATCGGGATTGTGTCTTCAATTTTGAGATTGGTCTCCAAGTGGGAGATTGATGGGTATTAAGTATGGAGACAAATCAAATGGATCAAAAGGAAGAAGAAAGAAAATTTCAGCACTGGAAAAGGGTGCCGCGGCACAAATCAAGACCATGCCGCGGCACAAATCAAGACCATGCCGCGGCACAGCGCCGCGGCACAAAGCAAGACCATGCCGCGGCACAAATCAAGATTGTGCCGCGGTGCAAAAACGCAGATTGTCCCAAACACGGGTCTTGACACTTGTTCACGTGTTTTTGATGACTTGACACGTTTTGGACGCGTTTTTCATCATGGTTGGACACATTTTTGGTTCTTCTTTGCCTATATATATCTTCATGTTGTTGTGTAACATTTAGTGTAAGAATTGTATAAGAAAAGACTAGAATTATACATACACTATCCTCTTGTAATTGCATTTCATACAAAGAAATAATATCTCTCTAGCATAGGTCCGTGGACGTAGGCATTATTGGCCGAACCACGTAAATCGTTGTCTCGTTTTCTTGCTTTATATTTCGCTTTTAATTCCGTTTATGCGTATTGATTCCTAACAACTCAGTACTAGGAATATATTTCAGCTGAGAGAAACTTTCCAGCGTTACAAGGATAATTATGGGAAATCCATTGACCAGGTTTAGCTTTTTACTGCAATCACGAGTTTTGTTTGATTTTCACTGCTTGGAAAATTAAATAATCCACTTGACAGGACATTATGTCTTGCGGGAAGGGCCTTTTCGAGTCAATTATGAAAGTGGTGATCTGGTGCATAGACTCCCCAGAAAAACACTTTGCTGAGGTAACTAAAACTTCTGCGTTTATTCATTCTGATCTTTGCCTCACTTTTATATTGCTAAACGAGTGATATTTGTATTTTAGAAACTTAAATATCAGTTAATTTTAGTACTGGAATGCTGCAAGACATGTAACATATGAACCAAATAAAAAATGAATCTAATTCATATCAAGTTATGCTGATCCTGTACGTGAAATTTGTTTCCCTTTTGCATCTACACTCGAGTTGCTTAGCTTGAAAGATTTTTTACGGAAAAGCTCTTTATAACTCAGGCCATCGCTTATTGTCAAGCTTAAATGATTCTCTCACGGTGACATAATGGTCACATCTACTGATGTAGTATACTAATGTTCAGAAAGTTAAAATAAAGTCCAAATTGTTGATCAATTTGGATTTCCTCTGTCTTATTTCTTGGGATCATATGTCACTCTTAATTTGCAGGAGTCACATTTGAGATAATTATAAGAAGGGTTAATATGTGTGCAATTCACACCTATACCCTGACAATATATTTTGAAGTATTTTTTAAAATAACTTTATTCAAATTCATTTGGCAACATTCCAGGTTATAAGAGCTGCAATTATAGGGCTGGGAACTGATGAAGATTCACTGACTAGAGCTATTGTTACTCGAGCTGAAATCGATATGATGAGAAGATCAGAGGAGAATATTTTAACGCGAACAAAAGTAGCCTTGACAATGCTGTGATTGGCGACACGTCTGGAGATTACAAGGACTTCCTGATGACTTTGCTTGGAGCAAATGTCTGATTCTATATACCCTCTGTAATTTAGCTGAGTGTATTGCTGTGAAAGCACATTAAAATTAAAATTCGAATTGTGTTGAGATTGGAATTTGAAAATAATCACATTATATTATTTGTGCATAATTTTCTTGTTTATGAAGTCTAGTTATCCATGTTTCTAATGTTCTCTGAATTATATTATTAGTTGACCTACCAATACAACAACATTTCATTTTTCCCACAAATGTGCAGGAGATGCATTTGGGGCATTTTGCTTATTTGTACCAAATAAGATGTTCAGAAAGTTTTTGGTCGAGAACTTTGACCTCACCTGCCAATCACTAGTCTGCCCAAATCTAGCTCGAGTTAAAATTTCTCACTATCCAGAGGTCAATGGGCCACAACTCTTTCACGGGTATAAAAACGGGAAGGCGCTCGTGTGCCTCTACTGCTAGACGGTCCGAGTTGAAAGATTTCTTGGTCTAAAATTCTGTTCTGTTTTTCGTGGATTTTATCCTGCAGACTCAGATAGAAGATTTGAGGTGACCCAGAAAGCATATGTGCTCAGGTTGCCTTTTGAGTTATTCAAAGGGTAACTCGGGTTTGGCATGGTTTGACTTCTCTAAAGCAATTCGAAACTAAATATTTTTCCTTATGACTACATAAATCAAATCTTTGCTTTAGTCACTGAAAGATCTCTAGGAAAGATTGAAAAAATCGCGTAATTGATGTGACACTCGTTTGTCTTTTCCAACACCAGTTGCGAGGCGCTTTTTGCTTTGACCAGAATTGCACGATTTTATCCTAAAAAGGCACGTCGGAGGGAAATACAACTTGGTTCTTACATACCTTTCCAGTCCTCTCATCTCCATTCGATTTGAGACGTTACATACTCAAACTTTGATAATCACAAAGTATCATGCTTATTCTATGAAGCTGACGATAGTTATTAATCAATATTTCTTGAATACATATTTGAGTCAAACTTTAACAAACATCAATTTTGCAGATAAACAAGTTTCAACAAGTATAAATCCTCATGTACAACACAAAAGTGATACAATAAAGCTAGGGATCAAATTTCTTGGAAGTTCACTTTACAAAATCATTAAAGTGACTGGACAAAAAGGCAGCACTATTCTATATCTCGTTCCATAAATTTCAAAAAAAATAAAAAAATACACGCATCCAAAACATAATCAAGTGCTGAGCTAAATACCACATAATAAGGGGAAAAGAAAACAGAACGTGCTATGTAGAAGACATTAGTGGCTCTAACGAGCTCGACTCCACATCTTCAACATCCGGAGGCCGTAAACAGGGAGGACAATACGCATCGATGGCATTTTGTAAGTTACCTTCCATCAGTTCCGTCTTCTCGTCAAATTCATCCCTATCCCTAGCATCCTGCACACATACTCAACTTCACGCAATGTTCCGGTTCATCTTAACACATTATAATCCTCATATTGCTCAATATTACTTATCAATATTAGTTGAACCTAATAGATCATCAATAAAAATGCGAATTTGCCTAGAATGTCGGAAATCATTAGAGATTAAAACTGAAAGTGAAAAAAACGACACTTGCACAAGATTCAAATTAGTTAGTAAGAAATGGTCACTTACGAAAAGATGCAAACTTTTTGCTACGGGAGCAACATTAACAAAAGCTAATATCAGTAACGTTAGTGAATTTTATTTAATCATCATATACTCATTGTCTTTAAATTCTTTTGGTATATATATATATATACCCCAAAATGGCTGTAAGCATATAACATTATCAAGTTAAATGCAAACTGAGCTATAAGCGGGGTTCAGAGTAAAAAGCTTAAAACAACACTTTTACCTTGACTGAGCAGTGGTAAAATGTAGGAAGAAAGCGGATCTTGCAGTATTCATTGAAGATTAAAGTGAAAACCAAGAGAGGTATTGTGGCAAAAGAAGCTGCTGGTTTCGATTTCAGCCCAAACAGACCAATCATTGTAATTTGCATGATCACAATTCCAACGAGAATGTACTGATGAATGTAAGGCCAATATTGACCACAGGTTTCGTATGTAGTTATATACACATCTTGAATCTGAAACGTGCAACAAAAGATCTGTATTATTGGCATAATCAATATTCTTTTAATAATCATCATTATTTCTTGAAGCATCGTACGCAAGTGGGTGACGAAATTACTTGGAAATTCAAAGGAAAACAAATATGTGTTCAATGAAAAAGTGAACATAAAATAAATAAATGATATTCTCACCAAATGAAATCTAATTCGTCTCACATGGTTAGTTAATCAATCCACATGTTGTAATCACACAATGAATTATCACTCAAGTGCACAACCTATGCTTTTCATATAATTAGAGTTTGAGGCATTATAAGATACACTTTATACTTTGTGGAAAGAGAGTTGACCTGGTTGATGAACACGACGTAGCCCAGGCAGAAATAGCCTACCAGAAACGGAAGAAGCAATGGCGACACAACCGCATACACCATACCAATTAAAATGCAGAGAGCAACATAAGGAATTATTCGGTAATAAGGCAGAGAATAAAGATAAGGCCGTTTCTTCTTTCCACGTTCCCACATGTGTGACTTTATTGCATCCAACATAAGCAACCCAGGCTGAAGAATCTCTAGAGAAAATCCTGACAACCCATTTGTCAAGATGTAAGTCATGAAAAAATCTGCCTGAAAAAAGATGCAACAAATATTGTTATATACCCAATTTAGGACTTATACAAACTCAGCACGTCATAAACATGTCCACGTTTCCTATTCACTCTTACAAAAGAATTTAAGGACACAACAAAAGCTCGTCTGCTTCAATAGCCCTTCATGTTGCACACTCCCATGCAATCAAATCAATCAGATAGAAACGACAATAAAAAACTTACTTGAGCAGAAACAGCAGAGGCAAGACGACTAGGAAAATCCTTGGGATGGCTGAAAGATTCCCCAATTTGATCAAGTAGCGACCCCGATAACAGGGTCAAGAAGAAAACATTTCCAACGAGGAAATAGAAAACCATATTGCAAGCTCTTATATCTTTTCTACTCCTCGAGACATAACCGGCTAAGTTTGACATTCCAATCATAGCAAATGGAACAACATATATAGAACCATTGAGAATGACACTGGGAAGATATCCCGTCACAATAGACCTTAATCCCGGTCTGAAAAAAAATAAAAATAAAAGAATTTAGGTATTAGGCAAAGTTGTTTTATTGCCGCTGTAGATATTCAATATCGAACCACACACTTGCATTCCACCCAAGAAGAATCTCTTAATGGTGCACAGAATTAACTAAAGAATGCATTAAGGATAAATTACATAGACACCCCTTGCATGAGATTCTAATGACGAAGAAACACCCCCTGGTTGCGAAATTACCAAAATTCCCCCTATTAGTAAAAGCATATTACTAGTTTACCCCATGTCAGTAAAAATTTCACCCCTGTTTTCTGATCCGACGGGGGTTGTCTTGGTACTTTATAAAATTTTAGGGGGCACAGGTTAATTATCTAGTAAATAAGGGGTGTGTACGTAATTATTTCATATATTAATGCTAATTCACTCAGGTAATTCACGTTTTACATCAACTGCACAGCCATGGCAGGAGGAAACCATTTCTTCAATTTTTCAAACTTTGCGATTCCTTGGACCGCTGTAACAGGAACAGCAAAGAAAATTGTAAGTAGTGATGCCGCTACATAGACTCCGACTTTGTAAAGGGGCAACCATCCATATGGGATCGCCAAATTTCTCCACAATACATCTCGTGGTTCGGGAGCCATTTCAGTTCTCCATAGAAGAGGATTTGAGGTCTGCTGAGATTGGGCTGCTAAAGAAGCACCCCATCTTGATCTGAATGTGACAAAAGCAACAGGCAATTCCTACAAAAATAAATAACATGGTAAACATAGTGTTTTTTTTTTTTAGTATTTGGATTTAACTAACGTTCAGTTGAAAGGCCTACTTAGAGTGAAACAAATTTTTTTTTACCTTTGCCTTGAGTAGTTCTTTACTTTGTGTATGCTGTATTCTACGACCAAGTTCTTGAAGCGTTTCCTGGAGTTGCTCTATCTCTGCATCATGTTTCAATGCATGTGATCGAGGGAAATAGTTGTTTTGTTTTTTAGTCAGGGAATAGTGCCTCAAGTTCTCAATCTTTCTCGTAATAGACTTCGCCTGATTCTGTATCCAATTCAAGAAAAGAAATTCAGAACAAAAATGCTGAAATACAACATTTAAGAAATTTCATATTTTTCTCCAGTAATGGGAAGTTAACTTCATTCAAATGACCAATTAGGTAATTAGGGACTTTTCTGTTAGTCAAGGGCAATTGTGTGCTTGATCTTTTTTAAACAGACACAATACCAGAACCAACTATCCAGTTCGTGCTACTCGCGTGGAAACAGAAATTCTTCATCAAATGAATAATACTATATTTAAATGATGCACATATGATATAACAGTTAAAAGTGGATATAACCAAGATTTTCTTCAAGTAAAATGAGAATCTCATACTTTTTTGAGTTCTGCACAGTCCTAACTGACCTATGCTCAGTATAATCAGCTTACTCGTACCCTAGAATGGAGATAAACTAGTACTTAAAAATGGATGAACCGTGAAATCCATGTAAAACAATTTGAATATTTGAGATGGTACATAGATGGCAGAGAACCACCAGAAAGACTTGAGATAATGCCTTTCATACAATGCCAAAAATTAAGTTCTTCTACCAAATGGAAAACATTTAGCGGACACAATTTCAAGACAACGTCCAATATAACATGGAATCATTAAGTTGAGAATAACTGGAAAACATGAGATTTTACAGGTCAGATAATTAAGACACAGGCCTGGATGATATAACATCCTATTATGTATGTATATATATATATATATATATATATATATATATATATATGAATATATATACTTTTTTTTTAATTATATATCAACTATTATTAACACTATTACTTATATATATATATGCGTGTGTGTATATATATATATACTTTTCTTTTAATTTTATATAAACTACTATTACTACTATTACACACACACACATATATATATATATATATATATATATATATACACACACACTACTATTACTTACTACTATTACACACACATATACACACACTACTATTACTTACATATATACATATATATTTATCTATATAATAATTATTTCAATCTCAATATTATATTATAATTTTTAATTATTGATAGACAAAAACTTACATGATTTGACAGCTACAGTAATTTATGTTCCCTTTGAAAACAAAACCAAACACTATCTCACCAAAAAATCACTCAAAAACCAACTCCCAAAACATAACCAAACATTATCCCATCAAAATTGCACGTGTCCCCATAAAATTTTCACCAATAATTCTCACCAAAATACCATTCCAAAACATAACCAAACATAGCCGAAATTTCTCAAAATTTTGAATAATATTTTGTTTGTTCTTTTTAAAAATTTTAATATTTTAAAAAAATATTTCAATTTGGTCCATACCTACCAACCACTCACCCCAACCACACAAATGATTTTTCCTAAATTTATGGTACACTTTGATTATTATTTTACTTTCACGTCATATTTATTTTATATTTTTTGTACTTGATCATACTTTTTAACAAGATTCATTATACGTATATTATATATAGAATATTATTAATGTAGAAAATGCATAAGTATGATAATTAAATTTACCAAAAGTTTGATTGTAAATTTCAAATATTTCTATAAATTTTCATGATTTCTTTCCAAAATTTCCATCAAAATTTTGAATATTCTCGAAATTTCTGTAAATTTCCTACCCCGATATCTATACCGAAACCGAAATTTAAGACCTTGGTGACAATAATGCCCATGTCCATTAGTTTGTGAAAAAGTTGTCAAAATTAATGTTTTCCCACCATCCATCGATGATCAAATCTGGAGATAACCATGAAGAATCCAACATGTGATATTGAAGTCCGACAAGACCAAGCACCTCACCGTCATTATCATTACCAATCTGACGTGAACCACAAACAAAAATCCTCCCCTCTTCCCAAGAAAAGATAAATAATAAAACAATAATTTGGACACCATAGAAGGAAAAGGGAGACATGCCAGCTATATTAGGACCAATCATGTCGCGTTGATCTAATGGTAGTGGAGCATATTTTTCATGGTAGCGAGTGGTTGGTGATGGAGCTAGATTGAAGGCTGAGGTATGGAAACCTCCGATGGCAATGACAACATTCGAAAAGAGTGAAGACAAATTGGAATGCGGAAAAAAGTTGAGGAAAGGCGGGTATTTATGTCAACTAAATAAACCTAAAGTATAGTTGGAGTCTAATTTATCGAGAACTTGAGATGATATCGTACGCCAATACAAGCTTACCAATAATTTATCGAGATCCTTCCCGTCGTATAGAATTTGGTAAGTCTGATATGAATGTGGATGATATTTGGAGAAAAAGTGGTCTATAGAGCAATCACGAGCCTTGTGTTCATCACATATTGGAATTTCTCGAACTAACACAGTGAACTGATTAGGTTGATGCCTCATATTATTTAGCTGATGAATCCTCTTGTGCAAAATATCATCATACTCCTGGTTAATGAAGAGCAAACAATTATAACAGCTGTTCCAGCCATCAAATTCCAAAAGATAAATCGAGAGAAAGAAACTATGATTATTCAACCAAATATTTGAAAATTGAAACGTCCTAAATATTGTTTTTATAACTACTTTAGTCATTATCCAATCTTAGTAACCAGCAAAAGATCTACAAGAAAAACACAAAAAAGAAGATGAAAAGGGAAACAACGAACCAACTTTCTTAATTAAAAAAGCCCATTTCGTTTCGATGAAGTGGCATAGGTTAAACACCACTAAGATGATAACGAAGAGCATTCAGATTCTCAATGTCCAGAAGAAGTGACGAAAATATCATACGGAGTAATATTCATGAATTTGGTACAACCGGCTTGATGAATTTGAACACGAAAAAACAAGTTCAGCGAACAGAGAAAATAATGTTGTGTCACATATGTCTTTGCACGAGAAGTGGAGTATCTCAGAAAAATGAATACCTTATACAGCCGGTATAATCCATAGCAAGACACAAAGTACAAGCATGCACAGTGTACCCAAAGCCTGTCAAATATAATTAATCAGATAAGTGTTCTCATTTACGTATATGATTAGATGGTTCAATTTAACACGCTAAACAGAACGAGAAAGCACAATAATTAAGAAGATTTCACCTTTACTTACAACAATGTATATTAATAACCAAAGAAGTTGTGACTCAAGCAGTGTTGATAATAGAATTGAAGATGATGACCGGTGGTATTTACCGAGCACAAATTGTGATTCAAGCAGTGTCGATAATAGAAATTAAGATGATGACCAATGGTATTTACCGAGCACAAGTACCAGAGACTCCTTCAAAAGTTGCAAATACATCCACATAGCCCTTCAGGCTCAGCCACAAGCAAATAAATTATGCTTAAGGAACTTATTCTGGTGGCAGCAGAGACTTCGTTTGCATGCTAAAACTCGGATACTATCAACAAATTTCAATTGTATATTGATTGATAAATTGAATGTTTTATGAAATTATTTCATTTCTTACAATAAATAGATTTACACGGAACCATCTCATTCAAATACAAGTTTTCAGATGCATCATCAAACCATAGTTCCTTGTGATAAATGACAGACATGCATTCCAAGTCAGGGTATTAAGATTCACAGACATGAAAATGAAACTTGTTACAAAATAAAATAGAAACTAAACTCATTCATCAAGCTTACCAGTTCGAGCCTTTGGTGATATTGGATATTGTGAAAGCATCCATAGAATGAGAACGTCTAGATGGACCTCCACTACCAGCTTTATAATTAAGTGGAAGCAGTAACAGTAATCCAACTACAGAGCAAACCACAAAGAAATTGATCCTGCAACGATCGATATATACTTCATATGGAATAAAAATTGTAGATTTCATATGTCACTAAACGCATGTGTCTTTGTGATTTTCATAAAATAGTCCTAGATATGGTCGATCACCACTGGCGTAGGTTTCGGTTTCCTACGAGTAAAGCATTTCTAATCAAGGAGTGGTTTATCATGCAATTTAGAGAAGCTTAAAATGTTAACAGCACCAACACGCATGTATTATTAAGCTGTACTGTTCTTAATAACCCCTGACACAAACAATATACAATCTCAAACATCTGTAATTATATACATTGCACAAAAAACTCCAGAAACTACATTGTCCCCGCAAACAAAAATAGGAAAGCTAAAATGAAAGAGAGTTACCAATCTAAAAAAGATAAGAACTCATTGGTCTGTATGCACCAATCACCAAAAGCAGAGTTTCATTCCAAATCTACGACCATACAATTGTAGCACCGATCTATCTAATTTATGAAGATGGTCTATCAATGTATAGACGCAGTTCAAGTTCTCTATTTTCCCAACGTGCATGTTTAGCTTCGTATTTAACTAAACCCAAAAAGTCGACAATATCGCCAGTGCATCTAATCTTTAATAAACGGATGACTAGAAAATGCAAAAAGTATCTTTATTTACATAACTCCACGACTTGTTATATGAATTGAGTACTGGAGGACAATAATACAATTGATTTGATAATTTCCCAGGACACATCAATTTATTTACAATAAAAATTCTATAATTAGCACAGTTATCTCTACATGCTAGAAAGAACATATTATACTATAATTAAACCTGACAAATTCTAAAACCTTGGGAAGGATTATTACTATTTCTAAGATCAAATTGGTTTTCTCCCAATTAATAAATCAGAAAACAAAAATTAAGCAACAAAATAATCTCATTATATAAAACAAACGAAAGGCCAAAATGCCTCAAATAAATTGAAGAACAAACCCACAGCAATCCAAAGAAAAATAAATAAATGAAACAAACGAAATTACTAGTTAATAATATTGAAGCGAAATCATGAACCCAATTTCCTTGTTCAATAAATTGACTGCCACTGGTTTAATTAAATTGGCATTAAATTAAGTTTAACGCACCCAAACTTAAAGAGCCTTATAAAGATCAAGACATCTAGACCGCAGGTATCAAGAATCTCCTCCTCGGTGACACCAAGGGCACGGCGGATCCACCCCACCGACGGGAGCAGCCGCCGGAAAGTGAAGCCCCGGTGGAACGAAACGACACCGTGCTGAGAGAGGCGGCGGGCGTAGTATATGGGAGCATTGGAAGGCTGCTTTCTGAGTATAGAAAAGAGAGTGAGTATCAGCAGAGCTAACCCTATGTTAATTGAAGCTGATACCACCAAGCTCTCTGCATTCATTATTATCTCTCTCTCTATCAATTTTAATTGTTGAATAGCTGATCATGTGGATTTTGATTAGAAACGAATTGTGAAATTGTGTGAATGGAAAGATGAAAAGGTAAGTGACCTGGTGATGAATAAACGTGGCGGAGTTAGAGGGTGCCACTGACTTGGACGTGATTGCATGAATGTTGCATGGGTTTTTTGGCTGCTAGCTAGCTAGTGAACAAAATTCTATCCGCTTATTTATGCATATTTCTTTCTTAATGGGCATTGGATACCATTGGTCGAAATAAATTTCACCACATATACCGTTTGCAAGGTGAGATTCAATTATTAGACTAATAGAATGTTGGTGGGATGGAAACTTAGGTAATGCATAAACCAATATGTCGCTAAAAGGTTGAGGTTTAATGAATTATGGGTAAAGGGATTGAGACATCCATTAGATGGATTGATGTTTGACATCAGTTTAGAAAGTTCGTGAGTCATATATCGTTAAAAGGTTGCAACTCACTGAAATTAATAAATAATTCAATCACCACTACGAAGTCCGCCAACGATGTCTTCCGTTTTCTACAGAGGAAGTGTAGATTTTTGAAAAATGTAGTGGGAGGTAAGTTTTTATTATAAGTCCTTGATATAAACTTAGAATCACAATTATAATCAAATCTAATAATTTGATTTACTTTTCTGTAGTTATTTATTTTATCTCTCTCGAAAATGACTATCAACCCCTATCAATTTTACTCAAAAAGAACACCTTGACTGGTCCTAACTATGTGGACTAGCTCTAGAACTTGAGGATAGTCCTCAACATGGAGTCATTGGGATATGTGTTGGACACTGATATCCCAACTGTACCACCGGGAACGCGTGCCAGTGACGAGGAAGTCGCGACTCATGAAAAATGGGTTAAGGACGACATCAGGGTGTGTGGGCACATGATGGGCTCAATGACAAACGAGCTGCAGAGGTCCCACGAGAAAATGACCTTGGCAAGGGCCATCATGGCACACCTGGTAGAGCTCCATGATGAGCACATTTGTACTGTTCGATATACGATATCCAAGGAACTCTTCTGAGCCAAGATAAGAGAAGGTGAGAAAATTGGGGATCATGTCCTTAAGATGATCTCGAGGATTTAGAGATTGGAGGCTCTCAATTTCACCATGAACTGACAACTTCAGACTGATCTCATCTTGTAGTCTGTTCCTGACTCTTTTCCCAATTTGTGATGAACTTCAACTGCAATGAGATAGAGTGCGACTTAGCTGGGGTAATGAACAAACTTATCACTTCAAAATCTCAATTAAAGCCAAAGAGAAAAGAGGCGACTTTAGTCATCTCTTCTGGGCCCAATCCCAAGGAGAAGAAGAAGGCTAAAAATTGCGCTAGTGCACCTAGTCCACAAGAAAATATAAACAAGGGAAAGGGCAAGGCCCAAAAGGTTCAAAAGAGTAAGGGGCCCAAGGCCACTGGAGGAGGGAATGTCATAACTTAAGCCAAGGTGCTTGAGGTATGTAACTATTTGTTTTAGAAACTAATTGTTCTATGACTGTATTTTTCGCTTCATAGATTCTTAATCCTGGAGCTAGTGCTCATGTTTGTGCAATGAATCAGGATCTAGAACGAAGTGGGAAGCTGGAGCATGGAGAGGTGATGATCAGTGTTTGCAGCGGGCAGAGTGTCGCGGCGACGCACATTGGATCAACTTCTTTATGTTTATTATCTGGACATTTTTTATATTCAGAGGATGTCTTGATTTTGCCCAAGGGGCTTAAGAATATTATTTTGTTCTTATGTTAGTTAGGAATATACTTGCATGTTGCAATATTTATTATGGCAATAAGATTGTTGGCACTGCTACTTTAGTCAATGGCCTCTATTATTTAAATGTCCAAAATATATGTGCTATGAATGCTATTACTAGATTCCGTGATAGATTAATCAAAGCTTAGTGTGGCATCTTAGACTAGGCCATACTGGCGAGCATAAGAACCACAAGATGGAGAAAAACAGACTTATAGGCCCATTGGGATCGAATCCCTATCCTACTTGTGAATCTTGTCTCAAAGGAAAGATGGCTAGATCTTCCTTCACCGGGACTTTTGAAAGAGCCACTCAATTCTTAGGTCTAGTGCACACTGATGTTTGCTGGCCATTTGGAGAAATGGCTCATGGTGGTTTCTACTACTTTATTACATTCACCGATGATCATTCTAGGTATGGTTTGGTGTATTTAATGAAGCATAACTCTGAATCTTTTAAAAGATTCAAAGAATTCTAGGCTTTGGTAGAAAATCAAACTGGACATCATATAAAATATCTACGTTCGGATCGTGGAAGAATATATGAGTGACGAGTTTGATGGATTCCTAAGGGAACATGAAAGAGTATTACAACTCACTCCACAGTTAAATGGCGTTGTAGAGGGAAGGAACCGAACTTTGTTATACATGGTTCAATCAATGCTTAGCTACACAAATTTACCCATTTATCTTTGTAGGCATGCACTCCTTATTGCTGCACACATCTTGAACAAATATCCTTCCAAATTCGTTCCTAAGATACCATATGAGATATGGAGAGATAGGAAATCAAACCTTAACTACATTAGGGTTTGGGGATGCCCTGCCTATATCAAGAAGACAAATACAGAGAAATCGGAAGCTATGTCCCTTAAGGGGCGTTTTTTGGATATCTCGAAGATTTTATGGGAAACCTCTTCTACCTACAAGATGATCAGAGGATCATGTTGCTCTGTAGGCCTACTTTCACGAGGATGAGTTCATTCGAGAAGGTAGAACAGGTAGGAAGATTGTTCTAGATGAACAAAATGAGGCTTCTAGGGAGACACTTGATCAAGAAACACAAACTGAGCCCATTGTGACACAATCATTATTGCGAAGGTCTGGTACAGTACCTCATCAACCCGAGAGGTATGGGTATGTGTTACAAGAGGAGATGGGTCTCCACACTGTAATAGTGGGAGCCCGTGGGAACGACCCATCTATTTATGACCAAGTGATGGTGGACATTGACTTTGTGAGATGGCGAGAAGCTATGCCAGTAGAAATAGACCCGATGCATTCTAACCAGGTCTGGACTCTGATAGATCGATCTGAAGGTATAGTACCTATTGGGTGAAAATGGATCTACAAGAGAAAGATAGGCCTGGATGGTAATGTTGATACATACAAAGCTAGGCTTGTGGCAAAAGGTTATATTCGAAAAGAAGGTATTGACTATTAAGAGACCTTTTCGCCAGTGCCAATGATCAAGCTATTCGCATTCTACTTGTAATAGCTACACATCTAGACTATGAGATATGACAGATGGACGTGAAAATGAATTTTATGAATGGATGTCTCGAGGAAGATATCTATATGGAATAGCCTAAGGGTTTCATGTCAGAATCTGATATCCATAAGGTGTGTAAGCTTAAGAGATCCATTTATGGACTTAAGCAGCCATCTAAGAGTTGAAATCTTTGTTTTGATGAAGCTGTTAAGGGATTTGACTTTATTAAGAAGGAAGATGAGCCACGTGTCTTCAAGAAGGTTAGTGGGACCAAGATCACTATCCTAGGACTATATGTGGACGACATTCTACTTATGGAAGTGACATAGGCTTGCTGACTTCGGCCAAAGTGTGGCTTTCAAGTACATTTTTCATGAAAAACTTGGGAGAAGAGACCTATATCCTAGGGATTTGTATCTATAGAGATAGATCGAGCAGGATGGTAGGACTTTCCTAAACCCTTTACTTAGAGAATCTCATTAAGTGATTTATGATGGAAGACTCTAAGAAAGATTTCTGCCTATGAGACAAGGAGTGCACCTTTCTAAGACCATATCTCTTCAGAGTGAGGAAGATAGGAAAGAGATGAGCACGGTTCCCTATGCATTTGCAGTGGGTACACTACCACAAAAAAGTCCTATTACAGCGCACCTATGACAGCGGTTTTGAAAACTGC
This sequence comes from Buddleja alternifolia, assembly GCA_019426215.1. Taxonomy (NCBI): domain Eukaryota; kingdom Viridiplantae; phylum Streptophyta; class Magnoliopsida; order Lamiales; family Scrophulariaceae; genus Buddleja; species Buddleja alternifolia. The sequence goes on along the minus strand of CM033390.1, from coordinate 42,879,027 downwards.
TGTAATAGGGGGCACTCGGTTCGGACCTATGACAGCGGTTCAAGCCGAACCGCTGTCATAGGTGTAAAAAAAAAAAAAAAAAATTTGAACTTTTGGCAGCGGTTCGGCCAAATCGCTGCCAAAAGTTCACTTTGTGGCAGCGGTTCGCCCGAACCGCTGCCAAAAGTTCAAATTTTGGGCGGGTTTATTTCAAACCGGCCCCCCCTCTCTCTCACTCTCACTCTCACTCACACACACTCTCTCTTTCTCTCTCTCTCTCTCTCTCTCTCTCTCTCTCTCTCTCTCAACTCTCTCACCCCCACCACCGCCGACGCCGCCGCCGCCGCCGCCCCTCTCGGTTTCTCCCTCTATTTTTAGATCTACTTCTCTCTCTCGGTTTCTCTCTCGATTTCTAGATCTAGTTCTCTCTCTCTCGGTTTCTCTCGGTATAGGCCCGCCGCCGCCGCCGCCGACGCCCACCTCCGCCGCGGCCGCCTTCTTCCATTTAGTTTTGGTATTTTTTTTTAGATAAATATAAATATATATATACATACACACACACACACATAGAGTATATATAGATGTATGTATATGTGGGTGTATGCATATATGTGTGGGTGTATGTATATTTGTGTATGTGTGGGTGTATTTATATTTGTGTATATGTGGGTGTATGTGTATTTGTGTATGTGTGTGTATGTATATTTGTGTATGAATATTTGTGTATGTATATATGTGGATGGGTGTATGTATATTTGTGTATATGTTCATGGGTGTATGCATATATGTGTATATGTTAATGGGTGTATTTGTGTATGTGTGGGTGTGTGTATATTTGTGTATGTATATATGTGGATGGGTGTATGTATATTTGTGTATATGTTGATGGGTGTATGTATATTTGTGTATATGTTGATGGATGTATGTATATTTGTGTATGTGTGGGTGTACGTATATTTTTGTATGTGTGGGTGTACGTATATTTGTGTATTTATGAAAATATTTCTCGGTTGAAATTTTGCGGTGTTGGAATGACACGAAATTCACAAGGTCATAGAGAAACGGCATTCTGAACAAAACGCAAGAATTTATCTTGCGCTCTCGTGATTTTAGCCATCCGAGATCGTTTAAGGCCTCAAATACGCGTTTTATTACAAAAATACGTATCTTTGTAATAAAACGCGTATTTGAGGCCTTAAACAATCTCGGATGGCTAAAATCACGAGAGCGCAAGCGTTTTGTTCAGAATGCCGTTTCTCTATGATCGTGCGAATTTTGTGTCATTCCGACATGGCAACATTATAAACGATAAAATAAAATAAAAAAAATAAAATAAACCACCCTAGGACAGCGGTTCAGCCGGAACCGCTGTCATAGGGTCCATTTTTTTTTTTTTTTGAATAAATGACCCTATGACAGCGGTTCCGCCGAAACCGCTGTCATAGGGTCACCCTACTGCAGCGGTTTCTATAGAACCACTGTCATAGGGTGACCTATGACAGCGGTTCCGGAACCGCTGTCATATGGTTTTGACCTATGCCAGCGGTACCTATGACAGCGGTTCAAAACCGCTGTAATAGGCCAAAAAAAACCGCTGTTATAGGTCATTTCTGTAGTAGTGGTAGTCTCATGTATGCCATGTTATGTACATAACTTGACATTGCCTACATAATGAGCGTGGTGAGTTGGTTTCAGGCGAACCCGGGTAGATAGTACTGGGTGGTTGTGAAAAATATCCCCAAGTACTTGAAAAGGACTAAGGATATGATTCTGGTCTATTGGAATGAAGAATTAAGAGTGGATGGTTATACAGACTTCAAGTCTGATATAGATGATCAAAAATCTACCTCAGAATTTATATTCACACTCAATGGTAGGGCGGTGACTTGGAAGAGTTCCAAGCAAAGCACAATCGCAGATCCACCATTGAGGTCGAGTATATAGCTGCTTCAGAGGCTTCTAAGGAAGGTGTTTGGATAAGTAAGTTTCTTGGAGAACTTCAAGTGGTCCCGAGTATAGAGTTGCCATTGCCACTTTACTGTGACAACAATGGGGCTATTGCACAAGTTAAGGAAGCAATGTCTCACAACAAGTCCAAACATATAGAGAGGATATATCACATCATCAGAAAAATCATTGGAAGAGGTGAGATAGCTATATACAGAGAGTAGATTTAGTTGACAATGTCGCTGACCCACTGACCAAGCCTTTATCACAGGCAGTGCTTTATCGATATCTTGAGAAGATGGGTATTAGATACCATGAAAATTGACATTAAGTGCAAGTAGGAGATTGTTGGGTTTATCCCGTCGAATTTCATAGAGGATAGTTTAGTGTAGGGCTTCTATGATGTAATTGTGAACTCTTTATTAAAAATAAAAGACATCTTTAGTTGTTTTACCTCAATCTTATAGGCATTCATAGTATACAATGTTAAGTCCATGTATATAAGAGTAGACTTTTCTTTGCTTATGAGATAGGGAAAGAGGCACTGGAAGAGTCCAATACTTGTAATTTAATAAGTTCGCAAGTTATAAAGTCTCAGTTGGGCATTGAGACTCGTCAAGACTTGTATATATAAGCTTTAACAAGAGATGCGTCAGTCGAGCACTATGAGATACTGGGAGCTTGTATTATAGGTGTTGTGAATCCTGGTTCATGAGCATCGGAAACGTATATACATATCCGGGTTCACAATCGGATCACTTTTGGGTTTTAATGATTTTTATAAAATTCAAAATTTAATAATAAAATGAAATTAAATTTCATCTTTTCACTAACCTTTTTATTTGATTCAAGAAATTGATCTTCCGGATAGCAGCAATTGATAAACTCCTGCCTCTAGATATCACGCCGGAATAAGATTGAAGAAAAATCAACCACCTTTGACTCCCTAAGGGCCGACGGCTATACTAAAGAGAGGAGAGAGATTTTTCTCTTCTTCTTTCTTTACTGTCAAGTCAATTGTGAGAGTTAGGGTTTTCTGAACCAGGGAGTTAGGTATATATAAGGAGTGATGAGCTTGGAATTAACTAATTCCTTGAACCCATCCAACTCACGCCTCACACACGCCCTCTTCATCCATATTGGGCTAAGTTAACTTTCAACTTAGTCCAATTATTAATTAGGTCCAACATATTTTAATCTAATTAAAATATGATACTAATTAATAATCATCTAAATTAAATAATCCAATTACTTAATAAAAGGATGAGTATAATAAATAAGTTTATTTATTTGTTATAATTAATTTATTTCCATTAATTTAATTAATCAAATAAATTATTGTGTTCATAATAAATATATCTTTGTTTATTATTACTTTATTTCCATTAATCCAATCGATCAAATAAATTATTTTGCTCATCAAATAGAAAATTACCTATTTTATATATTTGACAAAGAAAGAATTTTCTTCGCTCAATTCATTTGAAGCACGACTTTCTAGGTTCGTCTCAATTGGCATTGGGAGGAAACCAAGGATGTGAGTGTCACTTGGCCAGTCTCGTGGACTCACATCGAAACCCAATTGAAATGAATATATCAATACGAACCTTTAGGTCACAGACACCCTGTAAGTGTAAGCCCTTCACTGCAACATCCCGATCGAGTGAGAGTCATGGATTATGTCAAACTCACAGGACTCGATGTTGTGCTTTATGAATCATAGTAAGATGAAATTACTGAACTACCTTTATGTACTATACTTAAATTAGTTCTCCTGCTTTGGCCAAAGAATTATAATTTTATTTACCTACGATCGCACAAGACGTTAACTCGTTACTACCCGAGACAGTGAATCCCCTATTGGCAATCAACGAACAATTGTCACTTGTCCTTTTGAACCGCACTTCGAGGATGATCCCACAAAAGGGTGAATTGGATCTAACTACTCTAATAACTCGTTCAGTGTCACAAGTCCAAATTCGTGAATCCTCAGGTCTAAAGCTCTCGCACACTACCGTGATCAGTAATTCAATCATTGACAGTCAAAGAGTAATTACCCATGTGATTGAATTACAGCGAGCCGTGTTCGAATATATCAATTCCATTGATATTTCTTTGACCAAGCTCCCACCATCCAAAGTGACCGACTGACACTCCTTCTCAAAGCTTGCGTCATACAAGTCTGGTCTTAATGCCCATTTAAGACTCTTCGACTTGTGAATTTTGGTTTAAGTAAACGAGGAACCGATACTTCTAGTGTCCTTCTCCTCTAACCATTGAAGAGTAGAAGCTTCTTCTTGATTACTCGGGACTTACTTGTTCAATACTTATATTAGTGCCATCAAGATTGATATGAACAAAACAATGTCTTAATTAATGAATAAGAGTTTGTACAACATAAAGATAAATGCCCTAATTAATCTAATTCCTCTATGGCATGGAGGACATAATCCTAACAATCTCCCACTTGCACTCAATGCCAACCGCTATGGAATCTAATACACATCTTCTTAAGATGTCGTTCTTGCACCGCCTGTGATAGTGGCTTGGTCAGTGGGTCAGCAACATTATTTGCTGAATTTATTCTCTTCACAGCGATGTCACCGCTTCCAACGATCTCTCTAATGATGTGGTATCTTCTCTCAATGTTTTTGGATTTATTGTGAGACCTGGGTTTCTTAGCCTGCGATGGCTCCATTGTTGTCACAGAAAAGTGGCAACGGGAGGTCCATGCTAGGAACCACTTGAAGTTCTGCTACAAACTTCTTTATCCAAACAGCCTCTTTGACCGCCTCTGAAGCAACCACGTACTCAGCTTTAGTGGCTGAGTCAGCCGTCGTGCTTTACTTGAAACTTTTCCAAGTCACTACTCCACCGTTTAAAGCGAATACAAACCCGAGGTGGACTTACGGTCATCGACGTCGGACTGAAAGTCAGAGTCAGTATAACCTTCCACCTTTAATTCTCCATATCTATAAGTCAAACACATATTGTTAGTTTTTCTTAAATACTTAAGGATACACTTCACAACAATCTAATGTTTTTCCCTTGGGTTAGCTTGAAACCTACTTACCACGCTCATAGTGTAAGCAGTGTCCGATCTTGAGCATAACATAGCGTACATAAGACTCGCTACTGCAGATGCATAGGGGACTCCACTCATTCTCTTACAATCATCCTCACTTTGAGGGCTCATCAATTTAGAGAGATGGAGTCCATGTCTTATGGGCAAGAGGCCTCTTTTAGAATCTTCCACTCTGAATCTTTTTAGAACCTTTTCCAAATAAAGGGCTTGGGATAGACCCATTTTCCTATTCACTCTATCCCTGAAGATGTAAATTCCAAGGATATAGGTCGTTTCTCCTAAATCTTTCATAGAGAACGTGCTTGAGAGCTACATTTTGACCAAAGTCAACAGGCTTATATCATTACTATTAGTAGAATGTCATCTACGTATAGGACTAGAAACGATATTTTACTCCCACTAGATTTCTTGTAAACGCATGGTTCATCTTTGTTCTTTATAAAACCATAGTTTTGAACTTCTTCATCAAAACAAATATTCCAACTCCACGACGCTTGTTTAAGTACATAAATTGATCTATTCAATTTACATACCTTATGAGAATCTTCATTGGACACGAAACTTTTGGGTTGTTCCATATAGATGTCCTCTTCGAGGTATCCATTCAAGAGCGTGGTCTTCACGTCCATCTGCCAGATTTCATAGTCTAGGTGCGTGGATATTGCAAGCAAAATTCTGATGGATTTGATCATGGCAATGGAAGAGAAGGTTTCCTCATAGTCAATTCCCTCTTTTTGATTATACCCTTTTGCCAGAAGCCTAGCTTTAAAGGTATCGACCTTGCCATCCAGACCAATCTTTTTATTGTAGATCCACTTGCAACCTATTAGTGAAATACCCCTAAGGCATCCACTAGAGTCCAGAGTTGGTTCGAATACATCAAATCCATCTCTATCTTCATAGCCTCAAGCCATTTCGCAGAATCTATATCCTCCATCGCCTGCTCAAAAGTAGAGGGATCATCTCTATAGTTTCCTTCTGCTATATCATACAAATTATGCTCTTCGTTTAGCAGATAACGATATTTCTTAGGCGGCTGAGATACTCTACTCAATCTACGCGATGGTGGTTGCATTTGGTTAGGTTCATTTTGATCCTCTTGAACAGTGTTATCTAAAGGGATTTCGTTTTGTTCTTCCAGAACAATCTTTCTTCCTGCACCACCTTCTCAAACGAACTCGTCTTCGAGAAAGTATGCATGTAGAGCCACAATGACTCTTTGATCATTGTGCAGGTAGAAGAGGTATCCCATAGAATCTTTTGGGAAACCAACGAATCGATCTTTGAAAGATCTATCTTCCAATTTCTCCATCTTCATCTTTTTCACATAGGCTGGCTACCCCTATATCCTAATGTGTTTCAGACTTGACGTCTTTCCACTCCATATCTGATAAGGAGTTTTAGAAATACACCTAGACGGACTCCTGTTCAAGATGTGGGCTGCTGTAAGCAATGCATGGCCCCACAACGATATGAGAAGGTCCGTGTAGCTGAGCATCGATAGAACCATATCCAATAGTGTTTTATTTCATCGCTCGGTTACCCCATTGAGTTGTGGAGTTGCTGGAAGAGTCAATTGTAATACAATTCCATGTTCAATTAAGAACTCACCAAATTCGGCACTCATGTATTCTCCACCTCGATCAGAACGTAATGTTTTGATACGTTTGCCAGTTTGGTTTTCAACCAAGGCTTTAAATTCTTTGAACCATTCAATAGATTCAGACTTATACTTCATTAAGTATACGAGACCATACCTAGAGTGGTCATCAGTAAATGTAATGAAGTATTGAAAGCCTCCATGAGCTATTTCCCCGAAAGGCCCGTAAACGTCAGTATGTATTAAACCAAGGACTTCATTAGCTTGTTCAAAATGCCTTGTGAAGGGTGACCTAGTCATTTTGCCTTTAAAACAAGACTCGCAAGTGGGGAGTGGGTCCGACCCAAATGTGCTTATCAACCCATTTTTCTCAAGTTCACAAATCTTGTATTCTCCAGCATGACCTAGTCTTAAGTTCCAGATGAGTCATTATTTGTCCCAGACATACTTTGTTTCTTGGTGATTGTATTCACAATACATCTATTTTGGACATTTAAGTAGTATAAACTATTTACTAAAGATGTAGAGCCAACAAACTTATTTCTAAAATAAATATTGCAAAGATTGTTCAAAAACTGGAATAGAACAAATGTTTTTAAGCCCATTGGGCAAAACAAGACAATCATCTAAAGCAAGTAAATATCCAGTAGATAAAAGTAAAGAAGTAGATCCTATGTGAGTAGCTGTCACACTATGTCCGTTGCCTACATGGATCATCACTTCCTGCTCCTCGAGCCTCATACTTCTTTCCAGATCCTGTTTCAAAACTTAGACATGAGCACTAGAACCCAAGTCTAGAGTCCATGAAGTGGAGAATACAGTCATAGAACAATTAGTTTCTAAAACATAAAGTTTCATACCTTTAGCAGCTCTTGACTTCCTCAGGGGACAGTTACGTCTCCAGTGACCCTTCTCCTTACAATAAAGGCAAGTGTTTGATCTTTTGAGACTCTCATTATGCAACTTAGAGTCTTCAGGCATTCCTCTTAAGACAACCATTTATCATTAATACGTTTGTGGGCTCTTCTCCATTTTCCTTGGGTTCTGCTCGCCCAGCAACAAAAGCGATATATGCACGTCTAAATTTCTTCTGTTTCATTTGATTTTGTGTAGTAATGATTTTGTTCATTAACCCAGATAGTAAACACTCAACATTGTTCAAGTTAAAATTCACAATGAACTAACTGAAGGAATTTGGAAGTGATTGAAGGATGAGGTTTGTTTGAAGATGGAATTCCATGTGAAAATCAAGAGACTACAAGTTCTCTATCATGGAGATCATCTTCAATACGTGGTCAGCCACGTTTTCATCTTTGCCCTGAAGAGCTCTATTGACAAGTAATATTGAACAGTCCTACTGGGCTCCCCAAATAGCTCTTTAAGATGAAGTAATATGCTCCTCGCTTTTTCCATTCTCTCGTGGGAGTGCTGAAGACATAACTCATCGAGCTAAGCATTAATCCTCTGGCTTGTGCATTATCAGCGATCTAGTCTCTATAAAAGGAATGCACACTCTCGTCCGCATTCACCAAGGGAACAGTGGGATGTTTTATGTCCAAGACATAGTCGATTGACTCGTAACCAAGGACTATCCTTAAGTTCCTAAGCTAGTCAATGAAGTTGGATCCAGTGAGGACGTTTTTCTCAAGCGATGCAATGTTCGGGTTGTTAACCATTTTGAGAGAGAAAATAAAATAATTGCAGAGAATAAAGAAAGATTCAATTAGGTTATTATGGTGTACACCAAGTAAAATTAGACTGGACTTTGAATTTTCACTTGGCTCCCACTATATTTTTCGAATCATTGCACTCCCATTGTAATATTTGAAAATCTCGTCGGAAAGATTTCGTAGTTAGTGATTGGGTTCTTTAATAAATTTGGTGAGTTGCAACACTTTAACGATATATAGCTCACTAATTTTATTAAAGTGACAATCCTTGCCAACATCATCTAACATGCGATTCAATCTTTAATTCGTCTGGTAGATCACGTAACCGCAACCTCTTAATGATATATAGGTTGTGATTTATTTGAACTTGGGCCCATCAACTTCCAATCAATCTAACAATTGAATTCCACCTTGCAACCCTCTGTCGATATATGGGGTGGAATTTATTTCGATTGATGGCATCTAATGCACTTAGAGAATTTAAATAAATATCGCAATGCATAACCCCCACTTACTGGGAAGAAATTGTGCATATTGACATTAATTCAATTTCTCCTGAGTTTGATGGAGAGCCGGGACATCCAATTTCCTTTTATTCTAAATTCAGTATTTAATACAACGGGAGAATTTTGCGTTTAATTGGTCTCACTTTGCATATTATCCATTTATATCCCGCATACATAGATTATAAAATAGAAAACGCCTAGCAATTCTATCACACATGTTTTCCATGAACTTATCTTGATTGAGTCAAACCAATGGCTCAATCGAGGATTAGGGGACCTATAAAATCTAACATATGTCTAACTTTTAGGTCTTCCAGTTCCAAGCAGATCTTCTTCCAAAAAGGTCCTATTCTAATTACATAGATAAAAGTGCATCCTATACATAAATCTACAAAAATTAAAATACAAACTTGGGGGGTACTAAAGACACGATACAACCCAGAAAACAAAACACATCAATAAATCTAGTCCACGGAAGGCATCCCATAATATAATGCATCAAAAGATTATAAAAGATGGCTAACATGTTGGAGTTCTTTCAAAAAGAAATAAATTAAAATCCAATTTTAATTAAGTGTGGTTTGAAAATAATGGAATTAATTTAAATCCAATTTATAAATTCATTCAACTTTAATTCTATTTGATAATAAATCCGATTTAGTGTCAAAGAATCAATTTCCATTTGATTAGACAAGGAATTAATTCAAAATAAATTTCTTTGTTCTAGGATTAATTTTAATTTTAATTTTAAATCCAATTTAAGATTAGGCATAAAACTAATTTCAAAAATTATTTTACCCTTTAATTAATTTTAAAACCATTTTAAAATGAATATTTTTATTTAATTTTAAAAAATGAGTTGACCTGTGGGTCAAACCCATGGGTTGAAACTGTGGTTTGACCCGCCGGGTCAAACCCAGTTCATAATTTTTTTAAAAATAAAATCAAACGTTGTTTGGCGTGCACCGTACGCCGCCCGTTAGGCAGCGACGCCTCGACTTTTTCTAGCCGAAATCCAAGAACCTTCAAACCACATATGCATGTTCATGCATAAATTCATAACTAATACAAAAAACTTGATTTATATTCAAAACAAAAATCATGCAATCAAATTACGGTTCAGATTTAACTTTCAAAAAATAAATCTACCCATATCATAAACATAAAATCCAACATATTTATATCATAAAATCATTAAAAGCCATAAAGTTGGCTCTGATACCACTGTTGTAAATCCGTCTTCATGCGAATCACTTTTGGGTTTTAATGATTTTTATAAAATTCAAAATTTAATAATAAGATGAAATCAAATTTCATCTTTTCACTAGCCTTTTGATTTAATTCAAAAACTTGATCTTCCGGATAGCAGCAGTTGATAAACTCTTGCCTCTAGATATCACGCCGGAATAAGATTGAAGAAAAACCCACCACTTTTGACTCTTTAAGGGCCGACGGCTATACGGAGGAGGGGAGAGAAATATTTATCTTCTTCTTTCTTTGCTGTCAAGTCAATTGTTAAAATTAGCGTTTTCTGAACCAAAGAGTTAGGCATATATAAGGAGTGATGGGCATGGAATTAACTAATTCCTTGAGCCCATCCAACTCACACATACACGCCTCACACACGCCCTCTTCATCCATATTGGGCTAAGTTGACTTTCAACTTAGTCCAATTATTGATTAGGTCCAACATATTTTAATCTAATTAAAATATGACAATAATTAATAATAATCTAAAATAAATAATCCAATTATTTAATAAAAGGATGAGTATAATAAATAAGTCTATTTATTTATTATAATTAATTTATTTCCATTAATCTAATTAATCAAATAAATTAATGTGTTCATAATAAATATATCTAATTATTTGTTATTAATTTATTTCCATTAATCCGATCAATCAAATAAATTAATTTGTTTATCAAATAGCAAATTACCTTCTTTATATATTTGAGAACAAAAGAATTTTATTCACTCAATTCCTTTGAAGCGCAACTCTCTCGGTTCGTCTCAATTGGCATTGCGAGGAAACCAAGGATTTGAGTGTGACTTAGCCAATCTCGTGGACTTACATTGAAACCCAATTGAAATGAATAGATCAATATAAACTTTTAGGTCACAGACACCCTGTGAGTATAAGCCCTTCATTGTAACATCCCGATCGAGTGAGATTCATGTGGATTCTGTCAAACTCACATGATTCGATGTTGTGCTTTATGAATCATAGTAAGATGAAATTACTAAACTACCCATATGTACTTTACATAAGTTAGTTCTCCTACTTTGGCCAAAGACTTATAATTTCATTTACCTACGATCGCACAGGAAGTTAACTAGCTCGTTACTACCTGAGACAGTGAATCCCCTATTGGCAATCACCGAACAATTGCCACTTGTTCTTCTGCAGCACTTCAAGGTTGGATCTAACTACTCTAATAACTCTTCAGTGTCACAAGTCCAATCTTCGTGAATCTTCAGGTCTAAGGCTCACGCACACTACTATGACTAGTAATTCAATCATTGACAGTCAAAGAGTAATTACCCATGTGATTGAATTACGGCGAGCCGTTTTTGAATATATCAATTCCATTGGTATATCTATAACCAATCTCCCACCACCCAAAGTGACTGACTGACACTCCTTGTCGAAGCTTGCGTCATACAAGTTTGGTCTTAATGCCCAATTAAGACTCTTCGACTTGCGAACTCTAGTTTAAGTAAACAAGGAACCGATACTTCTAGTGTCCTTCTCCTCTAACCATTGAGGAGTAGAAGCTCCCTCTTGATTACTCGAGACTTATTTGTTCAATACTTATATTAATGCTATCAAGATTGATATGAACAAAACAATAACTTTATTAATAAATAAGAGTTTGTACAACGTAAAGATGAATGCCCTAATTAGTCTAATTCCTCTATGGCATGGAGGACATAATCCTAACAATAGGTGCACTCGGAAATGACTCACATCGATTATGTCACATGGGTTTGTACTCTTTAACAGTCAATGACAGAATTGATTAGTTGTGATAAGTATGCTTGAACCTTCGATCTAAGGTGTCAAGTTGAAGATATACTTGTGACATCAGACTTGTCATTAGAGTAGTTAGGCTCAATCCACCCGTTGGTGGGGCCAACCTCAATTTGTGACTTCGATGGACAAGTAATAACCTTATCTTTTAGCAATGAAGGGATTCGTTCTCTCGTAAGTAAATGAACTAGTATCCTATGCTATAACAAGCAAGTGTGATCATAGGTCTTCGACCGAAGCATTAGAGCTACTTGTGTCAGACACAAGAGGAAGCTCATTAATCTCAACTTATTATTATTCAAGCGTATAGTCAAGACTATAAGTTTGATGTCTCCATAACCTTTACTTGATTGGGATATCGAACGAAGGGTTTATACTCATATAATATTCACAACGAGAAATTTTAAGAATAATCCAATCATTCGTTTCATTTGGGTTTTGATGTGGGTCACGTCACTGGTTAGGTATTACCCACATTCTTGGTTTCCTCACCAGTTCTATTTGAAACAAAACTAAAGAGTCGCACTTTATGGAATTTAGATGGATTAAGAGATTTTGTGTCGAGGAGTGTTTTGGGTATTCAGTAACAAAATTAATTTTTTGGATAAATTAATTTTGACAACTGAATTAATTAATCATTAAATAATTTTATTAATTTATTTAAATTAAAGGATTATTTAATTAGTTATTTTTTTGGAGGTGTAAATTGATTAATTAATTAATCGAATAATTTAATTAATTATTATTTAATTGAATTAAAAGAGCCATGGCTTGACTAAGTGCACTCGCCACCATGGTCGAGTTGGGATGGGCATTTTTCTTTTGATTTTTAGGCTTCATTTTGACTTGTGATTTAAATATTATTTTAAGTCAAAACCTAGGTTATAACATAACTTACAACACACAAGCCTCAAGCACAGAATTCTCTCCCTCTCTCTGCCTTTTAGTCGTGTTAGTCGTCTTCTACCAAAGATGAAGAGAAAAAGTTCTGTCAAGATTCTCGCTTGGTGATTTAGAGATGGTGGCACTTTCACTACTTGGATCAGAATTTGAGAAGAGGATTTCTTCACAGGTGCTGAAAAGCTACGACGAATTGTCCGATCACTTCGCTACAACGGGTGGAGTGTTTTAAATCCCTCTTTTCATTATACGAATTGATTCCTGATTGGGAAAAATATGAAAAAAATTTGTTAAACCGTTTCTGCGGCTGTATTAAAGTTTTTTAACAGTGGTATCAGAGCCAAATCCGGATTTTGGCGTATAAGAATTTACGTGTAAATATGTGATATGATGATATGCATGATTTACAATTTTTCGCGAAGCATGATTAGGTGCGTGGATTTTGATAAATTTATGTTTTGAGGATTATTTAATTATTTTATTCCATAGAAATTAGTAAAAATCTGTTTTTTATGTAATTTTATTGTGATACAAAAGTATTTTGATTTTACAAATTCAAAATTCAACAAATTCAAAAGTATTTTGATTTTAAAAAAATGCATGAAATATAAATCTTTCCCTTTGCAAGGAAGTGATGTAGATACTTGTTGACATCAATGAAAATATCACCTTTTCTCCTCCATTCATAGAGGTCTTTAAAGACAAATTTTACAAGTTATAATTTGAGAAGTGAAATAGATAACGCAATAAAGGGGTGCAAAATATGATTACTCAATAATTCACAAAAACTTATTATCGAAGAAACAGGGTAACTGTTTATGAACCTACCAGTTTCAGGTGAAGGCTCGATATTTTATTAACTAACAGGGTCTTCCAAAGTACCTTTCATAAACAAAGACAGAAATAGTAATTCTGTGAGAAAGACACTACTGGGTAAGTGTTCAAATTCTATGTCACAGTGCTGTGCAACAATCAGCAAACCCATCAGAAGATACAACAAATAAAGTAACCCCAAATTAAGCAAAGGAAATCGAACTGCCCAAAGGCTAACGATTTGGAGTTTTTGATTCTTCAGACCAAATGGGAGGCCGGATTCTGTATTGTGAGCTCGGTTTTTCCTTTTTGCTGATGTCATCATCATCCTCTAAAACGTCTTTAGAAAATGCATCAGGATTGGCTTTTATGCAGTTCTGTAGAGCCACAAAAGGGCTCACACAGTCTGACCCCATTTCCTCAGCCGTGCTCTTGAGAAAACAAACAAAAGCATCAGAAAATGGGACGCCACATGGCCCACTTCGCAAATGTGCTATACAAGGGCATTCTAGTGCTTTCTGAGCCTTTGCATCGAGAGATTGATTGTCATCCTCATCACCATATGCAGCTGCTTCAGCAATTAAAGAATCAAGTGAAGGCTGTGGGGAATTCTCTGTTGAAGTGGAAGTTGAGGGTGTTGGACTGCTTTGCTCCTCTACCGTACTAGCACTCTGTGTTTGCCCCATTGCTAAAGCCAAAAATTTAAGGTCTTGATCAAATTATCAAACAAAATAAAAGAAAAGGAATCTCAAAAGCTACAAATAGCATTGAAATGAACACAGATGGTGATAGTGCACAATGACTGATGCTGTAAATGAGCACTTTTGGTCAAGAGTCCACAAAGGCTAAAATTAAATGGATGCGGACATTTACCAGGAAGAAAGATTGCTTAAAAAGGTTAGTTTTTGCAACATTCAGCCAACCATTCAAGAATGAAACCAGCTAGATACCATATTTGATGATTATATCATCCTATTCAGACGCTGAATTGAGGTCTATTTGGAGGTACCGACTAAAATTGGAAATATTGTAACTGGATTTCTTTATTCAGAAGAAATAGAAAAACCAAATTTGGGTGCATTTAAAATAAAATAAAATGAATGAGCAGTTCAACTAAAACTAATTTTATATAATGTCAGTTCAGGATTTCATTCCTGAATTTAACAAATGACTGGGCACAAAAGTATAGAAATCAAGAAGTTGACAGGCAGTAAGGTAAAGTTCCCTCTTTATAGTATCACATCTTACTTCTAAAAACTCAAGGTTAGTATCTGGTTGCCAATAAAATACGGTATAAGCCATATAATTAACCGGTACCGAACTACATACTGGACTTTTCATTTACAAATAGTGACCGTGTAACATAAGAATACCAAATTGATCTTACAAAGTTGGTTACAGCATGTGCCAAGACTTTGGCAGCAGTCCGTTTTCCATATTGTGTATCCCTTATTAACGTCGTTATTTAAATTAAAAGCTTGAAGGTGTGGCAAAACCACACTCCGACCCCCAAGCTTAAAGAATTAACAAAAAACAAAGCATCAGAAGAAACCTGTAGTTGTTTGGCATTGAATATTTACAGTCCTAATAATTCAAGAACTATACACCCAGGAATGGAACTTGAATCCACTAACCATCCACCATGCACAAGATTAAGAGATTTAAGCTCGAGGAATCAAGTAAGGCAGTTGAAACAATTGCGAGCAACTGAAAATAGTTTTGCAGAAAACTGGACTCTAGTCGAATTCGAGAGCCATACATAAGCTTCTCTAATCTACACTCACAAGCTAAGGCATGTTATTGTAAAGTAATACACGTTTTAGTCCATAGTCCCTCCTTTTCCTTCTTCTCTATCACCTAGCAAATAGCTCATTTATCAAAACTTGTCATAAGATTTTCCTTCCACCAATTTCAAAAACTGCCAAGATACTGCATTAAGGTTCACAACATAAAATCTGCGACACATATCAAAAAGCACTCTTTACTCGAACATTTTATCAAACAGGTGGTGACCCAATTCATAATAAAGCATCTCAGTATATTCTTTTCTTACTAATTAAACGGATGACAGAACCAGATGAACATAGTGCAAAGCTTCTTCTAGTGGATTATAAATTGGTTCATTAAACAGGATTAACTATTATACCATGTTCGAAATAAATATCCAAAATGAACAAGAAAAAAATCACGAGATATGGAGTTAATTTTAGATGATCAGCGACTCACACGTACCATATATATATATATATATATATATATATATACACCTTCTGACTGACGCGATAGACGATACTGATGACGTCAACTCCGAGCGAGTTTCAGAGAGTGAGGGAGAGAGAGAGGGAGAGGGAGAGGGCGGGCGCTGCTGGTCATTGATTCATTTCCCGGGGCTCGTTCGTTGCCAATGTTTTAGTAATTTATATATTGTTCCCCCATTTTCCACGTCAATGTTATGTTTGCTCACAATGTTTCAGAAAATTGCTATATACTCCCCTATTGACAACTTTTTGGCATTTTCATCCACTATTACTCTATTACAGCCTTACAGATGTATATGTGGTGTAGGCAAGTATTCCCATGTGAACACATAATATGGCATGCGTACCTAAAATGCAACGGAGCGTTGATCCACACAATTCCACATAAGGCTCAACTCATCATCTATAAGCATATATTGTTTTGATTTATTCATGAATTTGTGTCCTTGCTCTAAAAGAATCAGAAAAACCCGTCCCAGATCAAATTCCAAAGAGAGAATTAGGTGGATGAAAAATACAGTGATAATTCTTGTGATATTCTAGAAATATAAATCACTGTTGATATATTTCTTTACCACTATCATGTCTCTTATTCCAACCTATGTCGAAAATATGGATGTAATTTGGGTCATGAGCTACAATCCGATTCATACACTCCATTATCTCCTATCCATACGTATATGACTCGACCTCTTAACATTCTCCAAACTCTTCTCATCTCAAATCGCTCGTCTCATATATGGAATAAGGTGTGCGACCAAGCAACAAGGTAACAGGGAAATAGAGTTGTATTATGTCATCACTAAGCTAATTTACTCTACAACTCCCTAGAAACTCGCTATATCTATTCTATTATTAAAGTATGAGTTAGTTTTTCTGACATTTTTGATGTATTTAAAATGTCCCTATAATTTAATTTTCTAATGGCGAAGGAGTCAAAAAAACAAATAATTAAAATGAAATTTAAGTTAATAAAAAAAATTAACTGTACAACAAAAGACAATTATACTAGGACTCTACAATTGAATAACATAAAATAATTTAATCAAATATATTGGGTAGAATGAAAGCTTTTTGGCACGTGGAGAAAAATATTCGATAAAACAAATGGAACTAAAGTAACTCATAAGTTTAAGTAATTTCTCAATTGAAGTGAGAACAAAGACAAACATCTCAGCTTCATTCAAAAAATTGATAACATTTTTTTAAATCAAGAAATTAGCTTATGTTGCTGCAAATAAGAAGACATGAACGATATGTGTATTAACTAAATCATGTGTTACACTTGTATTTTTTTATGTTTATATTTTATATATTATGCATGATTAACGATTTAACTTAAACTTTATCATAATAGTTTAGAAATTCAAAGAATTCTTATTTTTCCAACTTATAACTACTTTAAAGCTATTCTCCAATCAATTGAGAACAATAGAGTTATGATAATCAATTTAGTGTTATCTATTTTTTTATTATTTACTATTATCTATTCTATTGTAAAAATACGAGTTTAAAATTCTATATTTTAATAGCAAAAGAGTAAAGAAATAAACAAAAAAATAAA
This sequence comes from Buddleja alternifolia, assembly GCA_019426215.1. NCBI lineage: Eukaryota > Viridiplantae > Streptophyta > Magnoliopsida > Lamiales > Scrophulariaceae > Buddleja > Buddleja alternifolia. Next base: position 42,861,671 of record CM033390.1, on the reverse strand, counting down.
ATAAATTTCAAATATCTACGATAATGTAATCACATATAGATAATAATTAGAATGTAGACATACAAAAAAGCACTCAACTTATTCATCAAAAAAAAAAAAAAAGGTTTAAGTTGCTTTATCTTGTAATTGACAAATTTACAATACAAATACTCATACATGTTTTTTTTGGTGATAAAAATGAAAAACAAAACAGACTATTCAGCCTTCAGATCCTTAAGCAGCAAATCTTCAAGTTCATCCGGTGCTTCAATTCAAATCCGTAGGTTATCTTCCATTTCATGTCCCATCTTGGCAAGCTTATATGCGCAGCTATTCTTCTCTCTCAAAATGTGGACAAACTGGCGTGTCAAAGGTTTCCTCAACAAATTATGGCAGTCACCAATGAGGCAGCCAAGCGGGTGATCCCTGGTATTTCCTTTACAGACAAGGTTCCAGACGACTTCAGAATCTATCTCAACTATAATCTTCTCAAAATGCCTTTCCCACGCAAGTTGTAGCCCTTGACGAAGAGCCAATAATTCTGCTCTAATGATGGATTGTTGCCCAAGCTTCCTGCAAAAACCCATCTCCCACTGTCCCGTATCATTTAGAATGAGCTTAGACGACCCTAGAGAGTCGTGCTATGTAAAAATGATAAAATAAAGGAGTTTTACTTTATGAATGGAATTTTGGTAATTTCACTTAGAGTGAAAATTATCAAAGAGATGTGTATTGATTATAATAAATATATTTAATTATTATAATTAAATAATTTTATTCAATCAATATTAATAGTATTATTAATTTGGAATTAACAAAGTACTATTAATAAAAAGAGATAAGTATTTAATTAATTACCAATTGGATTGGACTGTGAATATTATTTAAATACTTCACATTGGGCTTGAAATTGGATGAAGCCCAGTAAACCTATCCCTAGGTCATGGACGGCCGCCCCCTCTCTCCTTAGTCAAGGAGTAGTCTTTTATTTAAGCACTTGGTAATTTAACTAAAATCATAACTTTTTCTGATTTTTCATCTTAGAGAATGAAAAAGAGTAAAACACAAAAATCCTTTCTCCCTCCACATAAACCCTAAGTCGTCCAACCCAGTCTAAGGTAGAGGAGATCGAGTTTCAAGAATTGAAGACCATTTTTCGCGTGATTATCTAGAGGAAGGAACGATCCGTTGCTTCTCAAAGCTTGGCTTTAATTAGAAATTCATCGAAAAGGTAATTGGATTACATCTTATTTTTGTTTTCAATTTTGTGTGAATATGAAATTATCAAAATATGAATTGAATCCGGGTTTTGTGAATTTGGAGAAAATTTTTTATCCACTGGTACGATTCACAAGAGCATCTACAACAGAAACATTAATGCGCACTTCTCTTAAACTCTCAAGAATGCGAAGAAAACTCTTATCATGTTCATTCTTTTTAATCTTCTGAGCTATGGGAAAAGGAAAACGTACTTCAACAGGGGAGGGGGATAAGTAATAGTAGACTTTCAACCGGGATTCACTGCCTTGGATGTTTGAACGTTAAGAGGGTCCACGTTTGGACATTGATGATGCAACATTCGAACGTTAACTCCTCCATGTTCGGACGTCTGAAGCGGGAAATCCACTGTCTCTCGAATATCATTAGACCTTCGAACATTAGATACTTCACGTTCGGGCGTCCTGAGTGCGTTTTTCATTTCCTTCCCATTTCTGAGTGTGACTGCAAATCATTGTTCACTACTACAGAAATGACCTATTACAGCGGTTTTTTTTGGCCAATTACAGCGGTTTTAACCGCTGTAATAGGTACCGCTGTAATTGGGATCAGGCCAATTACAGCGGTTATAAAAATAACCGCTATTAAAAAATAAAAAAAAATAAAAAAATTTTTATTTTTAAGGGACCTATTACAGCGGTTTAGGAAAAAACCGCTGTAACAGGACCCTTAAAAAAAAAAAAATTTTTTTGACCGTGTTGGAATGACACGAAATTTGCACGGTCATAGCGAAACGGCATTCCGAACAAAACGCAAGTATTTACTTACGCTCTCGGGATTTTAGCCATCTGAAATCGTTTAAGGCCTCCAATTTGCGTTTTATTATAAAAATACCCTATTTTCGTAAAAAAATGCAAATTTGAGGCCTTAAACGATCTCAAATGGCTAAAATCCCGAGATCGCATGACAAAGTCATGCGTTTTGTTTAGAATACCATTTCTCTATGATCGTACGAATTTTATGTCATTCCGATACATCAACATTTCAACCGAAAAATATTTTCATAAATACAAAAATATACATACACCCACACATACACAAATATACATATACACCCACATATACACAAAATAAATATACCCACACATACACAAATATACATACACCCATACATATAGGTGGTGTCGGCGGCGTTGATGGAGGTGGTAGTGTCGGCGGCGCTAGTGAGAGAGAGAGAGAGAGAGGAGTGAGAGATAAAGAGGAAATGAAGAAGATGAAATTTCAAATTTCAAATGAAGAAGAGAAAGAGGAGTGAGAGATATAAAGAGGATTTTTATTTTCGGTCAAAGCCTATTATAGCGGTTCTTCTCAGAACCGCTGTAATAGGTCCGAAAAATTTTGGGCGGGAAGAATGGGGGGAATTTTTTTTTAAATATTTTGACCTATTACAGCGGTTTTTTGAAGAACCGCTGTAATAGGTCGTTGATTTTTTTTTTTTAGGTCCGAAAAATTTTGAACGGCAAATATTGGGGGGGAATTTTTTTTAAATATTTTGACCTATTACAGCGGTTCTTTGAAGAACCGCTGTAATAGGTCTTTTATTTTTTTTTTAAGGTCCGGAAAATTTTGGGCAGGAAAAATTGGGGGGGAATTTTTTTAAAATATTTTGACCTATTACAGCGGTTCATTACGAACCGCTGTAATAGGGGCCTCCGTTCAGCGGTTTTTTCAAAACCGCTGTAATAATTGCGCTGTAATAGTTTATTTTTGTAGTAGTGGTTACTTCCAGTTTTTCTCAGTATCACTTTGCAATGTACTGTTTCTCCAAACAGGCTGTTTGAGAGTTTCCCTATGTGATGTTGCATTTCCTTCATTACCGTAACGACATCTTTTACCATCAAGTGGAGTACTTTAAAAGACTCATCCAATTTGCAAATGTGTGCATCGAGCCTATCATCAATGTCCATAGCTTTTCCTTAGCTTTGTTGCTGAAAGTGCACTTGTCGTTGGGTGTTTTTGGACTGAAACGGTGGTCGAGGTGCTTGGTATGCTCCAGAATTTCCATATGGTGGATTATTTAGCCTTCAAGGGAAGTTCTCGGTGTTAGATCAATGTCCTCAAATGCCACTAGAGGATTAGAGAATGTAAGGACATTTTAAAATTGTAGTTTTTTCTTATTCTATTAATAAAAAGGCATTTAGTTGTTTACTATTATATTGACACTTATATATTGTAATCATCTATAAGTCCATGAACACAAGAGTTGACTCTTTAAGACACTAGACGAGTTTAATACTTGTGTACTAAAATAGTCTGCAAGTCAATGATTCTTAATTAGGCGTTGAAAATCATGAAGACTTGTATGATGTGATTTTTGAACTTTAGACTTGAGGAATCGAGTTGAAGCTATACTTGTGACATTAGGTTTGTCATTAGAGTAGTTAGACTCAATGAGCAGGTAGTATTCTTAACTTATATCCAACATGAGATTCGTTCCCTTGGAAGTGAACGAGGAATTATCGTATGCATTTATAAGTAAGTTAGATCTCAAAGTCTTTGGCCAAAATGTTCACTGATCTAGATTTATTATAAATATAGCATAGAGTCAAGTTAGTGAGTTTAACCTAAAACCATGACTCTCACTTGATCGGGATAAGGAAACGAAGAGTTTCTTTTCACACGGTATTTACAATAGGAAAGGTAAAATGATCCAATCATTTCATCCTACTTGGGTTACAATGTGGACCACTTGACTGGATAGGTGGAACCCACATTCAATGGAATCTTCCCATTGCCAAATATAGATGAACCTAAAGAGTCACGTTTAAAAAGGAAAAATCGATAAAAAATATGAAATATTTGTTGTGGTAATTTTTTAAGTATTGGATACTGAAAATAATTAAATGAAATTAATTATTTGAAGAAATAAGTTAATTCATTTATAATTTAATTAATATATTATTTATTGAAGAAATAAATTAATTAAATATCCTATCTATTATTTAATTCGATTAATTAATTGGATTGAATTAATTAATTAATTAAAGAATTGGATCGAGCTCAAATTGGTGCACCAAAAGGCGCACTAAGACCGAGTGGGGCGGCTAAGTTGGAGTCCACTATAGACTTTTTAAGCCCAAGGTTATAACTTAAGTGATATAAATACATCAGATTAGTTAATACCTAGGTTATAAGCTTTAATTAACACTTGAGCCAAAAGAATGAATTTCCTACTCTCCTTCTCTTCCCTAGCCGTCGGTCATAGCACCAAGAAAAAGGAGAATTTTTCTGATCAAGGTTTTTCCAGAGAGACAATTTAGAGGCAGCACTTTTGGACTGCTCGGATTATCAAGCAATCATTCGGATTATTTCGCGAAGAAGTTGAAAGCTTGAGTTTCTCCAACCACTTCACTACAACGGGTAAAGTTTCAATATTCCTATCATACATACGCGTGATAAAACCCTGAGATTAATCCAGTTATGGGAAAATCCAAATAATTTTCAAATACCATTTCCGTCGCGTTTGGTTAATTTCCCCCAACAGTGGTATCAGAGCCAAATCGCGGGGTTCGGCACATGTAATTTACGTGTAAATATGTGATTAGATACATAATTTACAGTTTTTTGCGATGCATGATTAATTATATGGATTTTGCATTTTTGTGTTCTTGAGGATTTTATTTATTTTTCGTTCGTTAGAAATTAACAAAAATTGAGTTCTATGTAATTTTAATGTGATGAAAATAAAATTGTAAATTTTAACATTGAACCCGTCGCCGTGGTAGCGTTCGCCGCCAGCGAACGGGGCTGCTGTGTGCGCACAGGTTGGGCCCTGTGTGCGCACAGCAGCGAGATGGGCCGCACAGCGCAGCCCATCATGCTGAAAACTGGGCTCACGCAGCGGCAACTGGGCTGCCTTGCAATTGGGCCGCACGGCGAGCCCACCCGTGTGTTAAATTGACCCGACCTGGGTCGACTTGTGGGTGACCCGGGTCATTTATTAAATATATATGTTTATTTAGTTTTGATTAAATTAGATTTTAGTGCAAAAATAAATAATATAGTTTATTTAATAAAAGCATTTTAATTTCATCTAATCTAATGTTAATTAAAGTTGAACTTTGAATTAAATTGGACTTTTCTATTGTGAAATTAATTTCAATGAACTTGGAGATTAATTTTTATTAAAATTAGATTTTAATATGAAATTAATTGAAGTTTATCAAAATTGAATTTTTTAATAGAATAAAATAAATTTAATTTCCTCGAGAATATGAAAAACAATGATTAAATTTGGAATTTAATTAGAAATTAACATATATATTTTTTGTGTCTTATCGGATATATCATGTTTGACATGTTATGTGATGGAGACATGATTCATGGACTTAGACTCGTTTTTAATTTGCATTTCTTTTCGATGGGTTGTAAAGACAATTTTGAGCCTATTTTTATTTTCTTCTATAAATATTTTGTATAGGTTGCTTATATTAAAATGTAATAGTTAGAAATAGAATAGGCCCAAATGAGAAATCCAAGTCGAGCCAAGGAGATACAAGAAGGGGCTTTGGAAGCTTTAGTGTAGTTTTTTTATATTAGCGATTGAGACATTGGCTTGTCTCAATCTAGGATTAAAGTCCATGAATCGTGTGTTGTTTGCTTCCTAGGATTGCTTTCATTTATATTTAATCCATTTTTGTATGCTTAGTATAAAATGGATTAATGTGCAAAGTGAGACCTAATAAATACTTTAAATTCTCCCACTTTGAAAATATTAAGTTAGTAAAGGGTACTAGGTATCCTGTCCTCTACTAAACTTAGGAGAAATTAAAATGGTATTTAATATATAGTATCGTCCCTAATTAATGGGGGTTATATATGGAACTATATTTTGAATTTTACTAAGTGCATGAAATGCCATTAGTCGAAACAAATTTCACTCCACATACCAGCAAAAGGTTGCAAGGTGAAATTCAATTGCTAGATTAATATATAGTCAATGGGTTGAACTTAAATTATTCATAAATCAATAAGATCGTTAAAAGGTTGAGATTTGATGAATAATGAACAAAGGGATTTAATCATCCATTTGATGGGTTGATGTTGGACATCACTTTAATACATTAATTAGGCCACATACGAGCAAAAGGTTGCAACCTATTAATCTAGTCAAAGAAATCAATTACCACTACGAAGCCTTCCAACGATGACTTCCGAATTCCACAGTAGGAGTGTGGATTTTCGAAAAATGTAGTGGGAGCCAAGTTTGTTTTGAAAGTCCTTAATTTAAACTTGGAACAACAATTATAATAAAATCTAATGAGTCTTTTTACTTTTCTGCAGTTATTAGCTTATTATCTCTCTCACTATGACTATCAAACCGTTATCTATACTACTTGAAAAGAACACTTTAACTGTTCCAAACTATGTGGACTGGCTCCGAAATATGAGGATAGTCCTCAATTCGGAGTCATTGGGGTATCTATTGGATGCTGATATACCAGCCGGGTTCGCAAGGACGCGTGCTAGTGAGGATAAAGTTGCGGCTCATGAAAGATTGGTCAAAGACGACGTCCGAGTTTGTGGGTACATGCTGGGCTCAATGAAAAATGAGTTGCAGAGATCTCATGACAAAATGGTCTCAGCGAGGGCTATTTTGGCACACTTGGTGAAGCTCTATGGTGAGCATAGTCGTACTGCTCGATATGAGATATCGAAAGAGCTCTTTGGAGCTAAGATTAAAGAAGGTGAAAAAGTTGGGGATCATGTTCTTAAAATGATTTTGAAAAATGAGAGGTTAGAGGCCCTCGACTTCAACATGGACCCGCAACTACAAATTGACCTCATCTTGCAGTCACTTCCAGACTCCTTTTCCTAATTTATGATGAACTTCAACTGCAATGAGATAAAATGCAATTTATCTTGGTTGGTGAACAAGCTTAATACTGCACTATTTCATATGAAGCCAAAGGGAAAAGAGGCAGCCTTAGTCATCACTTCTAAGCCTAAGAAGAAGAAAAAGAAGAAGACTAAGAAAACTACTAGCACTCCGGGTCCACAAAGCAAGATAGACAAAGGAAAAGGTAAAGCTCTGAAAGTGATGAAGAGCAAAAGGCCAAAAGAAATGTATAGGTGCCTTCACTGCGGTGAGCTAGGCCACTGGAGGAGGGAGTTTCCTAACTTTGGCAAAGGTGTAATAGGTATAAAACTTTTTGTTTTAGAAACCAATTGTTCTATAACTGTATTTTCCACTTCGTGGATACTTGATTCTGGAGTTAGTGCTCACGTTTTTATAATGAATCAGGATCTGGAGCGAAGTAGGAAGCTGGAGCATGGAGAGGTGCTGTCAGTATTGCAGCGGGCAGAGTGTCGCGGCTTCTCGTATTGGATCAACTTCTTTATGTTTATCATCTGGACCTATTTTAAATTTAGAGGATGTTTTAGTTTTGCCCAACGGGCTTAAGAACATTATTTCAATTCCTATGTTAGTTAGGAATATTTATGTTTTTACTTTCATTGAAAGAACTTGCAGCATTTTATTTAATGATAAAATTGTTGGCATTGCTACTTTAGTCAAAGGCCTCTATTATTTAACATGCAAAATGAATGTGTTGTAAATGTTATCTGAAAGAAGCATGGTAGGCAAGGTCCTAACCTAAGCTTAAAGTAGCATCTTAGACTAGGCCATGCTAGCGAGCAAAAGATACACAAGATGGAGAAAGATTGGTTAATTGATCAATTGGGATCAGATCCCTATCCAACTTGTGAATCTTACCTCAAAGGCAAAATGACTAGATCTCCCTTCATCGGGACTTTTGAAAGGGCCACTAAAGGATTAGGGCTTGTGCACACCGACGTTTGCAGACCATTTGAAGAAATGGCTCGTGGAGGTTTTCACTATTTCATTACATTCACTGATGACCATTCAAGGTATGGTCTTGTGTATTTAAAGAAATACATGTCTGAATCATTTGATAAGTTCAAAGAATTTAAGGCTTTAGTGAAAAATCAAACTAGACATCATATAAAAACACTACGACCGGATCGTGGAGGTGAATATACGAGTGATGAGTTTGATGAGTTCCTAAAGGAACATGGGATAATATTGCAACTCACACCACCGGTGACTCCACAACTGAATGGGGTAGCAGAGCGCAAAAATTGAATGCTTTTGGACATGGTTCGATCTTTGCTTAGCTACACTGATTTACCCATTTTCTTGTAGGGACATGCACTCCTTACGGCTGTTAATAGATACCCTTCCAAATCTATTCCTAAGACCCATATGAGATATGGAGAAATAGAAAACCAAACCTTAAATACATTAGGGTTTGGCGATGCCCTGCCTACATTAAGCTAGCTGCCTTAAAGGACCTTTCATTGGTTTTCTAGAGGATTCTATGCGATACCTATTCTACATGCAAGATGATCCAAGGATCATTGTTGCATTGCAAGCATATTTTCTTGAAGTTGAATTTATCAAGAAGGTGGTACAGGTAGAAAGATTGTTCTTGATGAACAAGATGAAACACCCAGGGAGACAATTGTTCAAGAAATACACACTGAACCTGATGAAACACAACCAACATTGTGAAGATCTGGTAGAGTACCACATCAACCTGATAGGCACTATGGGTACCTGCTACAAGAGGAACCGGGTGTCCACACTATAGAAGTGGGAGTTCATGGGGACGACCCTTCTACTTATGATCAAGCAACGATGGATATCGACTCTGCAAAGTGACAAGAAGCTATGCAAGCATAGATAGACTCGATGCATTCCAACTAGGTCTAGATTCTAGTAGATCGTCCTGAGGGCATTGCACCTATAGGGTGCAAGTGGATCTACAAGAGAAAAATAGGCCCGGATGGAAAAGTTGACACATACAAGGCAAGACTTGTAGCAAAAGGTTATAGTCAAAAGGAAGGAATTGACTATCAAGAGATCTCTTCACCTGTGGCAATGATCAAGTTTATGCGAATTCTTTAGAACTTCAGATTTATTCTTCTCTCCCTTACTACTATCCACTGCAAAAACCTGTCGTAATTTTTCAGAACTTCTTGAATTCAGGTCCACGTAGTACAGCTTCCCTCGCCTAATACCACAACCAATCATCTTCTTTGTTCGGATGTCCGTAAACACACATAAATCAGGCTAAAAATTTACAATACAAGATAAAGTTGTGGTTATTTGAGAAATAGATAAAAGTTTAAAATCCAAGGATGGGACAACCAAAATAAAATTTTGATTTAAGGTATTAGAAAGAGTTAAACAACCTTCCACAATAATTGAGGCTTGATTACTAGTGGCAATAGACACAAAACTTTGGGAGAATGATTTAAGATGTGTGATTCTTCTAGAATCAAATGTCATGATCTGTAGCACCAGAATCAATTATCCATGCACTATTAGAAACATGTGTAGAAATATTAAAAACCTTACCACCATCATATGTAGATGCTACCAATGTAGAGGCTTTTTCAATAACACCATTATTTGGTTTTGTTTCAACCAATGCAGCATGTCACGCCCCGGGAGTTTTCAAGAACTCCTACCACCAAATGAGGCTCCAAAAGTCCAAAGAGCCACACTACCTTGTATATATAGTAGTGGATAGCATTGTGTAGAGAATGGTAGAATTCTCTAGAATTATGTAGAGAAAGAGTAGGTAGAGTTCTCTAGAATTCTCCATGTAAATATCTAGTGGAATTATCTAGATGATAGATTATAGCCGTAGGATCAAGATGATCTCAACCGTCCATTCCAAGGATGGAGTAGTATAAATAGGGGTATGCATTTCATTTGTAACCAACCAAATTTGGAGAGCAATATAGAGTGTTTACTTAAAGAGCTTCTTGGTGTACTTTGCCAAATTCCCTTAGCACACGAGCACGAGTGGGCGAGGCTGACTTAGCACGAGTCACGCAAGAGGCGGGTCGAAGCTAAGTGCCGCACGAGACGTTAGTATTGAGGCTAAGTCCGTGACAGGTGGTATCAGAGCCCGGTTGGGCAAAGGTGCTGCGTGTGGAAGTGTTCGGGTAATGGCAAGCGAGGCTACATCGGGTTTGTTAGGGGAGCTTGGTAGGGAGGCCATTCTGCCCCACCCGAAGATGACGAGGGATGCAAGCCGACCACTTGAGAGTGGTGTCGTGGGAGTCGTCGCGGAGATAGGCGAGCGACTTGAACATGCGGAGCACACAATCGAGACGTTGGAGGGCCACGTTCTCGAAGAGATTGGGTCGATTAAGGCGGACGTGCGATCTTGCCTTGACACTAGCACCGTTCAGGAGGAACGTCTTGCTAGGCTTGAGGATGCTATGAGAGCATTACAAGTGATGGTCGAGGAGATGCGGGAAGACGTTGCCTTATGCAAGAAGGCCATGGCTAGCGGGGCTAGTACCATGGTGTCGAGTCCAAGAGTGGACCACCCCAAGCCGAAGGGGTTTGATGGCAAAAGGGACGCCAAGGAGGTAGAGAACTTCCTATGGCAAATGGAGTTGTACTTCGAGGGGCTCAACTTGACGGACGAGGACTCGAAGGTACGTACGGCTACACTTTACCTTACCGATACCGCAATGTTATGGTGGCGCAGGAAGCATGCCGATATCGGGAAAGGTTTATGCAAGATCGAGTCTTGGGAAGACTTCAAACGGGAGCTTAAACGGCACTTCTATCCGGAGAATGTCGTTTATGAGGCTCGTAAGAGATTGCGGGAGTTGAGGCATAGGGGCACCATTAGGGAATATGTCGAAGAATTTACAACTCTTATGCTTCAAATCCCGAATATGAACGATGATGACTTACTCTTCTACTTTGTGGACGGGCTACAAAACTGGGCAAAGCAAGAGTTACATCGACGGGGCGTCCACACGGTAGACGAGGCGATTGCCGCTGCCGAGTCCCTAAGCGAGTTTCAACACCATCAGAAGGAACGTGAGAGGGATGGCACGGGCAATGGTGGGGGAGGCAGGCATCACGAGGATGGCCAAACCCACAAGGTGACTTACAAAGGGGCGAGTTTGGGGAGCTCGTCGGGCCGAAAGGATTACGAGGCGAAGAAGCAATCTTTCGTGCCCAAGGAAGGGTGTTATGTTTGCAAGGGGCCACATTCTTACAAGGATTGCCCGAAGCTTGGGACGTTGCACGCGATCACGGAGCGTCATGAGGCAGCCCAATGTAAGTATGTGGAGGAACCCGATGAAGGCTCAGAGGAGGGGCCAGGGCGTTTAGGGGCAGTACAACTTCTAAATGCCGTCAAAGAGGAGCCAACGCCAACCGCATCAGGCAAGAGGCTGATGTACGTGGAGGCGCACATCAATGGGCGGTCTACCAAGGCGATGGTAGACACTGGGGCTACGCACAATTTCGTGACCGCGGAGGAGGCGAAGAGGTTGGGCCTCAAGGTCACACAAGGCGAGGGATGGGTCAAGACGGTGAATTCTGACGCCATACGCCTCGGTGGTAAGATTCGGGACGTGGAGATGAGTATCGGGCCGTGGAAGGGACGAGTGGACTTCTCGGTGGCCGAGTTGGACGACTATAAGGTCGTACTAGGATTGGACTTCATGCGCAGGGTATGTGCAGTTCCAATGCCTATATTTGATTGTTTGTGGATTTTGGACAAGGGTTCGCCGTGCATAGTGCCTACAATCGGGAGCAACCAAGGGGCTAAGGCGAAGCCCATGTATTTGTCGGCCATCCAATTGATCAAGGATGCAAAGGATGGGCCGAGGTCGAGTACGAAGACACCAACCGTGGACTCTTGCGAGAAGAATCCACGCGAGACAAGGCAACTTCGGAGGCAACTGTGGGACAAAGAAAGACCTATGCCGATGAAGACACACGAGAACCCCGGCAAGATCAAACCCTTAGGCGAGGGAAGAGTTTCCAACGAGCATGCTGCAGAGGGACGATCGGGCAAGCCGTGGGACAATGTTGCACGACGACGAGGGCGTCGTCGAATTGGGTGGGGGAGGATGTCACGCCCCGGGAGTTTTCAAGAACTCCTACCACCAAATGAGGCTCCAAAAGTCCAAAGAGCCACATTACCTTGTATATATAGTAGTGGATAGCATTGTGTAGAGAATGGTAGAATTCTCTAGAATTATGTAGAGAAAGAGTAGGTAGAGTTCCCTAGAATTCTCCATGTAAATATCTAGTGGAATTATCTAGATGATAGATTATAGCCGTAGGATCAAGATGATCTCAACCGTCCATTCCAAGGATGGAGTAGTATAAATAGGGGTATGCATTTCATTTGTAACCAACCAAATTTGGAGAGCAATATAGAGTGTTTACTTAAAGAGCTTCTTGGTGTACTTTGCCAAATTCCCTTAGCACACGAGCACGAGTGGGCGAGGCTGACTTAGCACGAGTCACGCAAGAGGCGGGTCGAAGCTAAGTGCCGCACGAGACGTTAGTATTGAGGCTAAATCCGTGACAAGCAGCTGGTTTCTGATTAGAATTCTTCCACCGTGAAGCCCGGTTATGATCCCACCATTCTGGATATCCCATGAGTTCATAGAAATGTTCTTTCGTATGTCCATTGAAGTTGCAATGACAACATTTATAAGTAGATTTATCGACGTCACTAGTTATCTTGGGTCGATTTCGAGTCACCATCACAGCAACTTCGAATTTTTCAGGCTCCACCTTTAGTGTTGCTCGGCGTATTGTCTCCCTTCGCATTAGTGCAAAACATTCTTCAAGATCTGGAACAAATTCCTTTCGTAAAATTTCCCCTTGAATTTGCTCGAGATCACCATCTAATCCAGCAAGGAATATGTGTAATCTTAGTCGTTTAGTGTCCTTTTGGTATGAAACAATATCCTCTGGATCTTTCATAAAAACTTTATCTCGATGGTCCAATTCTCGAAAAATTTCAGTCAACTCTCCATAATATTCAGAGACAGATCTTTCGCCTTGTCTGGCAGTGAAAGCCCTTTGGTTTAAGGAAAAATTTGCAACTCATCACTTCCATCATAAAAGGCTTTTGATAGATCACTCGTGATTTCAGATGCTGTAGTTAACTGCAAGTAACTCTTCATGATTTCTGGACTTATCGACATTAATAGCCATCTTTAATCTTTTGGTTCTCAGCGTACCATCTTTCATATCCATCTTCAGATTCAGCAGGTGCCTTTTCCTTCCCACGAATATATGAGAGTTTTTCCATCTCGGTAATATATATCTCTATCAATTGTGACCAAACATCATAATTGGATTCAATAAAAACAATCCTTGTGTTGAATACACCTTCAGATTGAACAACAACAGGAATTAACTTCACTCAAGATGATTCTGTTTCTTTTCCACATTTTTTCTTTGATGAATTTCAAAGAATTCAAGGAAAAATTGGCTCTGATACCAAATTGAAAGGTGTAAGAGAAATTATTCTTTTTTCTATATTCTTCTATAATGAGAATATACAATATATATATAGCGTACAATAGCTAGAGTTTAGGAGCCTAATTAGTTAGAAATAAGGAAACTAAAATATATGACAGCTATATATTCCTAAACTAGAATTATACAATCTCTAAGGCTATGGTAATTACAGAAAATAAGGAAAAAATAATCTTCAACAAATTTTCCCTCCTCAAAATAGTGACGTGCTTATAGCAACGTGACATAACCCATGATTGACCTTTAAGGGTCATACTCTAGAGATGTGTCATATGGGTTCATGAGATGGCTCCTGCACATTCGGACTTTGCTCCACCGTTTCAAGACGTCATTTTTACAGCAAATCACTTTGTCATGCATAGCACTTAGCTCCCTTCTCCCTTCTAACTATCAATCTGATACCACTTTTTATGAAAGGATTCAAGAATCCTTTGGATGCATGAATCACCTCCAAATCCACCAAATGCATTGTGAAATTAAGTTTTCAACCATTCCTTAAAAAGGGATATCCTGGGTGCACATGGGTTCTTGGGCCAATGCTCATAGGTTAATAATTTTTTTTCAATTTTTATTCTATGTGGGATGGCCTCTTGAACCCATAAGAAACATCTCTAGAGGTAGACCCTTAGCGGTCGTCATGGTTTATGTCACACTGCGACAAGCACGTCACTATTTTGAGGAGAAATTGTGATAACCCATCCAACACAGAGATTTGAAAAGCCAGGGATTTATAATCATTGGCCAAGGAACTCATGTGCACCCATTGAATAATTCTTTTAAGCAAGTGGTGGAGAACTTACTTTTAGGGTGCACTTGATGGGTTTGCTTTAAAGGGATATTCAATGGGTACACATGAGTTCCTTAGCCAATGATTATAAGTCCTTCACTTTCCAATTGTATATGTTGGACGGGGTATCATAATTTCCCCTCCTTAAAATAATGACGTGCTTGTCACACAAAACCCATGATCGACCGTTAACGGTCAGACTCAAGAGATGTGTCATACGGATTCAAGAGGTGGCTCCTACATATTCGAACTTTGTTCCACCGGTTCAAGAGGTGATTTCTACATACAAATCACTTTGTCCTGCATAGCACTTAGCTCTCTTCCAGCTGTCAATCTGATACCACTTTAAACACCAGGATTCACGAGTCCTTTGGACACATGAGTCACCTCCAAATCCACCAAGCGCACTGTGAAATTAAGCTTTCAACCACTTGCTGAAAATGGAATATCCTGGGTGCACATGGGTTCTTCATCCAATGCTAATAAGTTAAATCATTTTTTGTTTCAAATTTTATTCCGGATGGCCTCTTGAACGCATATGAGACATCTCTAGAGTCAAACCCTTAACAGTCGATCATGGTTTATGTCACGCTGCGACAAGCACATCACTATTTTAAGGAGGGGAAATTGGGATACCACATCCAACTTATCGAATTGGAAAGTGAATGACTTATAATCATTGGCCAAGAAACTCATATGCACCCACTGAATATCCCTTTTAAGCAAGTGGTTGAGAGATTAATTTTAGGGTGCAATTGATGGGTTTGTGGTGGTTGAAAGCTTAATTTCAAAGTGCACTTTATGGACTTGGAGGATATTCTCGCGTCCAAATGGTTCGTGAGTCTGGGGACAATTTAGATGTAATTAAATGTGATTTACATTTTTAAAGTCAAGTATTTTTAGTGTAGCAATAAAATATGTATATTTTGTTAAAATATTTCTTAAATATTTTCAGTGTTACAATAAAGTATGCATTTTCGTTAAAATATTAATTAAATATCTTTAGTGTAACAATAAAATATGTATTTTTCACGTTCCGTTTATTATTGATAAAATTTACCTGATTGAATTTATATATCATACGTACTTGACACGCTAATACTTAACGTGCTATGATAGCAAGTGCACTAGTCGTGTGTAGTAATAAGTGTGGACGAAAAGTCCGGGTTGTCGAACCACGGAGACTTGAATTTTAGTTTAAGATTCGTAATGAAGGTAAAGACAATTAAAGTAAAGCAAGAGAAAAACAAATAAGTAAACGAAAGATCAAAGGAGGGAACAAGCTATGAATTAAACCTCACGAATTGGTTAAAAAGACTAAGGCACATGCTATGACCAAATCCACTCGTCTATATATATGAGCTACTCTTCGAATTATTAGACTCCTATTGCTTTGGTGAAAAATCCTTAATTAATCATTACCCGATGTCTCGGCACATAACAATCCTATGATTGATTGACGGTTCTCTAAATATGTCTATCCGAGAATCTAATCAACAACCACGCATTAACGTTCTAGGGTTTTTCCGGATAAATCCGGCTAACCGCACCCAGAAATCTTTACCTATTTCTAGGAGCAATTCCACATTAGTTTCGGATGATGTGTTGATTCATTTGAACCCTAACCTATCTTCTCTCGAATGACTAGATTCGGCACAATAGCAAGCATATGGAGATCAATCATATGATTGTGATAAAAGCACAAAATCAACACACAAAGCAATTAGGAGAATTAATACGAAAATTAACTTCACATATATAGATTCATGAATTCGGCCTTCACATGGCCTTAGTTCTACAAGATTAGCTCATATTCAATAGCTCAAGAAGGTCTAAAACAATCATATACATAGTTATTAACATAAACATGTAAATGAAATGCAAAAGAAACTCCCTAAGTCTTGAATGATGCTGAATCCTTGCTTGTAGCTTCAATCTCTAGCTCAATCCCCCTTCTTTGCAATCTTCAAAATGATGAAGAATGGTGATGAATGATGATGGGTGAAGAGTAATGGCCAGCTGCCTCCCCCTCCAAAGTGTCCTCGGTCAAGAGTGAAGAAAATGGCTTAAGAAGACAAGAAATGATGGGCTCCCTAGTGTGTGTCTCCCTAGTGTGTCCTCCACTACTCTAAAGTGTGTAGTATAAAATTCCATAAAGTAGATCTACCAAGAAACACACTTATGACATCCCCTCAACACATGTGATGACCTCTTGGCTTTAAATATTCCATTCCACCATCAAATGATGAACTTTTGGCTGAAAGGAATCAAAACTCGGGTGTGGTCACGCCTAGGCGCGGGCATGACGGCGCTCGGGCGCCGCTGACAGAATGTTGAAATTAAATGCAATGTGTCCTGCGCAGCAATCGTATTTCATTCATAACTCTCTCCACGAAACTCCGATTTGGATGATTCAAGTCCTCATTTGAAGCTAACAAATAGTTCTACAACATTGTAGAAGGGAACTTCATCCAATCCGGTCTCTAAACATACAGAAATAGCGCTCAACCGTGGAAACTAATGCAGATACGGCGCCCAAGCGTGGACAGTACGGCGCCTAGGCGTGGACAGCAGAATGTTGACGTTATTTGCATCTTGTCCGGCGCCTGGGCGTGGACGACAGAAGCAAATTGGTCTGAACTTGTTTTATACGTCGTTTTTCGCCTCGTTTCTTCGTATGCTCTCATTTATCACCTGTAATCACTTAACACCCCGCTTAAACGCAAATGTGGCATGATTTTGTCAATAAATGAATCCATAGCATAAGTCCCATGGGCTTAAAAACACGTAAAAATGCCTCTTATCAACACCCCACACTTATCAATTGCTCGTCCTCGAGCAATAAGAGTTCTAAGATAAGGAAACATCATCAATCAAAGAGAGAAACAAAAAGAAAACTACCTAACTCACTTTCGTGGAGTAAACGGTTGCATTTAGCGAATGCAACAAGCCTTTGAACCTTTGAGTTACCTCAAAGGACGAGTATAGTCTCGTGAGGGTTTGCAGACGATATACCCACAAAATCAAAAGATTTTCAACCCCAATCACTCACATAAATTACAATGATTAATAGCACACAATGGTATGAATTCATCTGTTTAAGCTCAAATTACAAATATATACACATCACACACTTGCTCATGTTACGCCTTAACATTGAAAAGATCATCCTAAGGGTGTAGTGTAATAAATCTCAAGTATTATAGTCAAGTGGCATTCTTACCACTTTTCAAGCATTAACCCCATATTTATCAACTTTAGATTATTCACATGGTACGAGAATTGAATACAACTTCATAGCCACTTAAAAATTCATCACTTCATTCCACTTTCGGCTTTAACTTATGCACTTTCAACTCGAACATTAGAGGCTAGACCTTGTGCAATGTTCGATCCTCTTAGGCTTTCTATGACACCCTTGTAACGAGCTTTAGGCCAATAACTCCCAAACCAGACGGCTTTAGGGTATCAAGTGTGGAGACACTCCTAAGGGCTTAATTGCTCGAGTGCCAAAGGCCACAAAACCAAACTAGGTCTCTATTCCTTTTACACTTTCATTGGCTTGAGCTTAGCTCAAATTAGCTTAATAGTACAGTATTCTAGGCATGGTGTTCTTCGCCCCCAGTATCTATTAAGCCTGACTTTTTCAGTCATACCAATGTTCAACCTCTTTTTATTATTATTAAGCACACGAAGTTAACGTTCTCAACTCATAACACATGTGAAAATTCTAAGTTGATATTTTCGGGATCAAGCCTTTAAGTGTTTCAAAATGGTTGCCCACTCAACTCCTCGACCCTCGATTTATGTGCATATGTGAATCATCTTAAGGTCAATCTAGTCTAGTTAGGGTCCCACAAGCAAGGAACGATGTGTATAGCCATTAAAAACCAAATTGATAGAGAAAACATACCATGTATTCAAATTAACCATGCTCAATGCCTCAAGTGAAGGGTTGAAATTCTATCCAAAATTTTGTTATGCTTGATTTTCACAAAAAAAATAGCACAAAATACATGAAATAGCGACGATTCCCCCAAACTTGAGCTAAAAACAAAGATCCACGACATATAGATACCCCCCCCCCCCCCACTTAAACTCAACATTACCCTCAATGTTGACGCAATTATACATACTCACAAGGGGAGTAACCAAGAGTACTTACAACAAGGGTGCCAAAAACCAACCCTCAATCACGTGAGATCCGCTCCAAGCTCAAATCCGCCACGAAAGATATTCCAAAGAAAAACTCGTCTACTACATGTTATGCACTCACACACAAACCATCAAGACATAAAGAAAACATGCCAAAAGTGCATACTTGAACACAACATAAGGAAACAAACTAAGCTAAACGATATATGTTATTTTTACACTAGTTTTCCCCCGTTTATCGACTTAGTTTTGATTGTTTCCTTGATAATTTGATCACATATGATGCTTTGATCCTTGTCTTCTCATATTTTATAGAATAACATAACATTTGGAGGAAAAGAACAAGGATTGAAGGTAAATCATGCATAAAGATACAAACTGTCTGCGCAGTGATAGAGTTTATTGAATAGAGTTCTCTACCCATGTCCAAATTACACACTTGATTTACCAATGGAAATATAAGAGGCAAAGGTACATTTCTTATGTTGAAGACAAAGATCAGATATGTACGGAAGGAGGTGAAAACGTCATCGGAAGAGACGTCTTACGATGGAGTTTTCTCATTCAGTGACTTGTGAGACACTTTTGTCATCTTTAACGTTTGATTTCGGCCCTAGTGTCTTCTGGAGAGTTGTAGATCTTTGTTTTAGGATTCTACAGCAACTTGAATCAGTGAATTCCGACATCGGTAGAGAAAGTTATGCGAAGTTTACCAAAACTGGCTGGAGCAGCAGGGGACGAACGCCGCGGCGTTCACATGCAGTAGCCAACGCCGCGGCGTTCAACAAGCGAACGCCGCGGCGTTCGAGGCAGCGGGTTGGTCTATAAATACCCCTTTTAGCCATTTTTTACCCTAACTCACCTTGGATAGCAGCTGCCACACGAAAATAGAGAGAGAGGGAGCTTAGAAGAGAAGATTGAAGGTCAAAACATGGAGAATTCAACAAGGAATCCACATCTCTACAAGAATTAGGGAGTTTTTACATATTTGTTTCTTGAATTTGTTCAAATCTCCTATGACTTGTATGATTTATATTTGCACTTTTGACATGAATATGAGCTAAACTTGTTTGATTGAGGCCATGGATAGGCCATTTATGTTATTTTGATTGTTGTTTTGTTGGTGTTTATTGTATTAATTTTGATTTTAGCTATGTATTCAATATTTGATCTCAATGCTACATTTGCTTGATCACCAAGTGTTTGATAAAATGCCTAGGTTAGAGATCGAGAGATAATAACCTAGGGAAGATATAAACGTTGAATACCCTATAGTTAAACCGACTAGAGATAGACTCGGTTTCTTTAGGTGGCTTTCCATTCACGTGAGGAATTCCTAGACCTTAAATGCATCCTCGTTAATCGGGTTTTCATATAGAGATATATAGGAAATCGTTACCAAGGGTAGGGTTGCTATGCCAAGAGATTGGGTAGTACGTACGTTAGGGAATTTCGCCTTAGCTAAATCAATCTAATAATCCAATAGAACCTAAATCACAATCGAAATGCATAATTGGTTGAACCATGTGCCTTGATCGCTTCTCTCTATTGTTTCCTCCCTTTATTTGGTGTGACGTTGCCTTAGTTTATTTTCTAGTATTTATTAATTAGTTAATCAACCTTTCTATCGACCGATTTAACTTAGAATTGAGTAATATAGTAGTCTTGGTACTTAGATTATAGTTGTCCCTGCGGATACGATAACCCTGGACTTAGAAATCCACTTTACTACTTACGCGACCTAGTTCTCTTGCTAGGATTTTGTCGTGTCAAGTTTTTGGCGCCGTTGCCGGGGACAACTATGGTATCTAATATCGAGATTCTCTTATTCGTTCTGAGCTTAAGTCAATTTTTTATTTTGTATATTTCTAGTTCTTGAAGATATGAGTGCTTATAACTTTCAATGGCCATGTCAGGATATGGATTCATCAATCACCACATCAAGTTCAATGCAAATGGAATCCTATGAGCCCTCCTACCATCCCGGTTGGATAAATCACCCAAGCTCAACATGTCAAAATAACATGATACATCCCGGTTGGATAAATCATCCAAGCTCAACATGGAGTTACAACAATGATGGAATGATACTCTCATCGGGGTTTGACCATGCCGGTAGCCTTCCTTACCAACAACATGATAGTTTTCATCAACAAGAGCTAGAGACGAGGTCTAAAATTGAGGCCTTGGGGAATGAATTTAGTGTATGGGTACAAGCTAGCATAAAGGAGGCAGAAGCAAGTTTCGAGGAGTCAGAAGCTCGAAGAAAGGAGTCAGAAGCTCATAGAAAGGAAGTGGCAAGATTAGTAAATCAAGCAGTCAACTTATGGAAGGAGAGAGCGCCTTGCACCATGGAGAGTAGCACCAAAGAGAATGAGGCATCCCTCAATATAGAAGTTGAACAAGGTTTTGATTTAGAACAACAATGTCTACACCCTATCACTGAAGAAGAACCACCTCCAGAAACCATGTGTATCAAAATTGAGGTAAAAGCACCTGAGCACCCACGATTGAAGAAAGAGATTTTTGAAACCATTCCCAGACATTGCCAAGAAAGAACATTAGAAATCTTCAAGAACCCAATGTCGCCTACCACCATATCTCTCGAATTCTTACAAAATTGTATCAATAACCAGAGAGATAGAGTGGAGGAGGTTGAAGTCAAGGTTTACAACTCTAGTGATCCATTCGATGCATACTTTGAGAACCCAAGTGATACTACGGTCGAGAATGAGAAAATCAAAGGATATATTAATCACTTGGATGAACCACCATTTGAGTTGTCAAAACCAAGGCTAGGGGAGTATGGGACAGCCGCATATGAGTTGCAATCATCCATTGATGATTCTTCGTCACTTCCTCTTAAACTTTCATCTTTACATTTCAATTATGTATTTTTGAATGAGACCTTATGCTCACTTCTAATTCTTTTAAGTTGTGAGATAGAGGTTGGAGAGGAAAAGCCTCTACGTAACTGGAAAAAGCACAAAAAGGCTCGTCCATACAAAGTTGGCATTGCTCCTTATGATCCACCATGAGCAGTACAAGGGAGTCGAGCTAATGACTATAAACAAGCGCTTCTTGGGAGGCAACCCAAGTTTCTTTTATTGCTTTCTTTCTTTTCTTTTGTGCCTTCGTTTTGTTTTCTTCCCTCTTGACTCGATTTGATATGGTTTCCTTTGAGTTTTCTCTCGTTTAGGTTTTGAACATGATTTGATCCTGGAATATGAGCCCACCACCGTGCTCCCTCCATTTCTTTCCATTTCAGGGTTGTATCGCTTATCCCTCTTACCTTGCATTTATTTCATGAACATTGAGGACAATGTTTAATTTAAGTTTGGGGGTACAACCTTGTTGATATAGAATTCATGAATTGGTGCACCCTTGCATGAGAGCATAATGCGTTTGAATATCTCTACTCTCTCGAAGTCAAAGTTTCTTATCTGTGGTCAACATGTCATATGTTGTGACTTGAAAGTCCTTTTTAGTCATGCTTATGCGATTTTTTTGAGGATTTAAAACTTTGGACTTTCAATTTTGTTGACTTTGAAGTGTGTATTAATGTTGTGAAGTCATAAAATGATTTAGGCCATCTTTCATTGTTGTTAGCCTTACATTTTGGCCTTCTCTATATTGCATAATCTCTAGACCTTGATTTGAGCCGTATTGATAAGAATGGAGTGTGCTAAGCACACTAGAAACCACCATTCGACTTTATTTCATAAGCCACGACAACCACCTTCTACCCTAAAAGACCTTGTATCGCTCGAGTGTCCTTTCCTTCAACGTCGGCTTCTTTGATATCAATTCTTCGATAAAAATGGGGCCGGGTATCGCTTGAATGTTAGGTGTGCGACGCTGAGGCGATGACACTTTCATAGAAATCCTCTCATTTTTCATTTCCTCAATGATCATTAGAGCCTCCTTAATTGGTCCTTCATACAAAGCATCAATGGCTTTGTGTACCAATTTCATACTTTTCGGCTGATCCAAATCATCTAGTGTGAGTTGTAAGCCGTATAGGAGTTGTCGAACCCATTCTCGTTCCTCCAGAGTCGGGGATAAATGATATCCCTCCTGTATGGTAAAGACGCTGGATGGTAGACAATCCCGGACCGACTGAAGTGGTTGAGAAGGAGGTGGTTGCATAGCTTGGAGAATGCCTTGTAACCACTCCTGATCCTTCGGTAAATTCATATTCGGGAAACGTGCATTCGGATTTGGTTGATAGATATTGTCCGCCATGTCTCGAACTCATCTACAAACCCGGAGAACATGTTCAAAATAAAAATAACAAAATCAAGCAAAGGCTCATTTGAGGAGCGGGTCATGCACCACAAATCGAACCTAATAATTAAGCACAAGAAACAAAATTAGACTAAACACGAAAATAAAAGAAAATCAAGAAATAAACGAAAACTAAGAATTATGAAAAATGTAAACAAAAATAAAAAACTAAATTAAACAAGTCCCCGGCAACGGCGCCAAAAACTTGACACGCTAATACTTAACGTGCTATGATAGCAAGTGCACTAGTCGTGTGTAGTAATAAGTGTGGACGAAAAGTCCGGGTTGTCGAACCACGGAGACTTGAATTTTAGTTTAAGATTCGTAATGAAGGTAAAGACAATTAAAGTAAAGCAAGAGAAAAACAATTAAGTAAATGAAAGATCAAAGGAGGGAACAAGCTATGAATTAAACCTCACGAATTGGTTAAAAAGACTAAGACACATGCTATGACCAAATCCACTCGTCTATATATATGAGCTACTCTTCGAATTATTAGACTCCTATTGCTTTGGTGAAAACTCCTTAATTAATCATTACCCGATGTCTCGGCACATAACAATCCTATGATTGATTGACGGTTCTCTAAATATGTCTATCCGAGAATCTAATCAACAACCACGCATTAACGTTCTAGGGTTTTCCCGGATAAATCCGGCTAACCGCAACCGGAAATCTTTCCCTATTTCTAGGAGCAATTCCACATTAGTTTCGGATGATGTGTTGATTCATTTGAACCCTAACCTATCTTCTCTCGAATGACTAGATTAGGCACAATAGCAAGCATATGGAGATCAAGCATATGATTGTGATAAAAGCACAAAATCAACACACAAAGCAATTAGGAGAATTAATACGAAAATTAACTTCACATATATAGATTCATGAATTCGGCCTTCACATGGCCTTAGTTCTACAAGATTAGCTCATATTCAATAGCTCAAGAAGGTCTAAAACAATCATATACATAGTTATTAACATAAACATGTAAATGAAATGCAAAAGAAACTCCCTAAGTCTTGAAAGATGATGAATCCTTGCTTGTAGCTTCAATCTCTAGCTCAATCCCCCTTCTTTGCAATCTTCAAAATGATGAAGAATGGTTATGAATGATGATGAGTGAAGAGTAATGGCCAGCTGCCTCCCCCTCCAAAGTGTCCTCGGTCAAGAGTGAAGAAAATGGCTTAAGAAGACAAGAAATGATGGGCTCCCTAGTGTGTCCTTCACTACTCTAAAGTGTGTAGTATAAAATTTCATAAAGTAGATCTACCAAGAAACACACTTATGACATCCCCTCAACACATGTGATGACTTCTTGGCTTTAAATATTCCATTCCACCATCAAATGATGAACTTTTGGCTGAAAGGAATCAAAACTCGGGTGTGGTCACGCCAAGGCGCGGGCATGACGGCGCTCGGGCGCCGCTGACAGAATGCTGAAATTAAATGCAATGTGTCCTGCGCAGCAATCGCATTTCATTCAT
Organism: Buddleja alternifolia; assembly: GCA_019426215.1. NCBI lineage: Eukaryota > Viridiplantae > Streptophyta > Magnoliopsida > Lamiales > Scrophulariaceae > Buddleja > Buddleja alternifolia. The sequence continues at coordinate 42,837,355 of CM033390.1, read as the reverse complement.
AACTCTCTCCACGAAACTCCGATTTGGATGATTCAAGTCCTCATTTGAAGCTAACAAATAGTTCTACAACATTGTAGAAGGGAACTTAATTCAATTCGGTCTCTAAACATACAGAAATAGCGCTCAACCGTGGAAACTAATGCAGATACGGCGCCCAAGCGTGGACAGTACGGCGCCTAGGCGTGGACAGCAGAATGTTGACGTTATTTGCATCTTGTCCGGCGCCTGGGCGTGGTAATACTGGCGCCTGGGCGTGGACGACAGAAGCAAATTGGCCTGAACTTGTTTTATACGTCGTTTTTCGCCTCGTTTCTTCGTATGCTCTCATTTATCACCTGTAATCACTTAACACCCCGCTTAAACGCAAATGTGGCATGATTTTGTCAATAAATGAATCCATAGCATAAGTCCCATGGGCTTAAAAATACGTAAAAATGCCTCTTATCAGTACTATAATTTAATTGTACAACTCTTACAACATGGATAAAGATGTATCGAAAATTGAAATTTGGATAAGTTCTACTATTTTGTCTATCCTCTAAACATACAAGTTGATATATATGTTTACCTATAATCATTAAAAAGAAAAAAAATAACATTAGTAACAAAATGTCAAATGACAAGTTGTCAATAATTATAAATGTTTATTGACAAGAATTGTTGTTTGGTCATAAAAATAGTTTTGACATATTTAATAGTGTCAAGAATTGTATACATGTTGTCATTCTTGATAACTAGTGACAAGAAATTGTTGTTACTATTGATATTTACTGACATATCTTTAATGACGACGCAGTGAGAATATATATAATTGTTACTCACTACAAAAAAATTAGACATTAGTGACAAAATGCCAAGTGACAATATAAAAGTTGTCACTAGTTATAAATTTTTAGTGACAAGAATTTATGTTTTGTCACAACAATATGTTTTACATGTTTAATAGTGATAAGATTTGTGTAGAAGTTATCACTCTTGATAATTGGTGACAAGAAAATTGTTGTCACTATTGACGATTAATGACAGACCTGTTGTGACAACTTAGTGACAACAATCAAAGTTGTCACTAATTGTCAATAGTAACAACTTCAAAAAAAACTCTTGTCACTAAAATTTTTTATTGTGACAAACCAAAAATTATTGTCACTCATTATGTATATATAGTGATAATTTTACTATTGTCACTTCAAATTTTGACACTAGTATTACATTTTGTTGTAGTGACTATCTTTGTGTTGTCACTAATTGCCAATAGTAACAACTTAAAAGAACTTGTCACTAAAAATCACTATTATGATAAAGTAAAAATTATTATCCCTAATTATATATATATATAGTAATAATTTTGAGGAAAAATTGCACTTTACATCCCATAACTTTGTCTGAATTCAATTTTGGTCCCACTTGTTACAAAAATATCACATTGAGTCCCATAACTTACAAAAAATCTCAATGTTTTGTCTCATCCGTCAATTTCCTTCAATTTTTAACGGCAGATGGCATGTGCCTTGCACATGGGCCGTTAGTCAAAGCTTTTGACCATGATATTCACTTGATTTGGGCCCCAAAATAAAAGATAATTACAAGTTGGGGGCTTTTTTGCAATTATCCCTTATTTTGGAGCCCAAATCAAGTGCATATCACGGTCAAAGCTTTGACTAACGGCCTATGTGCAAGGCACATGGCATTTGCCGTTAAAAATTGACGGGAATTGACGGATGAGACCAACATTGAGATTTTTTGTAAGTTATGGGACTCAATGTGATATTTTTGTAACGAGTGGGACTAAAATTGAATTCAGGCAAAGTTATGAGACGTAAAGTTCAATTTTCCCTAATTCTGATATTGTCACCTCAAAATCTGTCAGTAATACTATGTTTTGGTGAGGTGAATTAAAAACTTGCATACTGTGTTAATCTCACATGTTTTATAGAAAATTGTTAGCTCTAGCGAGGAAAGTAAAACTTCCATAAGTTATTGACATTTATCAAGATTAAAGTGCTTTTTATTTTTTTTAATGTGTAATAAATCTTAGAAAGTCCCTTTTCCCTTGGTACGTAAAACCTATACGGCTGTTTATGATTTTTAATGCTGTCTCGATTTCTGCAAGTGAAAATTGTTATTAATACAATATTTGTATTTAGTACACTAATGATGATTAATATATGTGAAACAGACCAAGTAAAACCAGTAACTGAAACTATTATAGTGGAAAATATATTATTTGGACGTAATGTATAATAATAAATGGCATTAATTCAAGTTTCCATGCAAAATCTCTAGCATTTGTTCCTACATATATAGCCTCTATACACAAAGCCTGCACACAGATAAGATGGCCGTTCATAATACACCTTTCGTGCTATTGGTGACTATTATAATAGCAGGACTCATGGTCACAAATATCGACCCGGTCTTCGGCCTACAGGGTTTACCATCCGCCACTAAACGATCTTATCGTGACATAGTCAATTTCATGAGATATTGCTCTGTATATATAGAGAGATTTTCTCCTAGATATCGTAAGCCAAACGAAAATTGTTGCATTTATGCTCGCAAGGTTGATATTGTCTTCTTTTGCAAGATATTTGTAACGGAGAAGGAGCGGATATATAGCTCATATAAAGTGGTAAATACTGCAATGTATTGTGATAGACCCCTCCCAAGTGGTACAAAATGTGGAAGTAAGTCTTGATTTCTTAACTTCAACTATATGTTAGGAACAGTTCAATGAGAAAGTAATTTTATTAACAACAAATGGTTTGAAAATATATGTGTAGTTTTTGAGAGAAATTATCATTTCAACCACATATTTACTCTTACAAATAATAAAAGTATAAACTATTTGCTGATTTCACATTATTATTTTCATTTTGCAAGTGCATATATATTATATGTATGTTTTAAATTTCAGTGTATATCTCATATACACAATTTTTCATATGTGTATATCGTATAGGGAAAATTAGGCTTAAGAAAATAAGAACTTTTCAAATTATCATAAGAGCATAATAATTTTTATATAGGGATAATAGCAGACACCCCCCTCAGTTATGGGGTGATGTGCACTTTGCCCCCCAACTTATTGAAATATGCGATTTACCCCCTCACTTATCAAAAATGTGCACTTCACTCCCTCGGGCAGCTCGGGCAGATTCAGGCACTTCACTTGTCATAAAAATTGGACTTTTGCCCCCTGACTTATGTGTTTTTGTATCACTTTACCCCCCGACTTATGTGTTTTTGTATCACTTTACCTCCTAACTTATGTGTTTTTGTAGCACTTTGCCCCTGCCCGAGCTGCCCGAGGGAGTGAAGTGCATATTTTATGATAAGTGAGGGTGTAAAATGCACATTTCAATAAGTTAGGGGGCAAAATGCACATCACCCCATAACTGAGGGGTGTCTTTTATTATCCCTTTTATATTCAGAGAGAAAGTACTTCTAATGCTTATTAATCATTAAATTGACAATTTGAGTAGAGAAATATAACTTCCTCTATATATTTTGGGATAAGGAATCTATATTTTACATTTAACTGGAAAAGTGGTCATTAGAAAAATAAGCATATACAGCATATTATATCAATATTGAGAGATCGCATAAATTGCTTGAGTGCCAATTTTATATTGGGCTATATCTATGGGTCTATGGCATTGCGACTTTGGACAATTGACTCTTATCACAATATCTTTAACGAATTTTAACAAAATTTGAATTGTAACATGCAAATACTTAACTTGCTAATTTATGGGCTATCTATATATGCTATTATATATGAAAGTGAGTATCACGTTCTATTATTGAAAAGAAACATAATATTAGATGAGAAAAAAATATAGTTATGTTTGAAACCATTGGTAAAACAAATATTGAACAAACTCATGCAATTCATAATATTAAAAGGCTATGATTTTCTTTTTCATAATCAATAATATTAGAAAACATTTTATCTATTGTGATACTATTTACACAGAATAAATTTTCACAAAATCAACATTGTTACTAAATTTTATAATAATTAGGAGATTTTCAATTTATGGTCACTTGTGAGATTTGAAATGCCTTAATTATCATGGTTTTTTTTTTCTTTTATTCAGTTTTCCTTTTATCTTTTTCAACATTAATAAGAAAAACATTTGAGATTTTATATTAACAAAAAATTCGAAGTTAATTATATCCTAGAAATTCAAAGTCTAATTTCAGGCAAAGGGTAGTATAATTTTGTTTTCCAATTTATTTCTGCATGCAAAATATCTAGCATCCCTCTTATTACCTAGCAACCTCTTCAAAAACCCGTTGTTCCCCCACCATAGAGATGATGGGTATTCCAAGTACCTATCATGTGCTGCTGGTAACAATTCTAATGGTCGGAGTTATTATGGAGATCAATACGGCCTATGGGCGACACCCTCCGCTATGGACTATTTTGTTGTTGCATTACTAATTTTATTAGATATTGTTCGATATATATAATGAAATTTTTGCCTAGATTTTATGAACCAAATGAAAAATGTTGCGCCTATGCAAGCAAGATGGACATAACTTTTTTTGCGAGAAATTCGTAAAAGAGAGATTATATTGCTGCGCCAAAGTAGTTGATACGGCACATGATTGAAGTAAACTTCTCCAAAGTGGTACTAAATGTGGAAGTCAGCGTCCAATTCTTAACTCCTGTTTCCAGTTAGCAATATTTTGACATACAGATCCGATTTAAGAGATCCAAATTGACAAATTCTTTCGATTTGTAGTTGATCTTGTTGCCAAGGTGTCTTTTCTTATGTGATATGCATAGCAAAGAATTCATAAATTAGTGTATAACCCCATAGAAAAAAAAGGCTTTATTCGATCCATATTATTATCAGAAAAAAATAAAATAAAAGTATCGTGCGTTCTGATTTTTATTTTAACATATTTTTATTCAAAGATCATATATCTTCATAGTGGCAGATGCCTGTGGGATCTAAATTTTCATCGATCTTTAGCTCAAAACCAATATATTAATGCTACAATGATATTTTAATTTTAAGTAAGCTTGGGATTTTGTAACTCCTTAATTATTACATGATTTTTTTTTCTTTTCTCCTTTCTTTTGTCTTAATTATATAAAACTTTCAAGTTGCAATTTTTATAATACATATAATGTTCTATATTTTCATTTGTAAAGAATAATCAAATTTAACGATCAACAACACTCATTATATATTCAATTTGGACTGGGTTTGGAAATCCTGGTTCAAAGATGTGTTAGTGGACTACACTTGTCATGTGATTCGTTTTCAAGCTGCAATTCTGGGGTGGAGTCTATCTTTATTAATACGAATTGAATTGGGTCAATATCATACATATTGCAGCATTTGCTTGCTATGAATACATCACTTTTTGATACGCATACAAATACCCCAAACTGCATTCTATCTTATTAAGTTGCTTAATTAAAAAAACTCATGCAGACCTCTAATAGGACTTGATTCAATCTTTTTTAGTTACTTCGTCTTCTAATTAATATTTAACCAATACAACTTGTTCTGACATTTTTCTTACATGCAGATTACACTGTCCCCTGAAATGAAGAAGGAACTCGATCACAAAGACTATTTGATGTGTGTATATATATATATATTAAGAAAATACATCTACCTTATAATGAACTACAAGATTATGTTATGAAATGTTAAATAAATTATAAATTAAAAGGTGGAAGAATTTAAAAGAGTGAATAAATATATGGGTATTTAATGAACTTATCCCACATGAAAAGTCCAAAAGACTTTGAGTGCATTTATATATTACAAGCTGATATATTAGTTTTCTAACATATAAAAAGAGCTCTACTCTAGTATTTTGCAGTTTGCACTGCATGCATGGATTGCCCTTTTGTGGTTGCACTTGGACACGAGCGCGTGTGCATAATTCCCCACCCAACTATATCAAGTGTCCTCCCTCCCCCACCTTTATCCTGCATTTTTCTTAATCTCAAATAATATCCTGCAATTTATTAAACCGTACCATATCTACCAATTAGTAAAAATAACCTTACAAATTACTTTAGAAAACACATCATATGACACTTCAATTTAATCAAGCTTAATTACTTTACATATCATCTCAGTTTTTTTATACATACAATTTGATACTTGAGTTGTAGTCAAAGATTAAGAATTTACAAGATTTTTATGAAAGCTTTACTCGAATCTGCTTTATCAAGTCTTATTTATCTTCATCTTCTAAACCAATTGCACTTCGACAATCTCTCCTAATACCTGACAACATTAGTAGATTTAAGAACGAAGAAGAGACAAAAGAGAGAGATTAAGCATCAATCAACACATGGTAAGTCAATTAAAACATATTCAACGGAGTAAAAACAAGTAGCCAATGCACACAAACACAATTTCATATTTCTTTTGCATCACAGATTTTAGTTAAAACAATGAAAAACAAGAACTTAAAGAGTAAAACAAGTAACAAAAGCAAAAACCAGTTTTCAAGTTAAAAAGTAGAGTTTCTTAGCTCTTGCAGTTCTCATCATTTACTTGGTAAAAGAATTTTACTGACAAGAAAAATATTTTACAAGTTTGCATTCCGCTTCCTTGCGGTTTGGTCCCACTCCTAGCTAAAGCATTTCTTACTTGAACCAACGTTCATTGTGCCAGACGCACCATACGCGTTAGGCGCCTAAAATCAAAAATTACATTAGAGATATATATAGAAAAAAATTTGTCAATTTGAGTTTTTTGTACCTATCTAAACTCAAAAAGTCGAAATGAGGATTGTCCAATAAATTGAGCTACAGGAAAGTGACAAAGTCCAAAGTTGGAGAATTTAGGGTAGAAGGGGACAACTTTAAGAAGAATAGATAATGATTTGGGTATCATATACAAGCTGGAGTCAATGATACAGATAGCTTTCATTCATATGTTCTTCCGTAACGTTCAACAATATATACCGATCTTCATTAAACCCTAACATTTCACCATTATCAAGTATATTCATTGGCTTCGTACAGAAGTCACATTATATACATATACTTTTCTCAACCATTCCAATCTTTATACTGATACGAAGGGAACTGGAAAATTGCATTATTGATCCCATTTCTTAAGGTATTCTCACATTATGTCCCGTAACTTTTAAAAATTCCAACATTTGGTCCCAACTGAATTTTTCGCCCAAAATTTAACGGTTAACTCCGTTAGTCAACATTTTGACCTGCTTTTTCTGAGAGAATTTGTGTGTGAATACACTCACACACGGATTATATTCAATATCGTGATGTATCTATTCAATATAATGTGTCACTCACGCACAAAATCTTCCAAAAAAACCCTGTCAAGATATTGACTAGCGGAGTTGACTGTTAAATTTTGAATGAAAAATTTGGTTCGGACCAAACATGAGAATTTTTAAATTCACAGGACATAATGTGAGAATCAGGTAATGACTAGGACCAAAACTAAAAACTGTCAAACATATGAGACCAAAAAGGCAGTTTTTCCGAAGAGAACATTAGTAAGGGTTGTCCATTTGAGATTCCAACAATTTGTGTGCACCTTTGGTGGAATAAGATTGTTGAATCGTGGGAGTCATGAAGCCTTGTTGCGTTAAGTCATCGACTCAGAAGGGCGAAAATACTCTTTAAGACAGTGTCATGGCGCACCTCAGTCCATCTAGCTAAGTCCTTTCCAACTCTCCTTTTTTTCTATTTTTGTGTTAATATATATTCTTATAGTTGTCATTCTTGATAATTAGTGACAAGAAAATAATTATCACTACTGACAATTAGAGACACGCCTATAGTGACAATTTAATGACAACAATTATAATTATCATTCTATTTATATTGTAACTATACATGAGCCAATAATTGTCAATAGTGAGCTTAAAGAAACTCTTGTCACTAAAAATCGTTATATATTGTGACAAAGGAGAAATTATGTTGGGAAATTTGCAATTTTGGTCCCCCAACTTAGCTCATGTGTGCTTTTGATCCCTGTGTTTTTGATTTTAGTATTATACGTCCCATAACTCAAAAAAATGCTCGCTTTTGGTCCCAAGATACGATTATGTCATGTACTTGTACGGAATTGGCATGTGCGGCTCACGTGGGATCACCAAAATGTGCATTTTTGGTCTCATAACTCCAAAAAATGTGAGCCGCACATGCCAATTCCACCAAATACATGACGTAATCATATTTTGGGATAAAAAATGCACATTTTTTGGATTTATGGGATATATAATGCTAAACTCAAAAATACTAGGACCAAAAGTGCACATGGGCTAATTTATGGGACCAAAATTGCATTTTTCCCTTGTGTTGGGATATAGTGGAGTCAAATCAAAAACAGGATTGAGAGCCAAAAAATGGAGCCATGATTAAGATGTGATGGGTTGAGAAGATCCAGGGTCGCGAAAGGGTCCAAACAAGTGAAGATGGTCTTGGAATAGGATGGTAGCCGAGCTACCAGTCCAGAATATCAACAATGAGTTTAGTCGTGGCTATGGGGTATTTTAGCCATAGCTACTAGCCGCGGATCCGAAACTTGGGGCGCAAGTTGGCTAGATTTTGGCGGATTTGAGTCCTATTTTGAATGAGTTCTTTATGTTGTTAAGAATTGTTATCCTTATTTTTTTGGGGTTTAGACTTACTCCACTATTATAAATAGTAGAACTCTTCTTGTAATTGATTGATTTAGATTTCTTCTAGGTTGGCTCGTGGATGTAGGCAAGTTATGCCGAACCACATTAAAATTCTTGTGTCGTTATATTCATGTTTAGGCTTAGACTTATTGTGTTTCTTGATTATTTTTCGTGCTTTGATGCTGCTATCCCTAACAAATTATTGTCACACATTATCTAGTGAAAAATTTAAAAATGTCATTTCAAATTTTGTCACTAATTACTTGTTGTTGTAGTGTCTTTCTTGTGTGCATCAATCATATGACCTCATAATTTATTTTTATGTGATTGACTAGAGTTCGACCAAATTTGATCCAAACTAGAACTTTCGACCATTAAGTAAGATCCATTTTAAATTTTTTCTCGCATGTTCAGTAGTGAAAATCAAACCACATTTTTTAAAATGTAACAAGTGGTTGAAATCCAGAAAGAATTGAAGTTTTCTATGGTCTAACACCACTAAAGAAAATGCTATTGGTGACAAAATATCAAATAACAATATCAAATTTGTCATTAATTGTAAATTTTTCGTGATAAGAATTTCTGTTCACGTCACAAGAATAGGTTTTTACATGTTTTGTAAAGACAAGGTATGTATGGATGTAGTGGTGTGAGAAACGCATGTACTATTGTGGAGACGGAGGCAGAAGCAAAGGCTGATGGCGGGGCCGTAAATTTTTTGAAGAAAATGTTAACAAAATTTTCTTTAAATTTTTCTTCTATTTATCTTTTGCTTTTAAATTTTTTTATCAAGAGTATATTGTACATTTTGTCATTTCCGTTTGGCTTTAGGGTTTTCACAAATCTCAAAGGGTATTGGTAATCTGCTGAAAGGTGTATCTATAGTTTAGGAATTCGCCAGGGGTTGTAGATATCCAAAAAATTAATACAAATAAGAGAAAATTCAGTTGGTTCTACAAGAATGCACGTTGCATTTGAAAATCATGAAAAAAATCAACTGCAGGAATACCACATTTCATATTTTTTGATTTTTATGATGTTGAAACCAATTAAATGAAGGCGAGCATTTTGTTAATACTTCACTATATTTGTTGCAAAACTCTAACACCACTTTTTTATAAATTGAAGAATAAACAATATTTTACAAATATGATAAGGTTTGTCAAGAAGGTAAAACATTGATTCCAGTTTTCTAGAAATGTCGAAGACTATCACGATAAATGGAGAATGACTTTGCCATTAGTGAAGGTCAATGGTTGCAAAAAAATGGCAGCTGATAAACCAATTTTAGCATTTTCAAAGTTGAAGCGACAACTATATCAAGGGAAATTTACACACAGAAAAATATCATTTTAACGTAAAATTTCTATCTTTAGGATTTAAAGAAAATATAAGATAACCGTTTTGTTGCATGGGATGGGAGATTCAAATGGAATTGACATCTACGATAATTTTATTTCCCAACTCACCAAGTGATGCAAACAGATAATCTATACTCTTTTATTATTGGAGAGGGCCGAATACACAACTTTGGACTTGCATTTCTTGGTATGGCATAACTGCCTTTAACCAAACCAACTCCCAATCCCACGTCTAAGTTCAAAAATAACTGCTGCTACATTTCTTTGTGTTGGAAATTGGGTATGGGTCACCCATGAGGACTAACCCGACCCGGATTTTGAACATTAAATGGAGGGAGTGGTTTTACTCCATTTGACTTTGAATGGGAAGTTAACCACAACCAAGGAGATATAACTTCTTTCATCTCCAGCAATTTACAAGTATTCTAACACACAAAAATGAGGAAAAGGGACACACATTTTCGTCCAAAATATAGGGTAGAAAACGGTGTGACGGTATCATCATGATATTAATCATTTTACTTATCCTTTGGAGCATTTGGGTTGTGGATATACAAGTCTCTTACATTATGTGATTGAACTTAGACGAATTGGAGCATTCAATGGTGTAAATGAAGTCTGTGATTCAACCGAAGAAGGTCCTCAAATTTCCGGGTTCAAGTAAGTGATTTGTGAACCGTAATATTATGAATTTTGCATTATATGTTCGTCATTGGTATGATGGTATCAGAGCCTTTGTGGTTGATATCCAGACAATAATATGTTGCATTTTACATGCTTTAATGCTCTATAACCATGGATTTATAAGAAATCCGTTTTATGCTTCAAATGGGTCTTCAATGGCATATTTTCATAGAAATCATGTTATGCTTTATTTTTATTTTATCAAAGCATGCTTATATGTCATAGATATGATATGTTATATCTCATGGTTAAAAAGATTGCACGTTATGAGAAGATGTTGACACGAACCGCACATATCTGAGAAAACCCGTTTTTCAAAACTGTGTATTTTGGGATAAAACTTACATGAATGGATTCTACTCGTCAAGAAGATTTTAACCATATAAGATTCGTTAGAAACGGACTTAAGTTGAGTGAGATATCGCACTTTAAAGTATATGATCGGATATAGGGTTCATGAAGTTGGAGAAGATGATGAACAGCGGTTCATCACATTCTGACTCTCTCAACGGGCGTGTGATGTACACACACCATCTTAGAGTGCTCCAAACAGAAAACCAACAATACCGTTGGATTCGTAATACTGAAATACGTGAAAGTAGACCCAAAAGAATTGCCAGAAAACTTTGAAAGGCTTCTCCTAAGAGTGGGGTTGCTGCTGGACTACTGCTATAAGAAGCAAAGCCGTTACAATGGTTTAGCGCGTGCGGGGTGCGGGCGAACTGATCCGGAGGCCGTTTTTGGCCGAAAAAAATACCGTTACGCTCCAAATTTAATTTCCTTTGTTTTTTGTAAATTAAAATAAATTTTTCAGCATATAAAAATATTTTTCCCGATTTTTGAACTATAAAATTTAGTGAAAATTGCTGAATTTTTTTTTCCGAAAGAGAGAAATTCTAAAATTTTTCTGTAAATTTGGAAAAGTATTTGGAGGCGTAGGCTACTTATTTGAAGTATTTAATCACTTATACGTGTCGTACTCAATTTATAATGCATATAAAAAATTCAAATTTTTCATGAAAATTGTTCGGAATTAAAAAAAATGACTTGAAGATTTGTTGTGTGACTTCAAATTGTTGAATGGAGATCCCACAAGACTTTTATCAAATGAATATTTAAAAAAGAGATAATGACATCTATAGTTCCTCTGGTTTTACGTTTGTGTCGCTCTAGTAATAAAAGTGGCACATTAGTCCCTCAACTATAAATTTTGTTGCACAGTGGTCCCTAAACTCAAATTCCGGCTGATTTCTTCCGGCCAACCGAGCGCGTGTGTTACACCTCAATTTAACGGGGGGTATTTCTGTCATTTTCCATCCATCCTATTCTCTCTCTCTCTACTTCATCTTCTTCACCAAAACACACACACACACACACACACACATATATATATATATACACGCAAACACACACACACACATTCATCCACCCTATTCTCTCTCTCTACTCCATCTTCTTCACCAAAACACACACTAATTCACACACACACACACACACACATATATATACACGCAGACACACACACATATATAACACACACACACATATATATATATAACACACACAGACACACGCACACACACATATACACACACGCACACACACATATACACACACGCACACACACACACATATATAAACACACACAAACACGCATATACATATATATATATGTATGTATATAGGCTCACACACACACACGCATACACACATATATGTATGCATATAAAATCACACACACATATATACACACGCAGACACACACACATATATAAACACACACATATCTAAACACACACACACGCATATACATACATATATATATATATATGTACATAGGCTCACACACACGCATATACACATATATGTATGTATATAAAATCACACACACATATATACAAACACCCAAATTTGAATTTTAGAATGGTGAATTTTGAAATGGGTTTATGGGCATAAACCCAATAATTTCAGAATGGTGAATTTCAGATTTGGAATTTCAATTTTTGATGGGTTTATGAGTATAAAAATGATGAATTTCAGAATTGGAGGTGGGTTGGTGGTGCAGGGGCGACGGCCGTGGTTGGAGGGACGGCGGCGGGCATGGTGAGGGTAAGGTGAAGAAGAAGATGGGTTAATGACGGGCTGGGATTAAGGGGGACAAGGGATTAGAGGGGAGGACTAACGTGACATATATTATTTGGGGTGAAAAATGGGCTGAATGACAGAAATACCCCCAGTTAAATTGAGGTGTAACACACGCGCTTGGTTGGCCTGAAGAAATCAGCCGGAATTTGAGTTTAGGGACCACTGTGTAACAAAATATATAGTTGAGGGACTAATGTGCCACTTTTATTATCAGAGGGACTAAAGTGACACAAACGTAAAACCAGAAGGACTATAGATGTCATTATCTCTTTAAAAAACTTACATACGTGAGAGTGTTTGAACACTTATACGTATTATAATCAAATTAAAGATGTGCATGAAAATTTAATTTTTTTGAGATTTTTCGAGAAATTTTGAGAAATTGAGTCTTGACAGGAGTATTGTGAATATAAGTGATAATAATTTCGATGTGAGAATGAATGAAAGGATTGATTATGACAAAATTCAATACATCTTCTCATTTAATTATGTGCGGTTGTGGGGAACATTAAGGATCCCCAAGAAGGCAAAGCGTGGTGTTGACACTTGCATTATAAAAAGTTATGAAAATGGTTGATTGCATGTAATAACATGTTTGATATCTTGTAATAACATGTTATGCAATATATGTTTGTTTTATGAAATATATGATATTATGAATGCATGATTATTGCATTATAATTGTGTGCATTTCGTATGATAATTGTGTGCAAATTATAAGAAATGTTCTTATATAACATGATATGTGTTGATCATGGTTATGTGGGAGTTCTAAGGTTGAGTCGAGATATTCTCACCTAGAATTTTGTGAAATTTTGTATTAGAAAATTAAGTCGTGATAGTGAACATTTTGGCAATGGTGATGATTGGGCACTATGTGATCTTTCGAATCTGTACATTATGGTGAACTATCATAATGTTAATTTTGCTAAGTATGAAATTAATTTTTGTATTAATGGGCATGTGAATGATATCTCTAGTATGACCATGGCAACCAAAATCTCATATAAATATTGCGGTTTGTAGAAAAGTACTAGACTAGTACTTATAAATAGTAGTTATGACTCTGCTACGTATTGGAATATAAGATGGAATTAAATGTTCTAGACGAAAGTAACCAAGTCGTGAAAGACTCCTACTCAATAGTAAAAGATCAATAAATTGACCATATGTGGAAAGGAACGTTCCACTATATTTTTTTGATATTTTGATAAATCGTGTGGTCTACGATCTCATTTGTGAATGAGAAATCATACTATTGATCTGTGGTGTACTAAATGAGCAATACATCCATAAATTGAACCACATTGAGATTGTTGACTTTAGTATTTGATGATTACTAGTATACCCTGAATAACGAGAAAAATGAGTGGCATTTAAGGGTGATATTAAATACTATTAGAAGTTAAAGTCAACAAACAATGTCTTCTCTTATGAGGAGTAATTTCACATTATCTGGGTTTTTTCGAATAATAGAAGAGCCTAAAAGTCGAGTTCAATTTATTTGACTATAAAAAGACTTTCATAAACGATGTTAGTCACTTCATGCTCTCTTAATGAGAGAATATTACTTCTTTGATAATGACTTAGACTTTGTTGCTGATTTGTTTTAATGAGAATTTGAGACTCTTACTATAAATGAGATTAGAACAAAGAGAAAATCAACAAAGAGAATGAGATGGACCTAAGAAGAACAAACTTTACCACTAAAATGAATAGAAGTGGTATAAGGTTAAAAGTGCTACAATTGACATACGATGGATCATTTTACTTGTGTATGCACTGAGTTGAAAACATAGCACTTTAAGACGCTTGTGCTTGTTTAGACATTAAGCACTAAGTTGTTAAATCTTGTCCCTTGTGGATTTAGGTTTATGATTACGTGTAATCGAGAAGCGTTTATAATACTATAAGATCACTGGGCTTGATCTTTTGAGTTGTTCTTCTAAGATTGTATATATTGTTCATTTACTTAGATTTGAATTTTTTTGACTTGGTTAGTATTTAAAGAAGAGATACAAAAAGAAACACTAGCTATATATATATATATATATATTTTAATGGTTTGACGGTGAATTGTGACCAAGGTACATTGATTATTTGGGCATAATGGTGTGTTCATTGAGTAACATGAACACCTTTGCATGCACTTTTCCATGCTTAGTTAAGTCACAATGAATCGAGACACCAAGCTAATAAGAGAAACTCTCTGAATACATCTTTCGTAATTGATTACCAACTTGTGGTAAATCACATGTGATCATTCAGACATTAGTCCGTTGATCTTTCATTGCAATTAATTCTATTAGACTTCTGTGATTTAGTTAATGTGAAGGTTGGGAAATGAACTTTATATTCCATTGTTTTTTCACATACCCTGTTCTTGTCTGTTTGATTCTCATGATATGAAACATTAGAATGTTTCTTATATATTATGGAGAGAATCAAATTGGTGAACTTTTCAAACAAGTTTGATAAATCAAATCAAAGAAAGGATGCATTTGTGTCTCGGAGATGAACGGGTGATCTAAGGGTACATGTTCTATGTGAACATGATGATATGAAAAATTAGTAAATCACAGAATTTCCGGAGAATAATTTTTGGGATGAAAATCTTGAAATTGCTAAACATTTGCTTAGGATTAATGATTCGGATAGTGGCTATGTGCCTATGTATCACTTAAGAGGATTGTATTCCCGATTTCAAGTTGGAGCAAATTCATTAAAGTGATCAAACTGAGAGTCGAATCGTAGTTTTATGAACTTTACTTAGGTTTAATGATTCAAATAGTGGCTATGTGCTTTATTATATCACTTAAGAAATTTTGTCCTGAGTTTAAGTGGGAGCAAATTTGCCAAGGTGATCAAGTTAAGAGTTGAATCATTATTATGTGCAAGCACATAATATTCTCCAAAAGATTAGATAGAATCCAATATAGTGAGACTCCATCTTTTCTTACTGAATAAAATTAAATCAATGCAATGAAAGAGTATTTATAGAACTTATGAAATCTATAAACATGTGTGGCATCAATAACTCTTGTGCCAATTGCTGAGGAGGGGATAGTTGTCTTTGTGGCAGCAATTGCCCTCGTGGTGAAGTCGCAACCAAAATTTGGCACCTCTTGGTGAAGTCGTAACCAAAATGTGGCATTTCGACTTTCACATGGGTTAAAGATTTGATTTTCAGTTGAATATGGAACTTCCTATAGTTTTGTAGTGTAAGAATAATCCTTATGGACTTGAGATTCCATAGGTTGTCTTATACATAATTGAATGTGTTTTGAGCTATTCTATGACCACTTTGGTGATCACAAATGGGATATTTGGACACGGGCTGATCTTGTATGAAAACACATAAGAATCAAGATGGGATCCATCTCTGACTTAGTATGTCAGTGAATCTCCTATGTTTACATAGTTAGTCGACTAAAGGAATCTTCCGTTGAGATCGGCATCGGGGAGGCATGCACAACGGAAGTAATAATTAAAAATTTATTGGCGCCTATTCGGAGTCAAATTTTAATGCAAGACCCCCTTCCCACTGCTATCCATGCTTTCAATGTTATCTCTCAAGAAGAAACTCATAGAAAGAATTATGTGCGCATGAGTTTTTCTGCTACTGATAAATCTGTTGTTTTCCTGACTAAGTCTAATAATAAATGTACTGTTAGAATCGGTGGTTCTGGTCATACGATTGATCATTGCTTCAAGTTGATTGGGTTTCCTGATACAAATAAGAATAAAAAGGGCAACAATGTGAATACTAATAACCAACGGAGCTCTAACTCCGTTACTTCTGAGAAAAATGTTTTTGAAGGTTCTTCTTCTCCCGCTCTAACTCCTGAGAAAAAATGTTTTTTTTCCTATTTTTCTAATTTCTTAAAATTATTTAATATATTTAATAATATTTTCTTTATTAATATTTAATTTAAATTGAGATCTATCTTTTAATTAAATATTTTTCATATTGATTATATTATTTTGAGTGATTTAATATGTAATATTTTGTCATGTTAGAATATAAAAATCTTAAATAGTTTTCTATATTTTCAGATTTTTTGAATGTATTTTTATTTTTATCCATATCAGAATTTAAAATTAAATGAAAATTAAAGAATGCCACCTATGACATTTCCGTTAAGTTTAACAAGACATTTGATGGCAGGGACGAAATTTGTTAAAAATTGAATGATAGGGACCAAAATTATCAAATCTAACAAATGGGGGACCAAAATTAATTAGGTTTCAACATTAGGGATCAAAACTGTGATTATCCCCTATTTGGTAAGGTCTATTTAATTGGTTCGTTAACTCATTCTATGGAAAGATCCTTATAAATATTTATGGATAGATATTAGTATATTTTGGAGGATCTCAAATATATGAAAATCTATAGTTGGTTAATTGGTGGAGCTAATTAACTAAAGAAAAGAGTTTGAGAAAAGAAAGAAATTAAATATAATATAATATAGAATATATATATATATATATATACACACACACATACATAACGCATATATATATATATATATAATATATCATTACATTACTCTATGGATTGAAAAGCATAAAATATATATTATACATATATATATATATATATATATATATATGTACACATGGCACTAGTGCCGTGTGTGTATATATATATATATATATATATATATAGGTTAATATAATATATTTTTTACCTAATAGACTAATCACAATTAAGAGATTGTGAGTTTTTCTTTTCTTCCATTCTCTCTTCAATGTCTTTCATAGTATTCTTCTAACTCATGAGTTGAGTATGAAGAACTAAGAGAAATATTCCTATCCTATTCTATAAGCTAAGTGTTCGATATTCTCCTTGCAAGCACTGATGGAGATAATTGAGGGTACGAACTAAGGTGTTGATACACCATAGAGACGCAACATTTGGAGTGTTGGAGCAACCCATAATTCGAAGGAGACGAAATAAAAGGATTGTTGCTGTAATTTCGTCAACGAGGTACACGCGTAAAAACACCCTTCGTTAGTTTTATGTTAAATCCGATGGTACCATGTCAACTTAGCCTTTATTTAGGGGACATCGATTTATGTTTATTGAAAAAATATTATTTTTACTCCCGTTGCGCTATCGATTATCTCCAGAACGTAGGCCACGCTAGGCTTTCCTAACAAAATAAACTCTTAAACAAGAAATCTCCCTATTACGATTGATGATGATCTTTGATTTCTTCTCGTTATCTCCTTGTTCTTTCTTACCTTTTTGCTCTCTAAGAGTTTGTAATTTTCAAACCCTTTCAATGTCAAAAGATCAAGTATTTATAATGAAGGCCTCAAATAATTCCACTTGAACTAGGTTTAAAACTCTCAAAATTTCTGCTACCGGGCCCGACGTTCAAATGTCACTGAAGATCACGTTCAAATGTGATGACGTGGCGCAAATAAGTCGGTTGATTGGTCAATGTTCGAACGTTGACAACTGGACGTCCAAACGTTGGAATAATTTGGGACGCTCGAACATTTGGTTGTTTCACGTTCGGACGTGAGAGACTGGGGCTGAAAATTATGAGTGTTGAAAACCAAGAGACATTCGAATGTGTACATCCTCACGTTTGAATGTGACTGACTGATTCTAAATTTATATATTTTTCGCCCTTTTCTGCGATTGTGATGAATTCTACTTTGAATGCACTTAACAAACAAATTAAAAGCATATGTGGTAAAAATCATGCATATAACAATATAAAACGAATAAATATTGGGCTGAAAAACACGTAAATTACACGCTTATCAATAACACAAATCTAAACCTAGATAGCAAGAGAAGAGAAATATTTTCTTGATTTTTTATCCGGCGTGATATCTAGAGGCAGGAGCCCAGGGTTACTACTATTACGATAGATCAAGAAACAAATAATTTCTACAAGAAGGTTGGTATATTTGGTTCTTGCATTAGTTATATCTTATGAATATTCTTAAAATCGAAAGTGATCCACTTTGGAATTCGGATATGTTTTTTGTCCTCCGCTTTGCATAAATATAGGATTCCTAACAGTGGTATCAGAGCCAACTTTTCTTAGTTTTGAATTTTTCTGCGTTTTAATTTATGTTGGTGACTTTGAATTAAAATATGATTTTATTTAAAGTCTTAATATTTTCATTCGATGAAATTTTATTGTTACAAATAATTTGATTATTTTATTATCTGAATCTCTGATTATCATTGCATGATTAAAATATGTAAGATGACTGAATCTGTGAAATTCATTGGAAGATTTTAATTTATTGTAAATACTTTTTGATGATGAATTTGATTTTAATAAAAAATATAACAGTATTGGATGAATTGGATTTTTATTAAAGAAATTTTTAATTGGATTAATATTCGCCGGAGCTCGGAGAGCCACCGGTGTCGGCCATGAGTAGCGGCGATCATGAGGATCACGCACCGCTGCCTAAGACGGGCAGTCCGCCAGCGACAAACTGCACATCAACCTATTAGGGGTTGCTGCTGCAAGTCCGCTGGGCAGACCGCACATGAGGATAGGGTCGACCCATGGTTTGACCCACATGTTGACCCATGGGTCGACCCGTTCAATTTTAAAATAAAAATAAAAATGATTTTTTAATTTGAGTATCAAAATTGGTTTTTGAATTTAATTTTATTTTGTTTCAAAATTGGAATAAGATTTATTTTTCTTTAAATTGATTCTAAAGGATTCCAAATAGGCCAATGAGTTGGTAATTCGGGTTCTCCTCATGAATTGTTTAATTGTGATAAATCAGATGTTAGGAATTTCATATTAGATGTTTTGATGATGACAAATAGGACTTTCTGTTAGACTCCGAAAAGTGTGAAAGCTTTCATAGAATGATTATGTATAAGTACCTGAAAGCTTATTTATCTTAGGCTTATAGTATTTATCTTTGTAGAATTCCTTAGACTATGTATGTGACACTAAAACACTTAGGAAAATTCTGGGTGAGTCTACCAAGTGATGAAGATGAAGATCAAGCATCTAAAGCTACAATGGATAAGGATATCTTGAAGCGTCCGTCAAACGCTTTAGGGATTATCCCAGTGCTCAAACTACGAATGGATATCTCAGGCCGAATACTCAACATCAAGTGAAATGACGGAATTTTCAGTGAGACCATCAAGACAAGATTGAAGAGTAAGCGTCTGAAATAAAGAAAAGAAAGTCAGGATCAGTCCAAGCGTCTGATACACGAGAATAACTATTCTCTTCAGCAAGCGTCCAAAAAGGTTAAACCAACACAACCTACAAAGAACGTAACCTGAAAAAGAATTTAGACCCAAAACCATCCAAAGACTTAAAAAAATGCATGAATCAAACGGACGAATTATTTCCAACGGAAATAAAACAAGATGCATTAAAAGTCGGATAAGTGCTATTAAAATATAAGCACTATAACTTATGGGCAAGCCATATCCTTGACCTAGACTGTCAGGTTTATGAAACCAAGACCATGCCCAACCAATTAAATATACCCAAAGTTAGAAATGTCTGAACTCAAGGAATGTTTGGGGAAACGAGACTCCAACCGAGTCAAACGGACAAAAACCACCAATACCTTATAAATAGCTCTTTCAACAAACAAGTAAACAGACAAAAAGGACACACACAAAAAATACCTACCTTGTTGAAAGAAAAGCTTACTAAAAATCATAGCCAAATATTCATATAAGCTTTTCACAAATATTCTAGAGACAGTCACCCATATCTCAAATCTCTTTTTAAGAAGAACATATACTACCATTGAGATATCCTCAAGTTGTTTGAACTTTCCAAAAACAAACAAACCCGTGACCAAAACCATCAACACCTTTCATCTGAGTGAGAAAGCTGGTTGACTTGCAAGCAGTATTTTTGTGTAAAAGAAGCTTGTTGAAGTTGATCTCTATTGGAGCTGAAATCTGTGTGACCAAGGAGTTCCGAGATCAAGAGTAACTTGCACCATTTCTGAGTGAAAGAAGCAAGGGGATAGAAGATCTTTAGTGGAGCTGAAATCTGTGTGACCAAGGAGTTCCAAGATCATATCCAACCTCTCTCTATTTTGTAGAAGTCTCTGTGTGACTCTTCGATAATCATCATAGTGGAAAACCTCTCTGATAAAAGGAGAAGAAGGACGTAGCTGGGATTACATCACCCAGTGAACCTTACAAATATCTTGTGTCATTTACCTCTTTAAGCATTCATTGTTTTACTGCTTTACTATTCATACTGCATACATTCTGATAAAGTCTTAAAAACAACTAAGCAACTACTTTCGATCAGTTAACTGAACGCTAAGCTATAAAATACTTCCGCTGTGCTAACTCTGATTTAGTGACTCAACTCTGCCCTACTTTGGTAAGCGTTGAAATCACCGAGTCTAAGTTAACGTTTCTCAAGCGTCACATCCAGCGCTTAAACCTATCAAGCGTTCAAATACTTCAAAGTGATACGAATTTTTAAGAAGTCGAAAAAGACTTAAGGGTCTATTCAACCCCCCCCTTCTAGACCCTTTCGTATACCACTTGGGACCAACAAGTGGTATCAGAGCGGTTGAAGTTGAAACCTAAGCGTTTCCAAGCGTAACTGCTTGTTCAGATCCATCTTTTTATATAGTCGCTTCAAAATTACTTTAAAATTCTTCATGGCATTTTCTAAAGTTCCCAAGTTGACCGAGTCAAATTATGACTCTTGGAAGGTCAAAGCGTTTACTTATTTGTGTTCATGTGATGATGAAATGTGTGATATCATTTCAGATGGGCCAATCAAAATATACAAAGTTATCACCAGAGCGCCCGAAGCCACAGGAGAAACACCTGACGGTTATGTGGAGAAGCCCAAACAAGAATGGTCCACCGATGAGCGTCGACGAGCCAATCTGGACAATGTCGGTCGGAATGCATTATACACAGCCATTGGTGACAATGACAACTTATTCAACAAAGTCAAATCATGCAATACAACTAAAGAAATTTGGGATAAGTTGGCTACTATTTGTGGGGGCTCAGCACAAATAAAGGAAAACAAATTATCAATTGCCAAAGAAAAATTCAACGGCTTCAAGATGCTACCTAATGAGACGCTAGAGCAATTAGACATGAGGTTTACAGCCCTTGTCACTGAACTAACATCTCTGGGTATGGAGCTACAAAATCGAGAAACAGTGGTCAAAATCTTTAGAAGTCTTCCAAGCAAATTCCTGATGAAAACAACTGCAATGAGAGAATCAAACAATCTGGACAGCCTAACTCCAGAAGATGCTTTTTCAGAACTCAAAGCGTTTGAGTTTGAGCTGAATTCGGCCAGTGATGCAGTAAGTAATCCAGTAATCGAATCTGGAGCGCTAATGGCATCAATCAAAGGAAAACCTATCAAAGAAAAAGGTTCGGACATAAGTGAGGAAGAAGAACTGGCGCTTCTAAATAGATTCAGGAAATTCCTGAAATATGAAAAGAAGGGAAACAGTCCTAAGCACCCAGGACAAAGTTCATATCAAGCGCTTCCTCAAATACAACCACAATATCAAACGCCTCACTATCCTGCGTCCTCCTCCCTAGCGCCAATTCAATATCAAACTCCTTCTCAGCAAGATCTCTCAGCGCCTGCAGCGTTAAACCAACGATCCACAAGATTAACAAACGAACAAAAGATGAAGACCAATCTTTGTTACAACTGCAGGAGACCAGGGCATTTCCAAGTTAATTGCCCATATCCAAATGTGTCTAAACCTACAAAGCAAGATCACACGGATAGAAACCAATTCAGGAGCAACCTGAGACAACAAGGCTTGCTAGCAGAATCAGAACCTCTCTATACGCCTGAAGAGGACTTGGAATCATCAGATGAAAGCAGCGATGATGAACCATCAAAGGACTCAGCATTCATTTGTCTCATGGCAAGAGAAAATGAAGCATCTAACGACGTACCATCTGAGGTAACCACTGATCTGTATCATCCTCTCTCTTATGATGAATTACTTGACAAAGTAAAAGAATATTATACAGATTGTCAAGATGCCACCCAATTATTCCAAAATCACCATCGTATTATTTCAGCACTCAGAAGTGATAACTTAACGCTCAAAGCAGAGTTGCAAATTCAGCAACAGTGCATTGAGAAAAACCAATCACTCGAGAGTGAAATTACTCAGCTAAAAGGTGATCTTGATATAATAGTCAAAAGAGAAGCTGAAATGGTCGCTAAACTTGCCAAATCAGAGCAGCTTATCTCTTCATTATCAAAAGCGTCTAGAACGCTAGATAATGTGACTAAAGTAACCAGGGCATTTGGTGAAAAGACCGGTCTAGGTTTTGATAAAATCAGTTATAAAGCCAAAGCGTCCAATGTTACAACAATCAACAAAGGAAAAGGTGTAATCTTTGTTGAAGAAAGTTCAATCAGACAAACGCTGAATGAATCAACAAATACTGGTACAAAAGTTAATGATAAAGTCAACATTGACTCAGGCAAAGGAAAGACCAAAGTGAACGTCTCACAAAAGAAAATATATCCAAACGCTCAAAAACTAAGGAGATATTTTCTGCCAGTGAATCAAACGTTAAGCGTCCCGCACCAAAAGTGCATCCTAAGCCAGTACCAAACAGAATCAAACGTCCATATCCAAAACAATCCAGTTCATATTATCAACACTATGATAATTGTGAATACGATTATGATTATCACTATAATCAAGGATATTTCTATACATCTAGAAAAGGTATGCAACTCAAAACGAAACCCAAGAAGGCCAATCTTTCTCCCGTAGTGAAGATAAGGCAAATATGGGTTCCGAAAAATCTAATTCACGTCACTAACAAAGAAGGACCCAAAACAAAATGGGTACCTAAAGGAAATTAGATCTGCCCTTTTGAATGCAGGTACCTAGAGCCAACACCGACGCTTCAGTATGGTACATAGATAGTGGATCATCGAGACACATGACTGGATCAAAGGACCTCTTGATCAACTATCGTGCAACCAATGGTCCTCAAGTTATATTCGGTGATAATTCTAAAGGTAAAACTAAAGGTATAGGTATCATGCATAGGGGGAACATCATGATCAATGATGTATACTATGTCGAGGGTCTTAAACATAATCTCCTAAGCATAAGTCAATTTTGTGATAAAGGCTTTGAAATTAAATTTTCTAGTGACTTGTGCGAGATAATCGATGTTAAGACAGGATCTACCAAATTAAAAGGAAGAAGAACAAACAATGTATACTTAGTAGATTGGGATTCAACATTAGATAACAACCCTACATGCTTCGTAGCTAAGAATCAAAACGAATTAGGTTGGTTATGGCACAGAAAAATGAATCACCTCAATTTCAAAACAATCTCTCAATTAATATCTCTAAATCTCATAGAGGGATTACCTAAAGGTTCCTTTAATAAAGATCGCTTATGTGATGCTTGTCAAATGGGTAAACAAGTTAAATCATCCTTTAAGAAGAAGCTTCATCTATCGACCTCTCGAATACTTGAATTACTACATTTAGATTTGTTTGTCCTATTCAAATCATGAGCGTTAGTGGTAAAAAGTATTCACTAGTAATAGTTGATGATTTTTCACGCTATACATGGGTAGAATTTCTAGCATCTAAAGATGAAACTAGTGCCAAGCTCACCTCTCTAATTCGTCAACTACAAAACTCAAAAGATCTAAAAGTAACAAGAATTAGAAGTGATAGAGGAACTGAATTTACTAACCATATTGTTGAGAAATTTTGTAAAGACTTTGGAATACTTCATGAGTATTCAGCACCTAGAACACCTCAACAAAATGGAGTTGCTGAACGGCGGAACAGAACGCTTAAAGAAGCCGCTAGGACTATGTTAGCCGAATCTAAGCTGCCTCAAAGGTTGTGGGCCGAAGCTATTAACACTGCTTGCTACACTCAGAACCGGTGTATGATCAACAAGCAACATGAAAAGACTCCATATGAGTTATGGAAGGGACGTAAGCCGAATGTTTCATACTTTCATGTATTTGGCTCAAAATGTTTCATTCATAACAATGGTTCTCAAAGCCTAAAGACATTTGATCCTAAAGCAGATGAAGGAATCTTTCTAGGATACGCCAAAAATGGAAAGAGCTTTCGCATCTTAAATAAGATCAAATCGAAGGTTGAAGAATCCATTCATGTTGTGTTTGATGATGCTAACCAAGAACCGAGTAAGGTTAATATTAATGATGCAGGAATTGAAGATTTATCTCAACAAGCGTCACAAATCAATCTGTGTGATGATAGTGATATTGATGAAGATAATGAAATCATTATACCTAATCCTAAGACTACTCGTAAAGACATCAACGATGACATTGCAAGAAACGCTGATGATCATGAAGGGTATGTTCATCAAGAGCAAATTCAATCTACAAACACTGAAGCGCCTACGCAAGGAATTGGTCAAGCGCCTACACAGTTTAATCAAACGTTAGATCAATCTCTTAACTCGTTCCAACCAGACAGAAAATGGCTCAGAGACCATCCACCAGAACTAATTATTGGAGATATTGGAGCACCCGTTAGAACGAGAGCCGCTACAATAAATGAGGCCATGTTTGCAAGCTTCCTATCTCAAATGGAACCAAAGAAAGTGGATGAAGCGCTTAACGATCCAAGTTGGATAGAAGCCATGCAAGAAGAGCTAAACCAATTTGAAAGAAATAAGGTATGGACGCTAGTACCAAGACCAACCCACCAAGGGGTCATTGGAACTAGATGGGTCTATAGAAACAAAATGGATGAGAATGGAATTGTGATTAGAAACAAAGCCAGACTCGTAGCTCAGGGATACTGTCAAGAAGAGGGCATCGACTTTGATGAAACATACGCTCCAGTTGCCCGACTTGAAGCAATCCGCATGTTTCTAGCGTTTGCAGCATTTAACAAATTTACAGTGTATCAAATGGACGTAAAGAGTGCATTTCTGAATGGTAAACTCCAAGAAGAAGTATATGTGGAGCAACCACCAGGATTCATCAACAACCATGGGAAAAGCATGGTTTACAAATTGGACAAGGCACTCTATGGTCTTAAACAAGCACCACGAGCATGGTATGACACTCTCTCTATCTTCCTTATAGGTAAAGGCTTTTCAAAAGGCAGCGTTGACACAACGTTATTCAAAATTACCCATAATGAAGATATTCTCCTAGTTCAAATTTATGTTGATGATATTATATTTGGATCTACCAATAAGCGTCTATGTGAGAAATTTTCGAAAATGATGCAAGATCAATTTGAAATGAGCATGATGGGTGAATTAACTTTCTTCCTAGGATTACAAGTTAAACAACTCCCTAATGGCATATTCATAAATCAAACTAAATATACTAGAGATATGATCAAGAAATTTGGTATGGAAAATGCATCACCTTCAAAAATTCCAATGAGCCAGACGCTTAAGCTAGATAGAGACGATAATGGAAAGAAAATTGATATCACTAACTATAGAGGTATTATTGGATCACTTCTTTATCTTACAGCTAGTAGACCCGATATTATGTTCTCAGTATGCATGTGTGCACGATTTCAAGCTGATCCTAGAGAATCACACTTAATTGCTGCTAAAAGAATCCTTAAGTACCTAAAAGGCACACAAAATGTGGGCTTATGGTATCCTAGGGATTCTCCTTTTGAACTAATCGGTTATTCAGATGCAGATTTTGCAGGATGCAAAATAGATAGAAAAAGTACTAGTGGAACATGTCAATTTCTAGGTGATAGACTAATTTCATGGCATAGTAAGAAGCAACAGTCCATCGCTACTTCCACCGCTGAGGCTGAGTATGTAGCCGCTGGAAGCTGTTGTGCACAGATCCTTTGGATGAGGCAACAACTTAGAGATTATGGAATAATCCTAGATCCAACTCCTATCCATTGTGACAATCAAAGCGCCTTAGCAATGACTCAAAATCCAGTTCTTCACTCTAGAACCAAACACATTGACATTCGCTATCACTTTCTACGTGACCATGTTCAAAAGAAAGATATCTCCATGCACTTCATTAATACAGAAAAGCAACTGGCAGATATCTTCACCAAAGCGCTTAACGAACAACGTTTTCTCACTTTAAGAAGTGAACTAGGTATGATTGATCTAAATGCTTAATCATTCGAAACATCATACTTTTGTTAGGCATGAAATTTAGGGGGAATTCAATGTATGTTATGAAATTTATGGGGAACCTACATAGGGGGAACCTTAAAGAGCAAACTATACCTAAGTGAATATGACCAAAAATGTTTTCCCTTGCATCGGTCATACGCACTTAGCATCATACACTTAAAACCGTTTTGACGCTTATTACACAAATCTGTCTTAGCGTCTGCACTTCCTTCAAAATAAACTAAACGCTTAGCTTTATTCCCGGCTAAAGCAGTTAGTAAAAAGATCCTTTTAAAAGCAAGCGTACATTACCCTACGCCAAAACGAGAAAGTGGATTAGTCAATCAATGCAATTAATGCTGACTTGACATTCCTCACCCTTCGCTCAAGAAAACCCATGGGTACTCATCACGTTTTTCAAAGATGGTTCAGCACATGTACACGCGTCAGTACAATTACCATGTATCTTAGACGAGTACAACCGGCGCTGAATATTTTAAACCAAAAGTAAAACACTACTACCAAGACCTAATGATAAGTACTGGGAAACTGTGTCCTCATATACACCCTGAAAGGAATAATTCTATATGTTACAATGACCGCTAAAGCACAACCTGTTACTTGAAAGAGACTCCCAAGATTTTCAAGCGTCCACATAACACTCAATTGTTTCAAGCGTCATTCTGACTAAGTCCGGACGCTTTAACAAATTTTTGGCGGGCATTTAAATAGTGTTCAAAATTATGATTCCCGAACAGTTTTCATAAAGAACGTATCCGCTTTTCATGGGCACACGCATCACTCTCAGTCTCTGTTTTAAACTTTTAAACGGACTTCAAAATAGTATATGTGGCAGTTACTAAAAGAAACCGTGCCTGTTTAATCTAAATTCACGTCCACAGTTATATTTTAATGGCTGAGATTTATACTCCTCCACGTGTCAACATCTCAAACTTCAAACACACCGAACATTCAAATTGAAGTTTCTGCAGAACACAAACACTCTTATACTCTATTCCATTCGTGCAAAAACAAGTCTCTCTCTTTTTCAAAAACGAAAAATTTTCCTTCGTAATCTCTGTCTACTGCTCACTCATGGCACCCAAGAAAGCTACTGCTGGAACCTCTGAAGTTATTGTCAAGATCACTGAAGGCCTTATAGTTGATTGGAAGTTTCTCTATGAAAACCCCCAAATTGATTTAACGGAAATAATGGATTCTGTAGCAGAGGCTGGGCTTCAGAAATTTCTCACGAAATACTCATATATGTTTCCTGAAGAACTAGAATTTTTCTGGAGAAATGCTCGACTGTCTGACGATGAGACTTCCATCACGTGTTTGTTTCCTGTCTCCAAGAAGGAATCAAAGACGTTCACTCTCTCTGCGGCCTCCATTGCCCAGAATTTCTCTCTACCTAATGCTGGAGCCACTTTAGACACTATCACTGAAGAACAAATTCAAGAAGTCTGGACTCAGATTAGCGCTTACGATGATGTTCCATACAAACCGTACTTTGAAAAGAAGGATATAGTGAACAGGTATCGAGTCTTGGCTGATTTCTGCAGTAAAAACATCGAATGCAGAGTGGGAACCTTCGACAAAATCAACCCAACCCAGTTCCAGATGATGACTGCCATCCTACTCAAGATAAAGATCAACTGGAGCGCCTATATATTCAGCAGGTTCAGAGACAGTTTACGCACTTCAAACAGACCTTATGGTCTAGTTTTAAGTGATCTACTCTTTCGAGCAGAGTGCACCTCTTCAGCAGGAGTCACCGTGGCCAAGCATAAGTTCTATGGGCCAAGAATCATCAATAATCTCTTCAATCCACCCAAAGTTGGAGGTGCTGCTAAGCCTCTCTCTGAGCGCCAAGTTGTCCGCGCAGCGTCAGATGAGGAGGCTGAGCGTCCAGATCAGGAGAAAGCCAAACGTACTGTGAAGCGTCCCACTGTCACAAAGAAACGGGCTCCTCGAAAGCCCAAGGCTCAACCTATTAAAAACGATGAAGATGACGAGGATTCTATACCCCTCATTAGTCGGAAAGATCTGGAAAAGGTTCTCAAGAATATTGACTTTGAAGAACCTGCAGTTCCACAGACTCAAGCGTTCCCCGCCGAAGGTATAAATGTGAAGCGTATCTTCAAAAGGCGTAAGCGTCCAACTGCTGCCATCTCTTCTGAGACTACACAAAGAGATCAAGCCATAGCTGCTGTCCCGATATCATCCTCCGAACCACCAGTTGATGTCCATCTGGATGTTGATATGACCCAAATTGTGGCCATCGCACATGAAGCTGCCATCGAATCTACAAATCTCGAGCCGGATGAACCTGAAATCCCAAGGGCTCAACCATTGCTTGCATTACCTAGTACAACAGAGGCACGCTCAGAAGGTCAGAGCGATGCTAACGACGTTGTGATCCATCGACACTTCTTCAAGCTGGATCCCTCAAAGACTATCGATCACTCAGTCGATTATTTGCCTCCAGCGCCCGCAGAAAACTTCATACCTGCAGGTTACAATGAAGAAAGTCTTATCAATGCCGAAAATGATATCGCCAAGCTCATAAAGTTTGATCTGGCTGTACGCAACACTCTCTTTAATACAGCCTCCACCCCAGCTGATGAAGCTTACTACAAAGCGCTTGAACTCGGAAAGACTCCCACACACATCCCGGCTTCTGTCACTCTCCAAGCTCAGCGGCAAGGAGGCACGACTCCTAGAGCTGATGTTGACTTAGCTTATTATCTGGACTGTGGGACAAGCAAACCCACTGGCTTCGCTCTCCGCGACTACAACATCAGAGTCTATGAGCGTCAGGATCAGCTTCTGAACCCAACGGAAGAGCTACTAAACAGAGAAGGATATTCTCACTCTCTAACACTGGTCAAAAGCGAGGAAAACAAGAACTCAGCTAATCCTCTCCTCCTGTGGAAGAATAAAGGAGTACATGCCGGTGAGCGTCCAGCATCCCTGACCGAGATGATTCAACTTGAAACCGATGCATATTTTGACTGCGTCTGGAACGCTAACTACCAACCCGACAGGTATCGTTTTGAATCCATCTGTGATATTCATCACCAAGGGTTTCGTGCTATACTTAATGCAGGAACTGAGTATTGTATGACTGAGATACGATGGGCTGAAGCTTACATGGGTGACAAGTATAAATTTGAAGACTTGGTTAGTGCTCCCCATCTGTTCAGACTAGGGATTCATGATAAAAGGACCAAATTTGCACGCTACATGCTGACGCAGCGCCAGCATAGACTTGGACCCGTTCTGAAGCTGCCTCTGATCCGCCATCAACCTGAACACCGCTTAAGACAAGCGTTGCACAAACTGGCCAACTCTTCTCTACGCTTTGATGATCAAGCGTCCACCAGCGGTTCTTCTCCCATGTCCTGTCTGAACTGCACCCCTAGCCAATGTGAAGACAACTTTTCTCTCATGATGGCAATTATGCCTCCAGTCTCTCTATTCGACAAAATCTTCACAGACAATCTGCGACAATGGGATGGCTCTCGGATCAATTCTTTCAGAGGATATCCACTACTTCCGTCTATTCGACAAGAAGTCTCCAGTCACTATGATTTTGGTTTATCGCTGCTAGAAAGATCTCAAGCGCTTGCTTCAGCCATCTACCCATACTTGGAAGAGTATTACCAGCTCCGCGTTCCCGCCTCTCGGAAACCGAAGACTCTCCCAACAGATCGGCTAATTGGCTTCTCACAACACTATTGCCCAGATGCCTTATTCTCTATCTGCAAAGCGCCCTCCAAACTCTTTCCCACTCATGTGCTGGATATCCTCGGGCCACTGTATATCAGGGCACTGGATAGTCCTATCAGAACGTTCATTCAAGGTACTCATCTCCCCACTCTACATTTGAATGAACTCCTGCAGACTGCTACGTATCCATATGCAGATGAACCGTTTGCCAGCTTGGACTTTCGGTTTACGGACTTTAGCCGAATAGAATCAGAATTTCCTGCAGCACCCGCTGAACTGTTACCTGCTCCTGAGCGCCTATTAGAGTTACCTCAAGCGCCTCATTCTCCCAGTCCAACTGAATCCGACTCTACTGCATCCACAGAGTCCAACACTGCTCCAGAGCTTCGAGGAACAGTATTTGATCCTACTAATCAAGTATCTATTGAATCTCTCAAACACACATCTCGGTTTAAGCCTCAAGTCCGCCTTGCACTTCCACACGCTCAACCGTCCATGGCTGAATGCCTCACTCAAATACAGCAACTATCTACAGCTACTCAGGCAAGTCATGTGGCCTTAACCAATGATCTACAAGACAGGTTCACGGCTCTCGAGACCTCTCTCACAGACGCTAATCAAGCTCAACTCCTGGTCATGAAAGAACATTTCGACCAGCGTCTAACCACTCTTGAGGCCTCTGTCGCTCAGATTGCTGCTCAAGTCAGTCTTCTTACTCAGCATTTCATACAGACTGATGATGGCAATAAGGGGGAAAAGAAGGGAGAAAAGAGGAAATCGTCAACATCTAAAGATCAAGTTCCTCCTCCACCATCCAAGCGTCAACACGTTGATACTTCTCTCACACTGAGTGCAGAACCAAGGTATCCCTATCCCTCTTGGGTAACCACATCGGTTGAAGCGTCCAACAAGAAAGAAACCCCCAGAGTGCTCTATCCAACTCTTCCGTTGCCTTCAAGAGCACTGCTTGAACAGTTTGACATTCCTCTTCTCAGAGCATCAATTCCAGAACCAACTGATCCAGCAGTATTAGCCTTAGAAAGAAAAATGTCTGACTTCGACCAAACCTTCAGAATTTGCCTACGATACATAGGCATCAGTCCAGAGGAATGGGATAAACACTTCATTGCCTTTAAGGCACGACAAGTTCAAGAAAACAAGCACATAATCAGTAAAGATCATGCGGCAATGATGACGTTAGAAGATCAGATAACTGAAGCAATCCGTGCTGAAATGACTAAGAGATACAAGATCAAGCCACGATCTTAATTTTTACTTGTGCCTCTCTCTTTGTAGTTGTAAAATGCCTGCACTATGAAATATATATATAAAATGCATTTTACAGCTGAAACATCTCGTTAAAGCTCAAACTAACTTACTAACTTACGCTAACCTTCAGGTATCTAACGCTTGAACCAAATAAGTATTGCCATCATCAAAAAGGGGGAAATTGTTAGGAATTTCATATTAGATGTTTTGATGATGACAAATAGGACTTTCTGTTAGACTCCGAAAAGTGTGAAAGCTTTCATAGAATGTTATGTATAAGTACCTGAAAGCTTATTTATCTTAGGCTTATAGTATTTATCTTTGTAGAATTCCTTAGACTAAGTATGTGACACTAAAACACTTAGGAAAATTCTGGGTGAGTCTACCAAGTGATGAAGGTGAAGATCAAGCGTCTAAAGCTACAATGGATAAAGATATCTTGAAGCGTCCGTCAAACGCTTTAGGGATTATCCCAGTGCTCAAACTACGAATGGATAACTCAGGCCGAATACTCAACATCAAGTGAAATGACGGAATTTTCAGTGAGACCATCAAGACAAGATTGAAGAGTAAGCGTCTGAAATAAAGAAAAGAAAGTCAGGATCAGTCCAAGCGTCTGATACACGAGAATAATTATTCTCTTCAGCAAGCGTCCAAAAAGGTTAAACCAACACAACCTACAAAGAACGTAACCTGAAAAAGAATTTAGACCCAAAACCATCCAAAGACTTAAAAAAATGCATGAATCAAACGGACGAATTATTTCCAACGGAAATAAAACAAGATGCATTAAAAGTCGGATAAGTGCTATTAAAATATAAGCACTATAACTTATGGGCAAGCCATATCCTTGACCTAGACTGTCAGGTTTATGAAACCAAGACCATGCCCAACCAATTAAATATACCCAAAGTTAGAAATGTCTGAACTCAAGGAATGTTTGGGGAAACGAGACTCCAACCGAGTCAAACGGACAAAAACCACCAATACCTTATAAATAGCTCTTTCAACAAACAAGTAAACAGACAAAAAGGGACACACACAAAAAATACCTACCTTGTTGAAAGAAAAGCTTACTAAAAATCATAGCCAAATATTCATATAAGCTTTTCACAAATATTCTAGAGACAGTCACCCATATCTCAAATCTCTTTTTAAGAAGAACATATACTACCATTGAGATATCCTCAAGTTGTTTGAACTTTCCAAAAACAAACAAACCCGTGACCAAAACCATCAACACCTTTCATCTGAGTGAGAAAGCTGGTTGACTTGCAAGCAGTATTTTTGTGTAAAAGAAGCTTGTTGAAGTTGATCTCTATTGGAGCTGAAATCTGTGTGACCAAGGAGTTCCGAGATCAAGAGTAACTTGCACCATTTCTGAGTGAAAGAAGCAAGGGGATAGAAGATCTTTAGTGGAGCTGAAATCTGTGTGACCAAGGAGTTCCAAGATCATATCCAATCTCCCTCTATCTTGTAGAAGTCTCTGTGTGACTCTTCAATAATCATCATAGTGGAAAAACCTCCCTGATAAAAGGAGAAGAAGGACGTAGCTGGGATTACATCACCCAGTGAACCTTACAAATATCTTGTGTCATTTACCTCTTTAAGCATTCATTGTTTTACTGCTTTACTATTCATACTGCATACATTCTGATAAAGTCTTAAAAACAACTAAGCAACTACTTTCGATCAGTTAACTGAACGCTAAGCTATAAAATACTTCCGCTGTGCTAACTCTGATTTAGTGACTCAACTCTGCCCTACTTTGGTAAGCGTTGAAATCACCGAGTCTAAGTTAACGTTTCTCAAGCGTCACATCCAGCGCTTAAACCTATCAAGCGTTCAAATACTTCAAAGTGATACGAATTTTTAAGAAGTCGAAAAAGACTAAAGGGTCTATTCAACCCCCCCCCCCTTCTAGACCCTTTCGTATACCACTTGGGACCAACATCAGATACTTTTCTTTATCTCAGATTCAATGAATGAAAATTGGATTTTATTTTATTTTTCTAGCCAATACAGTTTGGAATAGTTTAGTTAAATGCTTTGATGTATTTTATTGTGGGGTGCCTTCCATGGACTAGGTTTTAATGCTTTGAGTTTTATCTGGATTGTATTGGGCCGGTGTTTGAGTCCCTCCAACTTGTATTTTAATTTTTCATAGAATCTTGTATATGTTGCATTCTATGTTTTTATTAAATTAAGGCCTCGGAGTAGAAGATCTTCTTGAATCCCTGGAGTTAGACTTAGGAGTAGGTCTTTTAGGCTCTCCACTTAATTGGATCAATGGCTTGATCCAATTTAGTAGAAGTCAATGGAAAGTATGTGTGGTAGAACTGCTAGGCTTTATCTGCTTAATTTATATCCTAGTCTGCGCGATAGAAAATGATAAAGAGCAAAGTGCGACATTGATTGAAAAATGTGAAAAATTCTCCCAATTTATTAATACTGAAGTTTTGAAAAGCGGAACTGGATAACCCGATTCTCGATCAAACTTATGAAATATGAATTCATATCTAATGCATAGCATCGTCCCTGTTAGTGGGGTTTATGCATCAAGATATGTCTTCAAATTCCTTAAGTGCATTAGAAGACATCAATTGAAGCTAAAATCCATCCCAAATATTGTTAAAGGGTTGCAAGGTTGGATTCATTTGTTAGATTGATAGAAGTTGACGGGCCCAAGTTCAAATAGAAACATTGCGATATTGAATATAATCTCTATGTTATGCATTCATGCACAAAATTTAGAGTGTAATGCATAAACACGAGTGCCTTCAGACCTATGAACCAGTGCATAGAGCAAATGAGTGTTAGTATACAAGGACTTGGTGAAATGTAACATTTCTATGAACTTCAACCTCTTATGTGAATCAATTTACTGATCACAACAACTTTTATACCAATCTTGTTAAACATGTAAAACCTATTCTTGTGATAAAAATAAAAATTCTTTTCACTAAAAATTTAAAATTAGCTATGATGCACGGATACTCCGTAAAATTATCCCCTTGCAGTGTTGGACATGCGATGTGTCCGTGTTCAGCTATTAAGAGAAAAGAGAAAATGAACATGGGCAGTCACGTTCGATCCGTGTTATGTCCATATCCGTGCACATCATAGGCAATTAGTAACAACTTTGACATTGTCGCTTGATATTTTGTCACTAATGTTTTATTTGTTTATAGTGAGAGAGTGGATCACAAGACTAAGGTAGTTGCACTTGTAATGTGATTAATGAAAATTCGTGTCTAGGTTGGATTTGATAACACCCTTATACCCAAAGATTGGTAACTCTCGTTGAGCTATAATTATTCAATGGTTTGACAATTGTAACACTACCACAAAAAAGTCCTATTACAGCGTACCTATGCCAGCGGTTTTGAAAACTGCTGTAATAGGTGGTATTCGGTTCGGACCTATGACAGCGGTTCGAGCCGAAACGCTGTCATAGGTGTCAGAAAAAACAAATATTTTGAACGCAACAGCGGTTCGGCCAGAACCGCTGCCACAAACGCACATGTGCCAGCGGTTCAGCCGAACCGCTGGCACAAGGGCCAGGTTTTGTAGAACTCGACCCCCCCTCTCTCTCACTCTCACTCTCACCCACTCACTCTCTCTCTCTTTCTCTCTCAACTCTCTCACCACCACCACCACCGTCCGCCGCCCCCTCTCTCTTTTTTCTCTCTCTATCTCTAGATCTACCTCTCTCTCTCGGTTTCTCTCTATCTACTTCTCTCTCGGGCCGCCAATTGCCGCTCCTCCGCCGTCCGCCGCCGTCACTCCGCTAGTATCTCTCTCTCTTTTTCTCTCTTTCCCTTTCTAGATATATATATATATATGTGCATATATATATATATATATATATATATATAGTAACGACCTCCGCCGCCGCCGCCGCTGCCCCTGCCGCCCACCTCCGCTTCCGCCGCCGTGGTCCATTTAGTTTTGGTATTTTCTTTTAGATAAATATAAATATATATATATATATATATACACACACACACACATAGAGTATGTATAGATGTATGTATATGTGGGTGTATGCATATATGAGTGTATGTATATATATTTGTGTATGTGTGGGTGTATATATATTTGTGTATGTGTGAGTGTATTTGTGTATATATGGGTGTATGTATATATATTTGTGTATGTGTGCGTATATTTGTGTATATGTGGGTGTATATGTATATATATTTGTGTATGTGTGGTGTGTGTATATATATTTGTATATATTTTTGAAATTTGCTTATTTATTAAAAAATTTAAGGGAACTAGAAATTTGACTGAATTTAGTATTAATTTTAGTTAGTCGGGTGTTAATT
Source organism: Buddleja alternifolia (assembly GCA_019426215.1). Classification (NCBI taxonomy): domain Eukaryota; kingdom Viridiplantae; phylum Streptophyta; class Magnoliopsida; order Lamiales; family Scrophulariaceae; genus Buddleja; species Buddleja alternifolia. The sequence continues at coordinate 42,801,060 of CM033390.1, read as the reverse complement.
CCGTTTGATTTGAGATTAAATTGTGGTTATTTGGTGGTTTAGGGTACATTGATCCAACTGGTGATCTATATTTATACTTAGTTGCTGAAAATATAATGTTTTATTTATAGTTTTATGTGATTTATGTGATCCGACTGGTGATCAATATTTGTAGTTGCTGAAAATATAATTAATTAAGATTGAAATTGAATTTTAGCGGATCGTAAGATCCGAATTTTGTTGGATTCAACCTACCCGGGTGAAGATTAAGTCGAGAACTTGGTAGTAATTTTTGCGTTGTTACTCTGCTGAATTTTTTCTAGAATAACGGGAAATAAATTAAAATAAAAATTATTTAATTAATTTAACTATCAACTGATGATAAAATTGTTTAATTTGATTAATTCCGAATCAAAATGGATTGAAGTTGGATTTTAGTAGATCGTATGTCGGAACAGTATGAGAAAAGTGTGAAAGAGTTCATAAAGTTTGCGGTTGACCATGCACCAGATCGAACTAGGATCACTTGCCCGTGTTTACGTTGTTGTTTTGGAAAGAGAATTAGTCCACATGAGTTGGAAGATCATTTGGTGTGTAATGGAATTGATAAAAGCTACAAACGTTGGACAAGACACGGTGAAAGCAGTGTCCCGTTGGATGATTTGGGTGGTACATCATATCCATCACACGATTTCAACATGAATGATTATGAGCCTGATCGTTTGGAGGAGATGACAAATGTGATTGAGGAGGATTTGCGAAATTGTCCTAAAATGTTTGACAATTTGACAAGTGATTCAAAGACACCACTGTATAGTGGTAGTAAATTCACGAGATTGAAAACAGTTTTTAACCTATACAAGTTAAAAGCCAACAATGGGGGGAGTGATAAGAGTTTCACAGACTTGCTTGGTTTATTAAAAAGCATGCTACCTGAGGATAATGTGTTACCTAATCGTACTTATGAGGCTAAACGGATGTTAACCTCAATTGGCATGGGATATGAGAGGAAACATGCCTGTCTCAATGATTGCGTATTATTTAGAATTGACTATGCATCATTGAAGGCCTGTCCAAAATGTGGCGCCTCACGGTACAAGAAGAATGGATCTACGCCTGTCAAAACCATGTGGTATTTGCCTATAATACCACGATTTAAGCGCATGTACAGTAGTAAAGAGTTAGCCAAGGACTTGACATGGCATGCTGATAGAAGGCTTGAAGAAAGGATTGAAGATGACAAGATTCGACATCCCTCAGATTCTCCTCAATGGAAAAAGATTGATGATGATTTCCCTGAATTTAGTGAAGAATCAAGAAACCTGCGCCTTGTATTGGCTACAGATGGCATGGACCCTCATGGCTTGCAAAGTAGCTCACATAATACAGGGCCGGTGATTTTGATGATCTACAACCTTCCCCCATCGCGATGCATGAAGCGAGAGCATATAATGATGCCTATACTCATTTCTGGGCTGAAACAACCTGAAAATGATATAGATGTCTACTTGACTCCTTTAATTCAGGATTTGAAGGTGTTGTGGGACACCGGTGTTCAAGTATATGACGGGTTGAGAGAAGAAAATTTTAATCTCAGAGTCATGTTATTTGGAACAATCAATGATTTTCCGGCAAGAGCAAACCTCGAGGGATATGGTGTACATGGCCAATGTGGATGCCCCATGTGTGTCAAGAGTACAGATCAATATCGATTGACACACTCACAGAAATATGGATTCCAAGGGCATCGGAGATGGCTAAATCGGAACCATCGATATCGTCTGTGGAAGAAAGCTTTCAATGGGAATATAGAAGAAGGTCGAGCTCCTAAGTGCTTAACTGGTGAAGAAGTGTTTGAAAATGTAGGAGACTTGGAGGTTAAATTTGGAAAGACTTTTGCATGTGGCCTTGCAAAAACTGGGTGGAAAAAAAAGTCAATTTTCTTTGATTTGCCGTATTGGACGTCTTTACATGTTTGACATTTTCTCGATATAATGCATATTGAGAAAAATGTATTTGATAGCGTCATTGGAACACTTCTAAATGTGCCCGGAAAGACAAAAGATGGCGTAAAGGCACGGTTAGACTTGGTTGAAATGAAGATAAGAGGAAAATTGACACCAACAAATAAGGGGAAACGTACTTATTTGCCTCCAGCAGCTCACACTCTAGCCAGGAAAGCAAAAATTGCATTATGTGAGTTTCTTAATGGAGTGAAAGTTCCAGAAGGGTATTCTTCAAACATTAGCAGTCTTGTATCAATGAAGGATTTGAAGCTAAAGCACTTGAAGACTCACGATTGTCATGTAATCATGGATCATTTGCTACCAATTGCTATACGGGCCATTTTGCCAAAAAAGGTGAGAGACACGATAACTAAATTGTGTTTCTTCTTCAAAGCAATGTGGAGCAAGGTGTTTGATCCTGAGCAATTTCCTGCACTTCAAAAACAAATTGTCATCACTTTGTGTGAGCTTGAAATGTATCTTCCACCTGCTTTTTTTGATATAATGACTCATCTACCCATTCACTTGGTTAGAGAGACTCAACTATGTGGACCGGTTTTTATGAGATCTATGTATCCGGCTGAGCGTTATATGAAGGTATTGAAAGGCTACGTGAAAAATCGTAGTCGACCAGAAGGTTGCATTGTTGAACGGTACATAGTTGATGAGGCCATTACATTTTGCACAAAGTATCTGACAGATTCTAATGTTGCGGAGCTCCCAAAGTCTCATGTTGTGGGAGGGGGAACAGAAGGAGTCGGATTAATGGGAAAACAATTAGTTAGTGTTCATATTACACAAAGGGATCAAGCACACCTATATGTGCTCCACAACACCGATGAGGTTGACCCATATGTTGAAGAGCATAAGAACCAACTTAGGAGATTCAATCCAATTAAAAATGAGAGTTGGATTTCAAGAGAGCATAATAAGAGTTTCATCGATTGGTTCCGAAAGCATTTTGAAGAAAAACAGAAATAGAATCCACAGCTTTCAGTTTCAGATAAATTGACACGGCTGTCGATGGGTCCGGACAGACTAGTATTTTGTTATTCAGGTTATCGTATAAATGGTCCCTCATTCTATACAAAAGACCAAGACGAACGAAGTACAATGCAGAATAGTGGCGTGAGTCTTGTAGCTCAAGCAATGCGTATCTCAAGTGCGAAAGATAATAATCCTATCTATGCCGATTTATCATATTACGGGGTGATTGAACGTATATGGGAGCTTGATTATAGATGGTTTCGGGTGCCTGTATTTGGGTGTAGGTGGGTTGACAATAAACATGGTGTCGATAATAGTGAAATAGGCTTCACTCGAGTAGACCTGGAAAGGGTGGGATATAAAGATGAACCTTTCATTTTAGCGTCACAAGCTAAACAAGTATTTTTTGTTACCGATCCTATTAATAAGAGGTGGTCCATTGTTTTATCGGCAAACAAAAATACATGTATTGATGGTGATTATGAAGAAAGTGATGATGATGGAGAAAACCCTATCTCATTAGGTGATTCACAATCAATTGATAGTGACGATGACTTGGATATAAGTGATGATGAATTGTATATGCGTCAAGATCACCAAGAGGGGATATGGATTAATCCGTCAGTTCGTCGCCGTACTAAAAAAAATGGTCGTACTGATGGGAAGCAAAAGACTGCTAAGCCAACGACAAAAAGAAAACGATGAAAGGTATTTGAATTTATTTCATAATTGTATGATAGACTTATTTCAATATTTATACTTAGTTGCTAGAAAATTTATATTCTTGAGATTTGCCAATTTTTGTGGAAAATTTAAGGGAAATAGGGGATTGATTGATTTTAAGATTAATTTAGTTTAGCTGGGGGTTAATTATATTTAATTGAGGATTAAATTTTGTTTATTTTGTGGTTTAGGATAATTTTGTTTATTTTGTGATTTATTACTTCTATTTGAAAATTATTATTGCCAAATAAATCTGCCAAATTTATATGAAGATAACTTCTGTATTTATTACGTCTATTTGAAAATTATTATTGCTAAATGAATCTGCCAAATTTATATGAAGATAACTTCTGTATTTATTACGTCTATTTGAAAATTATTATTGCCAAATGAATCAGCCAAATTTATATGAATCTAACTTCTGTATTATTTGTCTTTTGTAGGTCGATGGCTTCAAATCCTGATGGTAGTTTTCCCGACGATGATGTATATGGATCAGATAGCGGTCATGAGAAGGAGATACGGAGAGGTGTCTCTGCTATGAAAAAAGTTGTCAATGCCAGAAGTAAAGGCATAAGGCTACCTGTCGGCTGGAATGACAGAGGTCAGCCAGTTAACCCCAACAAATAAATATTTGTTGGGTATATAGGCGTGCAGGTTCGGCAGAAGGTGTCGATTGCCATGAGTATTTGGCGCAAAGTCCCGTCAGCAACAAAAAAAAAACATTTGGGATGAGATGCAGGTAATTTGGATATTATCATATTTGTAAGTGTTAATGTATTCTCATATTCTCTAAATTATAATTTTATATATACTTTATTGTTTATTTTTTGTAGTTGGCGTTTGATATTGACGAAAGTCGACAAAAGTACGTACTAGCAGAAGCTAGGAGGCTAGCACGTAACTTCAGGAGCTACATAAGCAGAAAGTATGTGCGAGATGATGATGGAAACGTTAATGTCAACCCACCTCCACAATATGAGATATCCCAAGCCGATTGGGCAGCATTTTTAGAGGTTCGCTTAGGTGAACCTTGGCAGGTAGCTAGTCATTTTAATTTACAGTTTCATTTGTTGGTTATTCCGTTTATATTTAGCTAATAATTTGATAATGTAATAAACAGAAAATAAGTATGGACAATCAGGAAAGAGCAAAGAACCCTGAATATTCTTACCGGAAAGGGAGTCTTGGAGATGATGTTGTGGAGCAAATGGAGGTATGTAGTTAATTTAGCAGTGAATCCTTACAATTTTTTTAATAATAATTCTATGTTAATGCATACATATATTTTTTAATGAAAATATAGATAAATAAAAGAAGGGATGCGGGATCCGATTGTACAGATGTGACACGAGCACTCGTGTGGAGGGTTTCGCGTTCCGATCCGACAAATCAAATTGATAACGAAAATGTTAGAAGAGTGGTGAATGAAATGGTGAGTTATTGACAATTTTAGCTCTATTAATTGTTTTATTGAAATACTATTGAAAGCACAAGGTTCACTATTTTTTTTAATTTTTAAAAATATATGATTAGAGGAGAGCATTTCACAAGAGGGCACTAGCCATAGTGGAAATGTGACGAGTCGAGATGACCTATTGGCTAAAGCTATTAAAAGGAAAGAGCATCCGGGTCGTGTTAGGGGTGTTGGCTTTGGGGTCTCACAAAGAGAATATTTTAAGGATCCAAAGCCTGCTTCAGAAAAGGAGATGGAAAACTTGAGAAACATAGTGAAAAACCTCTCTGAAACTATGGTTGCCATGCAACAACGAATTGATGTTTTGGAAGCCCCTAACTCGCGTCAGCCACATGAAGATGACGTGATTTCTTTGAAAGATAGCAGCCCAGAACCAGGTTATAAGATGCTTCCTGAGGTAAAAATTTGAACTTGTTTATTAATCATACAACTTGCGACTCTCTATTTTCTATAAATCATACAAAACTTTCTAATATAATGTTGTATATATATATATATATATGTGTGTGTGTGTGTGTGTAGGGTATCACTCCATGTCAATTAGCACTTTCATCTCCATCATATCGTGTGGTGGCTAAAGGACAGCTATACAATCGATCAGAGACTGATAGAACACTTCACAAATGTCAATTAGCCACCAACAATGTGAAAGTGCGCATTGACACTGCAGTTGAGGCTAATACACTCCTGCCCGTCCCTCTCAGTGATGAAATATTCTCCATTTCTCATGCTCTGGGTACTTTTGTTGCTTGGCCAGCGAGTCTTGTCATTGTCACTGCTGCACCGGTATGTAATTAATAGCTAGTCATTAATAAATTATAACAATTTGTTTGAGGTTACTAAATATACTTTGGTGTGTAACATTTATATTTTATTTTCTTGCTTAAACAGTCCAAATCATCTGGAAACCGTAAGTCAGGGACGTCGAAGCGGTCAGCTGTCAAAGGAAAATCTCAAGTGGCCGAGCCTGCAGGTGAAGTAGACATATGTGCAGATCTTCAACTAGATGGACTCCCTAATGACCTTTTATTTCTGGGAAAGTACACGAAGATGATGAAGATTGGTGCCCTGATCAATATATACATGGACGAAGCCATTATGAATTTTTCATTTCCAGAGTTCATTGGGAAGGAGGAGATCTATCACCTTCTGTGTAGAAAAGAAATAGGAGCCTCTATCATTATAGCGTACATAAAGTAAGTTTTTTAATTATTTTATTACATCTAAACTACGATTATTTTCGTTACTCGAAATTCATTTTTTATGCTCAATTTAGGTGTTTGTGGTTTAACTACGTGATCCCCGAAGGGAAAGAAGGAAGTTTCGGGTTCCTTAGCCCACATTCCATAGCTGCTCAAACAGACCCGTCAGTTCAACAAGTGCAGTACATAGCACGTGCTATGATGCAGAGTACACAACAAAATAAATTATTTCTTGCACCTAACAACACCGAGTGAGCTACTAAAGACTCGACTTTAATTTGTAAAACAAGCTACGCAAAACAAATTTTCAACTTATGTTTTGAATGCTTTGTAGGTGTCATTGGTTGTTGCTTGCAATTAATCCATTTAAAGAGATTGTTTACTATCTGGATTCTGTGCATGGTGAGCCGCAATACCGAGATGATATGATACTAAAATTCAATCAGAAAGTTTTTCATTCAATCAATGTATCCATTATATTTAATATTTTTTTAAATTGTATTTATTTCACATAATTTCTTGTTTTTAACATATTTTCTTGTTTTTATATTTTTTTATAGAGCTGTGCACATATTTCGTGCAAACTGCAACAACCAATCCAACAAATCCAAAAACTCGGTCTGTAAATGGTTTACTATAAAGGTTAGCGTTTTCTAGTTTCATGAGATTATATATTCGTATAGAAGTTCGTCTTCTAATACAACGTAATTTTGATTGCTTTTGTAGTGCCCCCGGCAGACCAACGAGGTGGATTGTGGCTATTTTGTTATGAGATTCATGAAAGAGATTATTAGCCACGGACTATCTATAATCCCAATAGCGGTACACATAATCCTTATATATACTTAATTCTATTACTTTTGAAATTATTAAACCTTTGGTAGGTAATTGAAATGTTATTTCACTTTGCAATTAATCTCTATATATATACATATATCTTGCAGTACTTTAAGAATTGTCAATCCTTCTATACTGAGGAGCAAATTGATGAAGTACGCTGCGAAGTTGCACGTTACATTTTCTTAGCAGCTCCTTAGAAATTAGGTAATGTAGTTTTTGTACATTCGTAAGGTCATTAGTAATTTAATTAGTTGATTGTACATTTTGTTGGAGATTATAATATTTTATTGTTGGAGGAAAAAGATGGTAATATTGAAGCTTGGGGTGATGTTTGTTTATGTTGAATATGTTTTGTTGTTAGTTGAAATTTGTTGGTTGGATCATTGCATATTACTGTACAGGCACTATCATGACAGGGCAATAAATAATAAAAAAAAAAAACAGAAAAAAAGACAACGGTTCTGGGAGAACCGCTGCCACAGGAGGACCTGTGGCAGCGGTTGTGGGAGAACCGCTGCCACAGGTCCTTTATTTTATTTTATTTTTTGGTTTTTTCACAGCGGTTCCCTGAAAACCGCTGTCATAGGTGGACCTATTACAGCGGTTTTTTAACCGCTGTCATAGGTCCACCCCTATAATAGCGGTACCTATGACATCGGTTAAAACCGCTGTCATAGGCCCAAAAAAACCGCTGTCATAGGTCATTTTTGTAGTAGTGTAATTTAGTCAGCACACGATTAGCTTACGTTCGGAATCCAATTCGGAGGCAGGAGTCTACCATGTGTCTTAGGCACTACTTAGATTATGTACCAAAGTACACATACCACGTAATTTATAGGTAGTGGGTGCACAAAATGTCATAGAATAGGGTACAAAGTGCATATATCATGCAATGTATAGGTAGTTGGATGCACAATCTAAGTCAAATTATTCCTCCGATAGACTTACTTGTCACAAGTTACAAAGAATGGGTATTCGGGTGTAAAAGTTAATAGATTGTGTACCTTAATATTCCGTCCGGCAGATGTTGGGATCTAAAATGCTTTTTACCCAACAAAAAATATGGACCCTTGGATGATTTTAGATCAATGGTTCATATGTAAAAGAATGAATAATTTGGATCTTTAGGATAATGACGAAGTCATTTGTAAAAATCAGCTTGTAAAACATTGAAAATGAGCGGTGAAGTTGTCCATTCATTTTTGTTCAATTTTCATGAGTCTTTTTCTTAAAAAAAATAAAAATTAAGCAACATTTCACCGGGGGCTAGATATGTCGTTCGGGGCTATATGTAAGCAAGATGCATAGGTGAATGGGGCATGTGTGATTTAAAGATAAAAAGAGCCTATCTGTAATTAGACCACCGGGGGTAACTTTTACGAAAATCAAAGTTACATAATTTTTAGGGGTAACATAAATACTAATTTTCGTCGCCAAAATGTCTAACAATACATTAATTCATAACAATATTAAATGAAGCCTCCCTAAAAGTTTATGTAAACAAATCATCATCTCCCTATTTTGAAAGATTTATATGTTTGAAACTTTTTATCATGAACTTTAAATGTAATGACTATGAGTTATAACATCATAATAATTGATATGGTATGTTACAAAGTCCTAGCCCCAAATTGAATAGGCTTTTTCTTGTTAATACACGATTTGAGAGTAGGGTTAGTACATAATTGACAATTTTTTTAATCTCTTCTAATGTTTTTGAGATTTGGAGAAATTCTATTATCCTCGCCCTTTGGCGTAACCTAATCTGGATGAACACGTAGTCCTTGTGTTGTTTCTTGATTGCTTTCTTTATTCGAACAATGGTATGTATTATATATACACATATATATAGATATATTTGAAAATAAACATATATAGATAAGCAATCTTTTATTCATTAATTTACTTCAAAATAATTACCAATACAAGACTTAAGTTTGTTAAACTCGTTCACATTAAAATCTCTAAGATAGTTTCAAGAATATCTTCAAGATTTTTATTTTCGTTTGTTAGCGGAGATGGTATATGAAGTTCTTTGAAGTCATCTTCACAATCAGCAGGTCTATTTAATGCATCTCCGGTGGTTATGGCCAAAGAATAGTACTTTTCATGATTGAGGATAGTGTAATCCAAGCCCATCAAATCCGTTCGGACATTATCATATTCTGTAGAGCATGTTTGAAGGGGTCCCTTAATACGACCGGTGGATCTCGTTAGAAGATTCGAAATCTTGGCTGCATTGGCAATGGCCATGGGGATGGCTTTATCTCTGAGTATTCTGCATATGCCACCAGGACTTGACTTTAGATTGTTTCTCGGATCAGCCATATGAATTGAGACACAGAGATTGTTATGGGTTGTTCGCTGACACCACTGGTGGAAATCGACAGCGTTGCTTTGCTGAACAACAAAAGTGAGAGCACTGGCAATTGCCATTATACTAGACATTGTTGTGGTGTGCATTTTGGCCTTTTGGTTGGTTGAGTTTGGCTGGGGTCTTTCTCTCTATTTATAGCACATGAGGGGACATTTAGCCAAATAACCCTTTTTTGAAAATCTTTTAAGGTAATAGCACCTCTACTGTAGCCTTGTACTGTACCAATTTCTTATAATTACACATGGGTCCAGTTATTTCTGAAAACATTTAACTTTGGTCCTTATAAAATAAAACTTTACAAAAGCATACAAAATTAAATAAAAATGAACAGTATTACTAAATTCTTATCATTTAACAAGTTAAGCATTCTATTCCAAAATTCTCATGTAAGAGGGTTGCTTTGTAAATCCAATTGCTTCATCAATGAAGATTTATGCTGGATCTGGAATAAAGTACCTATCTTACTCTTTTGAATTTCAAAATATATTCTTAACTTATTTAATAATTTAAACTCAGAAACACTGGTATGATAAATAGCTTGAGAAAACCTTTCTGATGCGGAAGATCAGATTGAAATGCGACCACAGAGCATACTCAGAATACTCAGGCTCTGATAGCATTTTGCTTGCACGCTAGGGGGAATTATTCCGCACATTTTGTCTCCCGACTAGTAACACCGAGACGGTAAACAAAATCTTCCCAAAGCAGTATTAGATATTATTGAAATAAAAATTTGTACAGCAAAAACATATTTTTGAAACGATGAAAGGGTAGAATGTTACTACTGTTTATCATCATTTTTTATTTTTTATTTTTTATTTGGTTTTTGAGCATATTTAGTGTTTTTGGATTTTCAATTTTTTAATGTTTTTGTATTTTTTGACCATGAGAGAGTTATAATATTTTTTAAATAGTAGGGGAATCCCGTCCCTAGGGGTAAACTACTCACTATGCATATTAATAAAGCATTAAAAACTTACAAGAGATTATATTACAAGAAAGGATAAGAGATTCTCTAGCAACCAAGAAGTGTGGGTTGAATAATATTTAGGTGCAAGTTTTTATAATGAAGGAAGAGGTCCTTTTATAGGCCTCGGATGTGAAAGAAATATACATCAAAATGAAATCCAAACTTGAATTCCAAAACCGGTTGCAGGTAACGCTATACAAGACCTGCAATTATTACAAACAGTACTCAAACAGTAAAAAAGTACAAGGTGGCAACAGTAAATAGTAAATATGGTACAAAAGTTGCTGAAAATATTAAAGGCTGCTGCTTTGATTTAATGCCTTGTTTGATAAGTGGATTATTGCTGCAAATTATTGTCCTTGCTGTTGGTACATTTATAACTTTTGTCTGGGAGATGCATTATTTTGCTGAAACTTTGTCTTTTAGTATGTATCTCGGCTGGATCCTTCTAGATCTGGATTACACTTGGGTTGATAATCCAAGCTAGGTGTTACTTTCTTTTCTAGTGTTGTAATATGGAATGCATCTGGAGCTTACTCGAATAAAAATACACTGATGAGGTGCTTGAAAAATTAGCTGATAATCTAGTGATAAGTCCATATTTGGTCTCTTATATGGTCGCTGAGTCTTTCTTCTTATTTCCAGAGCTACCTTGAGTTCTTCTTCGGCTGCTAAGGGGTTTGATACTACATGGCATAGTCTGAACATTTCTGACTTGGCTGGTTCCCAACTTTCATAATTTTCATTTATCGTTATGAAAGAATGACCAATTTCTACTCCTGTAGTGTTCCAAATTGAAGGTAATGATCCTACATTTAAACGGAGATTGAAAGCTCCATGGTTGAACAAAAAATTGATTGTTTCTGAAATTTGCCTGCTAATGTGTTACTTGTTCTGGATCTGACACAAATATTTTTCCCACAAAACTGAAGCTTAGTAGTTGTCATATGCTGATAAACCAATCATCTACCCATCCTTCTTTGAAGAGTGATGCGTCTATGTGAACATTAGGCCATGAAAAATACTTGACTGTATAAAATTTTAATGTTCCCTCATGGCGAATAGGCTCTCCTTTCCATTGCAATAAATGTGTTAAGGGTTTTATTCCTTCTATTTGCTGAGTGATGAGGATTTGAGCTATTTTTAGCATTCTTGCATAAAAACTATCTTCTACTTTCTGCCAAATTATGGGCTGTATTACTTCAGGTAAGGCTAAAACTGTGTGACAGGGATAATAAAAGGTTCGGACTGATAAGAATTGGTAGTATTTATCCTTGATTGTTTTGGGGACATCTATTTATCTTCGGTTTGTTAAATGGGCTGATAAATTTTGATGCTGGACTAATAGGTCATGATAAAAAATTTCAAGGTTGGTAAAACGAATGGTTATAGTTTCAAGATCTTCTTCGAGTTATTCTACATCTAGGTTTATAGGCTGTTTTCCCTTTGAAAGTAATTTGGGCTTTGCATTTTCGGCATTGGGCTGAATGTAAAATTTTGGGCCTAAAAGTTTTTTTGCTGTTGCTATTGCTTCATGAAACTGTTTAAATGGTTCCAAGCGTCCTTTTGCTACCTTTTGAATGTTTTGTAACGCCATTTGATAGTCAGTAAAAGTTCCAATGGGCTGTCCTCTAATAACTAGATATACCGCTACTTCTTTTATTGGAAAATTTTTGTTTTCTTTTTCGAAATAGTAGCAGAGTGCGTTTAACGCTGATAATTTGCTGGATGGTGAATTGACTTCCCATAATGCATTTAGTAAAATGTTTTGATCTTCTGTAATATAGAGAGTATCTTTTGGGGGTCTGAAAGCATGTCTAATTGGAAGTGCTATTTTGCCAAAAGTTTTGAAAACATTCTGAGTGGATGGATTAAAGAATTGTGTTTCAATTGCAAAGGCTGGTCTATTCTAAATGTTTTGCTGAAAGTTAGGCCTGAAAGCTGGTCTTCAGACGATTTGGTTGTAAGCTGCAGAGGGAGGTCTTGCATGTTTGTTGTCTTGGTTGTTGGAAGCCATGATCTGTTACCCAAAATTAGAGTTAATTGTCTGCTTAATAAATCCGCTATGCTATTGTTTGATCCTTTAATATGTTCAAATTCTACTTTATATTCGTTACCTTCTATTGCATTTCTAAAATTTAGCCATCTTTTATTATTTTATTTTCTGAAATTTTCATTTTTTATGAATCTAACCACAGCTTCACAATCTGTTCTAATGATAAAATGTTTATTTAAATATGGTCTAAAATGGTCTATTGCTTTAACTATTCCTGCTATTTCATAATCTAGACTGATCCAATTACTTTCAATTTTATTAAAGTTACCACTGGAATAGGCTGATATTTTTTCTTCACTTTTTGGAGAAAATTTATGAGGTTTACATTTTAATATTGCTCCCCATCCTTCTATAGAGCTATCTACTTCTATTATGACATAATCAGTACTTAAAGGTAATTCTAAAGGTTTTAGATCTTTAACAATTTCCTTAATTTTTCTGACTAGGTTAATATCTTCCTGAAATAAAATGTCTTTGACTTGATTTTCCGGTTTTCTTATATAATGGTTTGACTAATTTAATAAGTTTAGGAATGAATTTTCTAGAGTAATTCAATATTCCTAAAAAAGCTTGTATTTGTTTTAAGTTTTCTAGTTTATCTGGGAAATCTAGAATCTTTTGAGCTATATGAGGCTGTAATTTAATCTGTCCATTTCCTATTTCCAAACCTAAAAAGCTTATTTTTCTCTTAAAAAGTTCCATTTTCTTTTTAGACACCACTATTCCATTTTCTTCTATTAAATTAAACACTTGTTTTAAATGATCTTGATGCTGTTTAAAATTTTCAGAAGCTACTAAAATGTCATCTATATATACTAAACAGAAATCTAAATTTTTAAATATACTATACATAAATCTTTGAAATATTGCTGGAGCATTTTTTAAACCAAAAGATACAACATTCCACTCAAAATGTCCTTCACTACAGCTAAATGTTGTCTATTTTTTGTCTCCTTCTACCATTTTAATTTGATTATATCCACTTTTTAGATCAAATTTTAAAAATATCTTTTTATTTTGTATCAGATTAATCAACTCGTCTTTATTAGGTATTCTATAAGCATCATCTTCTGTATTATCATTAAGTCTCTTATAATTATATACTATTTTAGAATTTCCTCTTTTTATTTTTGCATTATTTCTTACTATAAAAGCTGCCGATCTATGTGGACTATCACTTCTTCTTATAATACCAATTTATAACATTTTTTTTATTTGTGTTTTCAATTCTTTTATATCTTCAGGAGTATATTCTATAGTTTTTGTTCTTATTACTATATCGGAGTTTAAGATGTTTAGTTTAAAGGTATAATTTACTTTGTTTTTGGCCAAATCATCTCCTATAAATTCTAACATTTCTAATTTATGCAGAATTCTTTCATTTTCTAGATTTAAGACTTCTAATCCCTTTCCTATATTTCTTATTTCTTCATCTAATAGGATGTTTATGGTTTCAGATTGTATAGTCTTTTGTTCTAATTCTTTGAAAAAATCTAAATCATTATTACCATGTCCACCACGCTTCGCAGTCAACTCTGATTGTTTAATATATATCTATTTGTTGGAAATGTATAATTATGTTTGCTAATAGTAATATAATTTTTTCCTACTAATATACTTCCATTTAATGCACAAATAAAGTTTAACCCTAAAAGGAATTCTTGGTTGTTTATATTATCTAGTGCTATAAGTACTTGTCCTAATGTATATTTGCTACTATAATTTCCTGAAAAATCTTTAAATTGTATTCCTATGTTAATTAACTCCTTTGTTATTCTCATTAATCTATTTTATACAGTTCTACTAGTAACAGTATAACTTAATTGTGCTTCAAATTCTTTTGGATCAAGACTAGAGCTAAGCATATGTTTTGTACTTCCTGTATCTATAATTGCTTTAGTTTCAATATATTTTTCTTGATTACACCATATTCGATAATCTAAAAGTATTAAACTACTAGTATAAGGTACTTGTATTTGGGGTTCATACGTTGTATTTTGTAAATGGGTTTCTTCTAATTGTTGGTTAGGTTCATCAATTTCTTCTATAACTACACCTTTTCCTTTATTTTGATTACTGCTTATGTTTTCATTACTTTTTAATTTTAATTCTAATACTTGTATTCTTTAGTCTAAATTTTCTACTTTATGACTTAGAATTTCTATCATCTCTAGTTTTTTACTAGGTTTAGGAGATATATTTGTTTCTATATTATATGCGTCTTTAGTACAAATAAAATAAATTTCGTCAAAACATATATTGCACTGATATCTTAAATGCATATCAGAATATAATCTACAAATACTATAGGCTATACTCATAGTTCCTTTTTCATTTATATATTTATGTTCACATGAATTATTCATATAGGTATACTCTATTATATTTGGAATTTCTGGTCCTTCTTCATTTACTATACTAAATATGCTTTCATTATCACTTTCATTACCGTCTATACTTACTACATCTTCATCTAATTGTTCTGCTATGGCTGCCCTTTCCATATTAAATTGTCTTTTCGGGCATCTATTAGCTAAGTGTTTAGGATCTCCACAAATATAACAAGTGCATTTCCGAGTTGAAGGCTTTTTAACATAATTAAGGGGTTTTCTTCCTTGTCTATACTGTCTAAACTAGATTTTGGTTTATTTGATTTCCTTAATATTTTTCGTTTTGGCTTAAAGTAATTCTTTTGTCCATATTGTTGTGGGGTGTATATAACTTTTCTACAAAACTCATAAGTTTGTTTTCAAATTTGTTGTCTAATGAATTCTTCTTTACACCATTCTTTAAGCTTAAAGAAAGTGTATTGTACTCTAGGTCCTATACCTAATCTTGTAAGATTACCATTGTTTTTTACCCATTCTTCATGTATTCTTTTTCCTAAATCTTGTGGTAATTTCGTAAAATATCTATTACGTAACTCTTCATCAAATGCTTTATTAGCTTCTCCTATTATTCTTGTAAAATCCTGACTAAAAGGTATAATATATTTCATATCGGTTATAGTAAATTGTTCTAGGTTTTTAAGTGTCGTATCTTGTATGA